>CASGGB010000005.1:0-82836 GCA_949316475.1 Hypomecis punctinalis
TCAACATGCATTTATTTTGTTTATTTTTAGCAATTTATTACCAATTTAATAAAATTATCTTACTAGCTTTTTCCTGCGGCTTCGCCCACGTTATATTTTGATTTTTATGCTATCCCAAAGAAACGTTTTATTGTTTCGGTGTGAAAAGTATGTCACTTCCGTCTTTCTAACTAAATTAATGCCAAAAATCAAGCGATCGACGCTGCTCCGTTTCTGCATGAAAGAGCACAACCCAATAAACCACAAATAAACCAACAAACACACTTTCCGATTTATAATATTTTTTTATTTCTAATTTCATACAGTTATTACGGTATTACCTATACTATTACTTTATACAAAGAATTATAGAACAATGAAGACAGATTAAATTGAAGTACTTATCTACCTTTTTTTTATTTCAAATAGGTTTGCGTTTGCGTAGGACTACACACTGCCTGATGTAAAGCAGATATGCGGTCTAGGATGTAGCACGCTTACCTAGAAGATACCTATTTACTCGAGATTTGAAGACGCCTACATTGTACTTTAACGGAAAGACAGACTTAGGCAAAGCGTTCCACATTCTGGCAGTTCGTATGAGGAATGTGGACTCAAAACGCTTTGTTCTAACGCGTGGGATGTCCACCATAAAAGGGTGGCGCTTTGGTCGCGTCTGCCTAGCCGTACGATAGAAGAAAGGGGCAGGCGGTACCAGATCGTGCAACTCCTGGGCGCACTCACCGAAGTGTATCCGAAGTAGGCAGACAGACAGTCAAAATTTCGTTGCCTATCAGCCTCCTGGCTCGCCTTTCAATGGACTCCAGAGCCTCCAACTGGTATTTGGCATAGCCATCCCAAAGGTGAGAGGAGTATTCCATGCAAGACCTGACTTTCGCTTTATATAGACTAAGCAGTTGCTCAGGTGTGAAATACGGTCTCACCTTAGAGAGAACACCGAGTTTTTTTGAGGCTAATTGGGCTTTTGACTCTATATAAGACCCAAAGTTGAGAGTCGATGATAGCGTAACGCCCAATAGTTCCAGACTGTTAGTTACCGGAACGGACACACCACGTAAAGCAGGAGACAGTTGGAAGGGCCTCTTTTTGGCCGAAAACAAACAGCTTTGAGTTTTCGAGGCATTAAACTTGACCAGGTTAGCATCACCCCAGTCAGATACCGCCTCCAGACTCAAGTTGAGCCGTTCGACCATAGCCTCTCGGAGTGACTCGATCTGTGGCCCGCTCGTTCTTGCTTCGGATGTGTAGCTCTCCATGACTGTACGTGTACGGTCATCTGCGTACCCAAAAATACCTGGCTTTAGCAAGTCGTCCTTGAAAAGTGTCATGTACGTAAAGTGCTAAACAAAAGGTAAGTATATTATATAAAGAATAAAGTAGTCAGAATAGATTTAAAAAATATTAGACACGTATTTTTTCTTTTGTTAATTTTACAACAATTGATGAAGATATAGCCCGTTAAACTTCTGCATGACGTCACGTGTCCACTACAAACATACAGACTACGTCACATTAGTGACGTCACGAGTTCCACTTCCAATCTTTGACACTTTATCCTTCTCATGAATTGTTTGATTGGTATACCTGTCTACGGTAAAGTGCTAAATTGTATTTACAGCCAATCCTAACAAAAGGTACATATTTAATATGCTACAACAGTAAACTAGTAAGTATCGAACCTTGTACCTTGATTTACGAGCCTCTAAGTTTGACCTTACAGCCTATGGCGTATGTATTCCCCTGAAGGGTGATAAACATCTTTACTATCGCGCTATAGCAACATAACACATAAAATCTTGACTTTACGACCTTTACCTTGCAATACGCTGGGACCAATAAGCCAAAAGACATGTGACGCAGTCGTTTCCGTTTTAAAATGTCAATATTTCAACAAAAATATGAAAAAAAACCGGACAAGTGCGAGTCAGGCTCGCTCACCGAGGCTTCCGTACAAATCCTTAAATTACATGCAGGTATTAATTAATTAATTCAGAACTATGTCGTTAAGACCTTAGAGCGAAGTGCCAAAGTTCAGTAGATTATGCACGTAGAGATCGCAGACCATCGAGGATGAGCAGTCGAGCGAGAATGACTCACGAGCGGCGGGTGGACGGCTTAAATAGAGCGCCGAGCGGGCGCGTCGCACGTTGTCGGGAGCGGGCGGTGTACTTTAATTATTTTTTGCATTTCTTGTCCTTAATCGAGAATTACGCATCGTAAAAATAAGAAAAAACTTGTTTTAGCATGTTTCAGTAAAGCTCTTTCATATGATACCCCACATGATACAATTAATTCACTTTTCAATTATAGCCCACTGTTTTTTGCATTGAGGTTTGATGCCCTATTTTTGTGATTGAATTAAAAATGTACAGTTTTCAGATTTATTCCTATATGTGTACTCTAAGACAATGCTCCTTGCCAAATTTCATACTTCTAGGTCAACGGGAAGTACCCTGTAGGTTTTGATTTTTGAGAGCGTTGAAATATGCGTTTTTTTACGACATAAACGGCTCTAACTTTTTATACGGTAACTGAGAAACTTTTCTTTTACACAACTGCAAGAGTTTATAAGTTTACGTATATAGTTTAAATTTCAACTCGATATCTTTACGCGTTCTCGAGATAAAAGGTCTTGACATACACACAGACGGACAGACGGACAGACGGACAGACGGACAACAAAGTGATCCTATAAGGGTTCCGTTTTTTCCTTTTGAGGTACGGAACCCTAAAAAACAATTGGGTCGCACTTCGGGAGTGCGGCAGAAGTGAAAACTTGAACAATAACGTTGTGATCAGTATAAAAGTACTATCATTTATGTGGTAAAATGCAATATCTCACAAGCACACTCACGCAAGCGTCCTGCGCCGCTTAAACGAAAAAAGGAAGGAAAGAAACATACATTTTTGCCGCGCGGATAAGAGGGGATATTATATCCTCTCCTATACTGCGCTGCGCTACTCTCCCTCCGTCTTACAAATTTTCGATCAGGTCACGTGTTCTGATGCGAGTTTAACATTTTTTCACCCATCCCAATAAGTGCACAACGCCGCTGAAGAAGTTTTCACTTCAAAAATTTCTAGCGTACATAGTGTGTATCTAATATTTAATTGAATTTAGTTAATTTGCAGAATATAAGCTATACAACAGAGACCTGCCGTGGGTTTGATCGATAACACGTTAAAATACCAATAAATCCGTTGTGGAAGTATGGTTACTTACTTTCTTTGCAAATTCAAACAAGTCCCCGCGTCAAATGCTAAAGGACCCAGCTGACTGACTTCGGAGTATTATTACAATAACACTCCGAATAGTACGTAGTAAACAATACCAGAAACTCAGCTTTTAAAAAATTAATTGCATTTTTATTGCTCTCCTTCCATGCTATTACTAAAGATTCGCGCAAACTGAAAATTCGTCACAACCACCAATGTTGTAAGTGCAATTAAAAGTTATCAATGTCATCGTCACGCATATTTTTTATCAAAGCACTACTGGTAGCAGTTTTTTCCTTCTAGTGCCGGTGTTTGTGGCTGCAACAACACGTTCACTTCAGTTTTGCTTCATACTGAAGTACTTTTGTCACGTCCATGTCGTATTCGTCGAAAAACAAACCACATTCCAGAATATAGGATAAATCGATTTTCTAAGTCACTGCCAATAATGGTTATACAGTGTAGGTAGCGTGTAGTGATTAATGTTTCCGTGCCTAGGTTTATTACTGTGGGTCTAGATTAGGTTCAGATAGACCATTAATTTTCCTGGAAAAAATGTCGAGTGTCTTAGTTCTTTGGCATGGTAGAGTTTGTGCAAGCGTCGTAGGTGAGGTCGCCCGTGTGCAATTTTACTAATTTTGTTACGTTGACAACACTGATCTGTCATTGCTAGTACAACTAAAGCTGTTTGATACTTGGTAGACACCATTTCGGTTCTCATCAGTACTCGGGCCAACCAAGTATAGTTGTTACCTTGGCTGCTAATTAACATCTTATTGTTGGTTCATCGTTACGCCATGACGGTTCTTATTTTGAGTCTTCTGGTTCTCACTCTATGGAGTGATGTTTTTAATCGTAGTAGTATAAAGATGAGTTGACTTGCGTACAAAATGCATGCCCACTTGCCTCGCGTTGTACCGCTCGCGTCCTATCAAAGAACATGTCCACAAAATGTATGGAGGCTGGTATAATAATAATCAAAAATTCTAACCACAACACTCGTTACATTTCGAGAAACTTCATATTTTTCTGAGTCTATTACAACAATTAAAAACAAAAAAGATCCCTCCGATTTTTATAAAATTAATTTTGAAATTATTAGAAAAAATAAATATATTTCGCTCAATAGGTAGTTTATCTCTAGCAGCCCTGATAAAGTAACTTCCAAGTTGTTAAATAAAAGCATTTTTACCAATTAGACACACTTTTTAAGTGATTTTTGTTACTTTGTACCTACTAACTGGTCACACTGGCAGGTTATAATTTTTAATTTTAGCAAATTAAGTGATTAATGTGGAAGAATCAGCTACGAATGCAAGTAAAATAACGATAAAAGCACTTTATTATTGGTAAAACTAGAAAAAATATAAAAAGGCGTATTGTTATTTTTCATATAATTTATTTTTCGCATTTTAAAAAAAATGGAGAGGTGAAAAAATCTAAATTAAATATTTTTGGAAAGCCCATATAACAAGCTTTGAAATGATGTATCATCTTTGTTCGATTTTTCTCTGAATAATATACCACTTGTGGACGTCACCTTTGCATATTTTTATTTTTATACCGGAAAAAAACCATATAGCTCCCTGACTGGGATAATTCACTTTAATTTAATAAATATTTAAGATTCATCTTTGATAATTACATTAGGATTCAGACTGCCTGAATGATAAGCCGAATATTCATCAGTAAGGGAGTAACAATTAATAAATTCAAATTTAATTCTTTGAGCATAACGTTCAAAAATGTAATGTAATGCTCGGATTTCCTTCCTCACTGATGTAATATTCGAGTCTGTAACGTTACGTTACATGAGAATGCAAAAGATGAAGGAGCTCCTTTAGGGTGAACGCGCACTTGTCTGAGCTGTAAGAAATTGCATGGAATGTCGCGCGCTTATCTACGTCACTTTCCATGAATTTCCGGTGTTTGAAGATAGGAGCCTTAAGGAGCCCTAGCCGCTAGGCTAGGGCTCCTTAAGGCTATGCTTTGACCTTATTTTAAAGTTTATCACAAGTAAAAGTGCAAATCATATTATCTGACTTATAGTGCAAAAAGTTTGACACTTTTAAGAGCATTACGATCATGTTTCGTTTTGAGTTTTGAAGCCAATTTTAAATTATCTACTTGAAGGAAAATATACATTGCAGTTATTTTACTTAGTTCCTATCCTACCTATAAATAAAATTTATCTCCATTTATGTGACGATTGTTCACTGTTCCATACAATATCGTGTAGTTAGTCTCTTGGCAACAGAACCAGGGAGCTGCTCCAGAAATGTAAATGACGAACTCTTTAGTTCCTTGTTAAGGCGATATTGAGCTCATTTTTACCCGACTGCCAAGAAAAGGTATTGTTTTCGCGCGTATTTTGTAAGAATTTAGTAAACAGTTGTCATTTAAATCACAGTAGATATTATTAAACATGCCAGAATAAGATGCGTTGGTGCCTAATACACCAATCCATCTAATGCTGGCATGTTAAATAATGTATAGAGCACATGTACTGTGCAAAAAGAGAACCGTCGTGGCGTTACGGTGAACTAACAATAAGATTTTAATCAGCAGACAAGGTACCGACTATACTTGGTAGACTTGGCGAGTACTGATGAAAATCGATTTGGTGTCTACCAAGTATCAAACACTTTTATTTGTACTAGCAATGACAGAACATTGTTGTCACCGTTACAATATTATTAAAATGCACACAAGCGTCCTCACTTACGACGCTTCTTTTTTTGCACAAACTTTACATTTATTTTTAATTTTCATTAGTTATAATTTTATTATCATTATTTTGGTAATATTATATCGTCCACTGCTGGACAAAAACCTCCTCTTAATATTTCCAATAGGAATAGTCTTAAGATTGATAAGTTGTATCTAACGATCTTAATCAGGTTTGTAGTCTATCTTTTGGTCATTAGAGTTCAGAGATACATATTTTTTGTATTTAAATGTCAATGTTTTAGGAGAACATGCTATACTCCTTTTATCGGTACGCGGTTTCTATTTCGGAACTTCTTCAAGACCGTTCCTGCATGCTATGTGCTCTGCCTTCTGGCATAATTAAAAATTAGAAGTAACTTTGTTTTTTGTGCTATGTACCTTACCTACTGTTACATGACCGTCTACGTCAGTTAATATTTTTCGTCTATGGATCTCTAAATTTCAGATTCTTTGTTGCAAAGAGACACTTGAATCATTCATTGATTTGAATAATTTTGGCTTGCAAAAAAAAATCAGGGCCGCTTCAGAATTACGTTTTAGGCTCGTTTTTGAAAGCGCATGTGAGCGTGCTTTTTGGCACACGTACAGCTGCTACGAGCGTTGACGCTATAGAAGACGTTATATTTTTTCCATTAACTACTTGTCTACTTAAATGTACAGATAAAAAAAAGAATCGCGGGGCCAATCGTCCAAGACTCTTTTTGAATGCCACTTTTCGCCCCGCTCCAAACATTGCGGGGCGAATGTGGACCTTCAAAAAGAGTCTTGGGCGATTCGCCCCGCGGTCCGAACCGCTTGCGGGGCGAAACGCCGCAATACCCTATTTGACGCGCTTCTAAGCTCGTATACTGACATGGAACCGCTATCGCTTCGAGCATATACGACAAAATGTGCCCATTTACGAGAGCCCGGTTATTGAACGCGTAATGTAGCTCTCTTGTAAACGCATATGCTGAAACGACCATTTACGCGCAGAAAAATACGCTTATACGCTTAATATGGATGAAAAAACGTAAAAACGAAAGATAGTTGTGTGAAATTATGTGAAAAACATCCATGGCAGCGTTTTAAAACCGCGTCTTTTGGCTTTAACGTGACGCACGTTTGCGTGCTATTTGATCAAGACAACGCAAGACAGTAAAATTTACAATAAGTAGACGTTTCATACAACAATTATTCCTCAAAAATATTCAGCAAATAAGAACTTTAAGAACAAGAAACAAAGAACAAAGTAACTTTTATTATCGCCATCTCGGGTCGCTGCACCAACTTTTTAAAATTTCCAGTCTGATTTTAAAAGAACTATTTCTGTAAACGTTGGAATTTAAACGCAAAACAAAGAATACCACTTTAGAAAGAAAACGAACCGAAATAGAAACTAGAATAAACATTTAATTTGAAATAAGAAACCCACTGAAATAGATGAGAAGATAAAATAGAACGGTTTTTAATTTATGAGTATCTATTTTTATTTTCTTTGAGTATTTTAATTAAAACTCAAGTTATTCAAATCAAAGGCTGTCTAAGCTATTCCAACATTGAGCGTTACTTTTAAAATTAATTTCAATTATTATTTTCTGTTTTCATAGTAACAGCCTAATTTCATCATATTTTTTTCTCTCTCAATAGATAAACCGATATCGATAACAGGCCCAATTATGAAGGCGCCAACAGTAGAACGGGAAAATTTCTTCCCGGTAGTCCTACCTTAAAACTACTGGGAAAATTTTGTCCCTAGTTAGCCATTATAATTACGATGGTGCCTTCATAATTGGGCCTATTTTCTGTTATTGACTACAATTAGTAGTATCTTAACGCTAGCAGACATAAAAAAATTACTTTTATTTTTCATAAGTCAAGTAAACATAGTGATATTTTATATGTTACCCAATTTCCGCTAAAAGGCCAGAAATGCACTACTGACACAAAGTAGGGAGAAATATTGTGTTCTTAGCAGAATAAATCACGAGAAGGGTTCAGCACAACGTCATTTATAAAATGAAAACCTTCACATGTGCCCAACATGGGGCTTAAAGAATAAATAATGATGTTATGTCAAACTAATATACAGAGTTATTGGTATAATTAGCATCCTTTTAGGGGTTTATTCTGTACATCAAAACTAACAAATTTTGTTCTGCGACTTTTGTCAAAACTAAATTAAAAAGCAGCTGTTCCATACATTTTGTTGAAGCTGAACAATATTTTTCTATGGAACAGCATTTATTTTGAGATTTGATAAAAGTCGTCGAACAAAAGTTGTTAGTTTTGATGTACAGAATAAGCTTCTAAAAGGATGCCAATTGATTAGCAATAACCACAGAAGGTACCTAATCATGTATATACTTAGCATGTAATTAATTAAAAGCACCTACATTTATAAACATGAAATAAGATTGGCGAAGTTATTTATTTCTTTGCTATGTCGGTTTTCAATTCAAATTTAGTTAATGGCAAGTGTCTCTGACATCCTAATTACATTCCCTATGCATAATTTTAACTTAATTACTGGAACAAAAGTCAGTCTCATTCATTACCAATCAACTTGAATTCTAGCTTGGTGCTTTTATTTGCTTGTTATTTTTCTAGCGTGCGATGAAAAACATCGTACATTTTTATTGTTAATCAACCAGACCGTTTTATACCCGAGAGCCAGTCGTCGACCCGGCTATCAGGCGATATATTTTATCGATACTTACATAACACGGAGCAACGCAGTACATCACTAGTGGCCTCATATTACGTATGCGGCCGGGAACCGAACAAAGACCCTTTACGGCCTTGTTTATCGCCGACCGCAAGGCATTCCTAACAAAATGCTCGTTTTAGCAACCACTTCGAAAACTTTCTTTGAACAGAAGGCGTTTGATATTCCGCTATCGACTTTTGTTCGATAAAATACTTAAAATATCGACACGGACTCACCGAACTTTGAAAGTTTTGACATCCCTATTTCGCAGTTTAGCGGGAAATGAAATCACCGTGAAGACTCAATTGATTTTTATTCGATAATCATATTCCATCCGGAGAAAATCGATAACACTTCACTTAGAAAAACTGACATTCTCGTACATCTATTTACACACATACATACAATAATTATGTTACATCTGAAACACGTTTTAATCCTGCGATGCAAAGTCAGATGGAATTAACTGTCACACTCTCATTTCGTCGATGGCTGCTTGTGGGAGGTTAGAGTGGAGGGCGCCTTTCCCTCTCCGGAGGGTAGCATGAGGGCCACCTCTCGCCTCCCCCTCTCGCGGGGAGTTTTGCGCCGTCGATCCGTTTGGAGGCTGGTATTTCTGCTGCCTTAACTCCTGCAGCGGAGGCGAGTTATTAAAGTGCCCCACATTCTTGGGCATTGTCGCGTAGCTTCCCACTTGGGGATAGCTCACGTTAGGTATCCGAAAACTGCTGTTCCTGCTCCCCAATTTGCTTGGAAGCATCATGTTATCGATACTGAGACTCGGGCTTGGCGGAGATTTGGGAACATCCAGCGGCCCCTTGAAATTGAGGCTCGACAAATGCGCGTCGCTCCCCATCATTTGCTTCTTACGATTATGCCGTTCCACGTCGACGACCAAACTAGGGGCGTGAGTGGGATCCATATGATAATGCGAATGCTTACCCGAAATAGTCTCGAAATGTTTCTCGTTGAAGCGCTGCTGCTTTCCGCGCGACCTGGTTTTATCTCTTTGGTAGTAGACTCCGGCAAATATTAGCACATTGAGTATAAGTAGCGAGCAGCCGATAGCTATTGTGACGCTGAGGGCCGTGGAATAAGCGGCGTAGCCAGCAGCTTCTAGGTTTGCGAGCGTGTTTTCAGTTGCGTTTTGTGTTTGTAAATCTCGTCCAGGTAGGATAGTAGCGCACGTAGCAAGGATTGTGTCTACAGTGGTGAGTGCAGTATCGGGATATATGGATCCGTTTCTTCGTATTTGTTCATTGTCGTTTGGGTTCCGTGCCAGAGGGTCCGGTCGGACGATACCTTCGTACAAGTCTTGCTCGTTGTGGTTTTTGAAGAGGTTGTGGCGCGCTGCGACGTCTTCCATGCCTGCTCGGTGCAGCTCGGGGACTAGGCGAAGCCATACTGATAGCTGGTGGGCTCGGTAGTGGTTTTTGAGCCGCGGTTTCATACCTGTAGACAAGAAAAGGGCTGTTTATTTATTTTTTTACTACTATAATATGTTGGCATGTTACAAAGTTGCGTTTTGGATCAAGGTAATCCGAGGCTTGTAATGCCAGTGAATCATTATTTTTAGGAAATTATATTTGATAAATTCACTGCGTGCCATGTACCATTGATTCTATTGAGTCGTTTATGAACAGTAGTGGATATGTTACGGCTGAAATGATGAATAAAAATAATACAGAGTGCATAATTTTAAACATATAAAATGATGAGAGTTCAAATTTCACAAAAGACACGTCTGACACTTTAAATGGAAACAACAGAACTGTCGTTAACCTTTTACCAAATAGAAAGTAAGTTACATATGTTGTTCACATAATTACAAATAAAACTTTTCAATAGACATAATTCTAAAAGTGAGAACAAAGCTCAATAATACAACTCCTTATTATACAATCTTTGTTAGTCATGGTCCTGAATTCGAGATAATGTAAAGGTTAGCTTAAAATAAACAGAGGGGACCTAAAATGTAAAAGGTTCGGGGTATGGAAATAAGCAATGGAAATAAGGCATCATAGGCGGGTTTTGTTACACCTACATCTACACCCACGGTTGAGAAACGCGTGTTGAAAAATAAAACAATGAATTCCATGTTTTCGAGAATTGATAATGACAATTTTAGTGTCTTCTTTGTCCTGTGTAACCACCGAACTAAGAGGTATTTTAAAATGTGTGTGCTTATATTTAAGTACATCTGTGTCCTCATCATCATCATTTCAGCCATAGGACGTCTACTGCTGGACACAGGCCTCCCATAATGATTTCCAATAAGACCGGTTGGTAGCGGCTTGCATCCATAAAGTCATCTGTCCTTGTGGGTGGCCATCCTACGCTGCGCTTGTCGGAACGTGGTGACCACACGAGAACTTTTCGAACCCATCGGTCATCAGTCCTCCGCGCTATGTGCCCTGCCATTGCCACTTCAACCTGCCAATCCGTATCTATGTGCGGGTCTATTTTTTGACCGACGAACCACAGGAGGAGGTATACAATTTAACGCGTATATATATATTTTTTTTTATGTATCACCACGCATAACATTTTTCATAGTGGTCCGATTTTAATAATTCTTTTTTTATTTTAAATAGTAGGCTTTAAAATTGATCCCATTTAAATTTTATCGAAATCGACTGCGCTATTTTTGATAAATCATCAATAATGTGAAAAATGCTACATCGATCCGTGCGAAATATTCGCGAATTCTGCACACGGGTAAAGTCGGTCATGGTATTTTTTTGCAAAAAATAATTATCATATATCTGTATGTTTTATGATATCGTGTCTGTCAGTTAAAATCATTTTAATCACAGAGCTAATACAGCCAGATAGGTGGCGCTGTTGTCGCTTGAGGCAATTCCAAACCACAAAAATGTATAGACTTTGACACTTTCGGCAGAAAAACACGCTAACAACCACTGAATTGAGATATTATTCAAGTCTCTTTCTGACTCATGCCATATTAAATCACTGCGTTTCTTTCAGATTTTCTCGATTGACCACATTATCCCTCTGGTTGTAATAGCTCTGTAAATTTAATGCAGTTTTTAAAACTGATGTATTCCACGCAGTTTTTTTTTTAGTAAAAATGCTTATACATGGTCATAGGTATTAAACGTAAAATCTCCTAAGGGCGGGTCTAGTACATCTGGACAAACAACTTTTGTACTACGACTTTTAAAAATTAAAAAAAAAAATCGCTTCACCATACATTTTGCCGCGCATTAAATATAAATATTGGGGGACATCTTACACACGGGCTCTGACCCCAAACTAAGCAAAGCTTGTGATATGGCTGCCAGAGACTGATATACTACGTATACATATTTTAAATACATACTTATATAGATAGTACCTAAATAACACCCAGACACAGAGCAAACACTTATGTTCATCACAAAAATGCTTGGCCTGGGTGGGGATCGAACCCACGCCTCTTTGATCCAGAAGTCAGGTTCACTAACCACTGAGCCACCGAGGCAGTCGACGAACTTTTTGTTATAAAAAGCTAATTTTTTCATGATTTTCCAAAACTCCTAGAACAGCAGAAGTTGTTTGACTATATGTACTAGACCCGCCCATAAAAGGTTTTGCATTTAAGACCCTGACCTTGTACCTATATTGAATACTGGTAAAAAACAACACAACACAAAAATAAAACACACCGCAAAAAAATCCAATTCGGTTCCAATTCGCGTTAAAAACTTCAATTGAAAATCTCATGTCGAAAGCCGGACGGATAACGGAAAACTTTGTGGGTTTAATTAAACATAAGGAAGGCATGTAAGAGTTTCCAACAGTGAAATGTTGCGGAGGTAGGAACAAAGCATGGCGGAAAGAACGCTCGATACAACGCTCTTGTTAACCGGAATTTGGCTTATCGTAAGGAGTCACAGTTGATATTGAATCAGTAGATTTCTTTGTGTTTGAAAACGTCTTGTTAATAATCTGGTAGTTTTCGGAATTATAAATTTGAAGTATTTTCTTTGTCGATTTAATTAAACGAAAAGTAGGCATATAAGAGTTTTCGACAGTAAAATTTAGCGAAGGTACAATGCATGGCGGAAAGAACACCCGATACAATGTTCTTGTTTACTGGAATTTGACTTATCGTAAGGAGTCACAGTTAATATTGATTCACTAGATCTATTTGTGTTTGAAAATACCTTGCTAATAAACTGGTAGTTTTCTGAATAGTAGCTCTTGTGACTACAAATTTGAAGTATTTTCCAGTTACCTTGTTCTCAAGAATACACAATATGCACGTGAAAAAATATTCTTAGTTACAAATTGTGAGGTTTAATTTTGCAACTGGCTTACGATCAATTTTCTACATGATTTACGTAGATAACTACACATTGATTTAAAATTTGTTTAAATTACCGTCACAAAACAAAACTCAAGTAACCGGTTTAAATTTTTAAGTCAGATCCGACAACTAATCATTGATTCAACATCTGTTCAAATTAAACTTACAAAAAATAAACAAATGGAAAATGTTCGGTCGAAAACTGGTTTATTTTTCCGAACCGAACAACCAGCATCGAGTAACAAATAAATAAATATGAATATAACACTAGAAAACGCGGTCGAACATCATTGATTATAAACGAGAACCCGTATTGTCCCTGTCAGAATAAATTCTACGTTTAACCAGCAGCTGCAGCGTTTTCGACGCAAACATTTTATAGCAGCAACATGTGCACTGAAACTAGCTGACTGTGTCATTGATTTATTAATGGATACTAAGCGTAAAGCCCCGTATTCACTAGGGGACATTTTGTCCCGCAACTTCGCCCGACAGAATTTCTACGTGTCGGGCGACGCCGCGGGGGACATCTACGTGTCGCCGGACATGTCGTGTGTCTAACAATCTGAGAGCGGCAACCTTGCATGCGCGACAGTCATTCGCCCGACGGCATTTGAGTAGTGAAGACGCAAGTCGCTCTGAGTTTCGTGACTGCCCGCGACTATGGCAACCAAAATGTTGTCGAAATTGTCGCTGGATAGTCTCACGTTAGTTACGTTTGTCCCGCTATATGTCGAGCGACTTTGTTCCCTAGTGATTACATGGCTTAAAGTTCCGTATTCACTATGGCACATTTGTCCCGCCACTTTGTCGCTCGACGGTATTTTTACATATCGCCCGACATTGCAAGCGACATCTACGTATCGCGTGACTTCGTGTCCTTCGACAGCATTTGAGTAGTGAGGACGCGTGTCACTCTGAGTTCCGCGACTATCAACATTACGTGAGCCTATCCCGCGACAATGCCGCTCAACATTTCGCTCGTCCACACACACAAATTGTGGTCATCTAGACCACAGTCGCACGTATTGCCATAGTCGAGGAACTCAGAGTGACATGCGTCCTCATTACTCAAATGTTGTCGCGGGATACGAAGTCGAGCAAGGTCGACGCTCGCGGTGCGTCGACCTGTCCTGCAACACGTAGATGTCGCCTACGATGTCGAGCAACATATCCAGTGCCGTCGCCTGACACGTAGAAATCCTGTCGAGTGACAAAGTTGCGGGACAAATCTCCCCTAGTGAATACGGGGCATAAAAGTCCACTGTTGTCTGTTAAATGTTAGGCAACAATACTAAAATGAAAGTGATTTTTGTGTTGAAATAAATAATGCAATGTAGGTACTAAACTGCTGCACAGCCCGTGTTGTGTGTTTGAGTATTTAAATTACAAACAAATAAATAAAGCCCGAATGACCATGATAAAGATATTGTCTGAAAACGCTACTCATCTGCAGAAGTCTTACTAAGACGATATACTGTGGCATAATACCGCAGAAAATATAAGAGCACGTGCGCAGTGTTTCCTTAATCCAAGAACGAGATACAATATACGGAATAGGGAGCAAGACTATGGAATAGAGCATATATATTTACGTACAAATAGGGTCTCTTTAAAATCAACGACGCGACTAATAATGGTAGAGAAGTAGGTACAATTACCGTTAAATTAGTTGATGCATGTAATTGAAATTGATTGTAGGTAAATAAAATTGTTTGGAAAAAAAATATCAGTTGAAAGATACGTAATTAGTAACAAATTTATTTGGCAACAAAATAATTACAAGTAAATCTGCCTAAAATTTAATAATAGTTGTTAATTCAAATTCTATTCTTTCGTGTTATGCTACAAAGATAATTTTGGCATGGTTAAGGTGTAAAATTTAATTATATTTAAATTTGTCACATAAAAAGTTGTAATTTAAAACTTTCAAATTTAATTTAATGCGATATTATTATCAAGATATTATTATAATTATAATATTTTTGCATAAAACTGATAAATTGGTTAATATTATGTACTGGATTCTATTTTTGGCTACTCTTCTCTTGCAACATGTTGTATTTTAATACTATTTTCAACAAGAATAGAATTTTAGAAGTTTTATCGTAATCGACTATAAGTTGATGTCGAATATAAACTTAAGCATAGCTAAGCGCAACTAATGATTTTAATTTACCAGTGTTGCCCGTAAGCTAAATATCTCGTTAAATGAATCGTATTCTCGTCTATTAGGTCGTTTATACAAAACCATTTGAGGTTAATTAAGCCATAAGAATTATTATTTCAATGTACCTGAGCACGGTAATGATATCTATTTACAGTATTCCCCCTTAATAGAAACGGTCGGAACGCGAATCATACCTACGCGCCTCGGAGTTCAGTAGGCAACAGTCGTAGGGGTGGGACGCGGTGACGAAATAACGTGTGGGTTTGTAATCAGTAAGCATGGGATTTACCTACTAATCAGACGGGCAGCCTTAGCGCGTGTTACGTACTGCGTGGCCACACGGGGCTGTAGATATTTACTTGAAGGACAAACCGAGTTGCAATACTATAATCCTACCGTTTAAGTTAGTCCTCGCTTGCGCGGTGTAGCGGCGCAGGGGTAGACGACAATGGGGGACTGAGACAGGTGCGGGCGACGGGACCCCACCGCCCACGCAGGCGAGGACTGTGTTAAGCGGTAGGATTATACATGAAATGCTCTATCCGTGCGCGTAGTTGCACGGTTTGTGCGCAAAAGGTGTCCACGCTATAGGAACCCTGTTATATTGTGTGACAAATCGCAACAATGTGGACGGAAAATTCTTTCAATGTGTGTTGCATAATACATTTCACTAGGTCATTTCAATTCTGAAGTTGCCAAGTTTTTGAGAATGAAAGTCATAGGTTATTACTACCTATTTTTCGCAAAAAAACACAATACCGACTTCCACTAAATGAATGGTACGAATCGATGTGACATTCATGTACTTTTTTGTTGATTTATCTTAAATGGCTCAGACGATTTCGATAAAATTTAAATGGAACCACCTCGGAAGTATACTCTTTTGAAGTGAAAAAATATTTTGTTAAATTGGTTCACAACTGGCGAAAATATATAAGAACCTAAACAAAAAAACACAGACGACATACAGACGAACATAGAAGCTCCTCTTTTTTGGAAGCAGGTAAAAATGCAACATACCTCAATGATTCCAAACGAAAAACAATTCTACTTTTAGATAGAAAACGGTTTATATTAGTCAAAACGAATTGATTTCAATATTCCACGGAAGCTTTTTGATCGCGGGCTTATGCCGGTCACTGGGCCGTCTTAAGTAGATTTACGATCTACGAAAGCACTCTTACCAAGAAATATCTAATCCGCTCAAGGCTTGGAAGACTAGTTTATCTATTTATCAATCTTATAGCCCAACCAAGGATTTCTTCCCAAAATATATTCCTATACGTGCTAGAGCTTTTATCTTTTACACACAAACTATCTTATTTATAATAAAATTATTTATAAGTCAGGGATTAGAGAGAAATTTGTGTGATCAAATCAGAAATAAATAATAAATAAATATTGGGGGACATCTTACACACGGTCTCTGACCCCAAACTAAGCAAAGCTTGTAAAATGGCTGCCAGAGACTGATATACTACATATACATAATATTAAATACATACTTATATAGATAGTACCTAAATAACACCCAGACACAGAGCAAACACTTATGTTCATCACAAAAATGTTTGCTCTAGGTGGGAATCGAACCCACGCCTCTTTGATCCAGAAGTCAGGTTCACTAACCACTGAGCCACCGAGGCAGTCAAATGAGGCAACCTGTAGATGAATTAAAAGTAGCGACGTGGCCCAACGGATTAGCAAGTTAAAGTAGCATTGGGCAGATCACATAGCACGGATGGGTCGTACCGTTCGCGAATAATATGTATAATGTACCTAGCATACGTGTAGGTCAATAAAAATCTAATTATGATCACGTATCGGCGTAGCGCAGCGTAAAACGTCCAAGGACAGGTACTTAACGATCTTCTTAAGATATTTAGAAAAAGCTAGATGCAAGCCGCTTCCAACAGGTCTCATTGAAGATAGGAAGGCCTACATTGAATACAGTAAAAGCTCTTTATTCGCGGGGTATATGTTCCATAAATATGCCGCGAATACAGAAACCGTGAATACGGAATGGTAATTTATATGGGATTATAGGGGATACGTTCCTAGGTGACAAAATAAAATTAATTAAATTGAAGTTTTTGAACATTTTAATAGGCTTCGGCAATGGCTTTTATGGTTGCGGTCTTCGATCCATAATGACAACGCCACTTCCATTTTTTCTATTGCTGGATCACGAAAAATTTTCGCTAACTGTGAAGTTGAAGCTACAGACGACCTTATTTTATCTTCGGATTTTTTTATCGATCATTCAGTTGATTCGTTGACATTGAATGAGCGTGATATGGATGCAAATGACTCTCCAAGGCATAAACGATCAAGCATTTCTATTTTCACTTTAAGCCGTAAAACAGATTTTTTTCGTGTCGAAACTCGTTTCTCATTTTTTTGGTTGACATTATAAACTAGGAAGAGTGCAGTAGACGTGTTACTCGATCACAATTTTTGTAACGAATGTGAAAGACGAAACAATAAAACACGCAAAGCGGCTTTTACTATAAACGGAACAACAACATTTAAAAATATTCTTTATTTATTGATTAATAAGGTTGTTTTTATTCTGTTTGTTTACATTCTCAAAAACACCGATCGCGGCGAAGGCGGCTTGTGTCAAAGGCCTCTGATATCATTTAACAACATACTTTAGGCAAACTTGTAATAAGATCTATTTTATTTACTTTTTTGTTAGTCCATTTGACAAGGATATTGGGTTGGATACCTATCGGAATAATTTTATTATTATGTATCTACTTATTAGATCCGCGAATAAAAAAATTTTTAGTCGCGAATATAGAAATTGGGTCACATTTTTTTAATCCGCGAATAGTGAAAACGCGAATAAAGGAAGCGCGAATAAGGAGCTTTTACTGTAGTTGTAATCCTAAAATGTTAGTGATATTGTAAAGATTAAGATTAACCAAGTCGAAATATAGAGTCTTACAGCAAATTACGACAAGCGTTTTGATAACTGGTAGCGAAATTTAGTTGCTTACACAGCAGAAAGCAACCTTGTAAACACCATTCGTCTATTTATCGATACACTTCCGGAAATAAACCATCAAATGATGACAAAGCAAACCGATCCTACCGCCAAGACGCACATCTTCCGAGCATTAATTTCATGCAGAAGACAATCCGACCCGAAACAACGATAAATCTCTTCACTTCTCCCTTAAGCCAGTCTCACATGAGACAACGGCAATACAACCTAAAATGGTTACCAAAAACGCTTAAATTAATAAAACAATTAAACGACATAAAATGATAAAAGGGCATAATATCTGATACCTAAATTTGAGATGTTTACTAATGGCGTGAACTCTAGGCACAGCGATTCGAGAAAAAACCGAGACTTTAACTTTACTTACTCGTACTTTCGTCTAAATATCTTGTATTTTAGTTAAATAATAGACAGTTTCGAGGTAGACATTAATATTTGAAGCTAAGCCGTAATGACCTAGCTAGAGAACGCTCACCCTACAAGCGTGATTTTAATTCTGTTAGATTAAATTAATCTACCAATCCGGACAGCGTGGTGGATATGACCTTTTTTTTTGTTGTCGGGGGGGAAATCTTTAACAGATACCCGGTTGTGTTGGGGTGGAACCGGGTTATGTGAACTTTTCCACTAAAAACCCCTCTGTGGCCTCCCTCTGTGCTTGTCATAGGGAACCGGGATCTCTGTAGGCGTATCACAGCTTTCCTGTGTACAGCGGTGCTGGTCACACAGTGCCGTTGTCTTCCCAGAGCTCGTTTGGATGAATGGTTTAACCTCCAAATGCAAACTTCGTTGAGCTCCTAGGGCCCCTTTTAGTCGGCTCTTACGACAGGCAGGGGTTATTCAAACCGTATTCTAAGACCCCGGTTCCAGGGTTTGTGGTGGATATGACCTAAGTGCTCTTTATTGGTAGGCTAATCTATTAACTGCCACAGATGACTAAATAAACAGCCGGAGTACAGTTCAGTCGATTTTTTCAACAGTATAATCCACGTTAAGAAGAGCGTGACTAGTTACGTTGTCATTGAAAACTATTAACAACATTCCGCCGTGTGAGGATTCCCACAGAAATGTATGTGCAATACAACTGGTAGTTTCGGTGTGGAAATCTGTTTTTACTGTAGTTACCTCGTGTGAGACCGGTCGAAGGTCTACTTGAGGCAGATTCATGGACCCGTATAAATTGAGTCGAGACGTCATCGTTTTCATAATCAAAGACTGTTTGAGTGTAGGGAGCGTCTTTACTGAAACCGCTTTTCGTGTCACCTACCTATAGATGGAATTATTCCGCGGATCGTGGGATATTATTATACAGAACTACATGAAATACACCCGCCTTAAAATCGTGAGGTCGTGGGTTCAAATCCCAGTTCCCGTACTAATGAGTGCTTTGGAATTTATGTACGTAATTTCACATAACTGGCTTTTCGCTGAAGGAAAACATCGTGAGGCAAACTGCGTAGAAGAAATTCGATAGCGTATGTGAATCCACCAACCCGCACTGGGCTAGCGTGGTGGATATGGCCCAATCACCCTTCGTGGGTAGGTCTACGTCCTGCAGTGGACTATTGAAAGGCTGGTACAGTATATTACAGTACATTAAATACAAGGCGATAAATGAGTAAATAATAAAAAAATAAATATTAGATGACACCTTTTACACGGTATCTGACTGAGCAAAGCTTGTGTTGGGCCACTGAAGCAGTCAAGTGAAGTATTTTTTTTTACTTATATTACATAAATTAGCGTGGTTATTGCACATTTTCATTAAAGTATAGCACAGGTGTTACTCACGCTTTCTTGTATTTTTATTTTGTAGATAACTGCTTTCCCATGTCTACAAATTGTTAACGAGAGTATTAGTCAATAGACTCAGAAACAAGTTAGACTCATACCAACCACGGGAGCAGGCGGGTTTTAGATCTGGTTACAGCACTTGCGATCATCTGCAAAGTATTAAAACGCTAATCGAGAAATTTCACGAGTATCAATAGCCGATCATAATAACTTTCGTTGATTATGAGAAAAGCGTTCGATTCAGTTGAGCCCTGGGCCGTTGAAGATGCTTTGGCAGACTGTAGGGTGGACGAAAGGTATTTAGCAATCATAAAACACCTGCAAAGCCGAGCGACAGCGTGTGTAAATCTACACGAAAAAACTCCATCCTTCCGTTTAGCCAGAGGATTTCGACAAGGTGACCCGATGGTCCCGAAATTCTTTACCGTAGTCCTTGAAAATATATTCAAGAAATTGAAGTGGGACGACAAAGGTATTAATATTGAAGGGGAGTGTAGCACCGCGCATCGTCGCGCCGTCGCATCGCTGCAAAGCGCGCCCGTGCGCACGCTAAGCCCTCTGCCGTGGAATGCCTGCACTACGAGCCGCGCGCGTTTCTTTATAGTGTGCGAGCAGCGCGAGCAATATTGTGCGACAGAGACGACAAATCGTTTTTGCATAAATATAGCATTAGAACCTTAATAAACTCACTCTGCAATTCAAGCTCAAACAGATCTTTTATTTTCTGCTGTAGTCAAGTCCTCCATATTGGTGACCCCGACGTGATATCCCTGTCGCCGCCTAAGCCGATTTTAAAGACTACAAGAAGCGGGCGAATCGTGACTGCTCCGGTACGCTTTCGCTAGGGGAGGAATCATGTAGCACCGCGCATCGTCGCGCCGTCGCATCGCTGCAAAGCGCGCCCGTGCGCACGCTAAGCCCTCTGCCGTGGAATGCCTGCACTACGAGCCGCGCGCGTTTCTTTATAGTGTGCGAGCAGCGCGAGCAATATTGTGCGACAGAGACGACAAATCGTTTTTGCATAAATATAGCATTAGAACCTTAATAAACTCACTCTGCAATTCAAGCTCAAACTGATCTTTTATTTTCTGCTGTAGTCAAGTCCTCCATAGGAGCATCTCACAAACTTGCGATTTTTCGATAACTTGGCACTGTTTTCAGAAAGTGTCCCTGTGTATGTACGTTAGCCATGATCGAGGAACTTAAGTTCGAGTCGAAAAAAATCGGTTTAAAGATGAACTTGGCCAAAACTAAGATTATAACTAACATCGCTGAAATCAATAATTACCAATTGCCAGTGAAAGTAGTCAAGGACTATATATACTTGGGCCATAAACTTACACTTGGTTTTGGGAATCAGACAGCAGAGGTGGAACGAAGGATATCCCAAGCTTGGGCAGCGTTTGGAGCTAATAAGCAAATATTGCGCGGAAAGCTATCCATGAAGCTGAAAGCAAAGGTATTTCAGGAGAGCATTGAGCCGGTGTTCACGTACAGTGCGGAAACCATGTCACTCACTCAGAGATCAGCTGAAAAATTCAGAGTGGCGCAAAGAGCAATGGAGAGAGCTATGCTCGGAATCACCTTGCGCGACCGTAAAAGAAATGAATGGATTAGGCGGAAAACGAAACTGAGAGATGTGGTTGAAGTAATTGCTGGGAAGAAATGGAGTTGGGCAGGATATATAGCTTGGATGGAAAGCCATCATTGGACTAAACGCTTGATTGAGTGGAAACCGTGGGCGAATACCAGACCACCAGGCCGCCCGCCACAGCGATGGGTAGATGACGTGCGAAAATTTGATCGCAAGGGCAGCATACCGTGAAGCATGGCGTAAATTGGGAGAGGCCTATGTCCAAAAGTGGATAGCGAAAGGCTAAAGAAGAAGAAGATAACTGCAGTTTCGACCGCATTTGGCTATCTTTTTCAAGATTGAAGTACTAGCACGCGGGCTCGTCTCGCATAGCACTGATATTTTTACTTACTTCAACAATATTTTGAAATGTTAAGGGGAATCTATAAGCCAATTTTCCATCTTGGAAACGCAATCCCACAATAACGGAAATAAAAAAGTAAGTACTGAATGATATGTAAACCAACTTGTCTTTAATAATTTTCCGTATTATGATTGATAAATATTTAGAAGGTTTTTTTAACTCGTATATCTACTTTTTTCCTATTCTCAAATTTGCAAATGTAGGAATGAGACAGCCGTGGCCGGTTAAAGAAACTGTAAATTTAACATGTTATTTAAAACATAAAATTATTATGTTTAATGAACTATTTGTAAAGCTTAGTCAAGTCAAGGCTAAATATCTAGATGCTGAATGAAAACAGCTACCAACCGGTTTTATTGGGGAGCTTTTATGTCCAACCGTGGTCATCGTGAAACGACGAGTCAAGTATTTTAAATTCGATAATGGTGAGTAAAACCTTGTAAAAGAAAGCAGGTAAGCTGAAATGGCTCTCTCTATTCAAGTCCAAAAAAAAAACTACCGACGTCTACGACTTCTAAAACGTCTTCTTTTCGAGAACCAGTAATTTTAAACGACTAAATTGTCCCAGAGCGTCATTTTCACAAGTTCAGCGGTTTGAATGTGTCAGCCATCTTGACGACCTACATTATGACACAGTGTAAAAACCACGCAGCAGGTCAGTGTTTGAATAAGCATAATGGCTTGATAAAATATTATTTAAAATGGACTAATTACTGTTATATTATAGTTAAAATCTCGCTGCAGACTCGATCATAAATCATTCGAGTGTTTCGCTCTCTTTCCCACTCATGGGCCTTATGGGCAGGCCACGCCCACACGTAGTCCTGTGCATTACTGCAGTCGATGAGTGATATCGATAGTTTTATATATTTTATAAATGGGTGCAAGAAATAAAAACACACTACTCTTTTAAAAGTTTGTTACCAAATTTACAACAAATTTACAACGTATATTTAAAACTACGAATAGAAAATTAAAATTCTTCTTCTGAGTCATCCTCATCATAAGAACGTTAAAACATATTAGTTTTTATATAATTGCCTTCTGTTTATGTATAGAATTAATTAATGTGTTCTTACCCTGCATACTTAATGAATGCAGTATGTGTACTGTAACCGCCGTTATGTATGTATATATACACATAACGTCTGTTCCATGTACATATGCTATATTTTGACTATAGGTACACCTTATAAATTATTATCTACAATTTTCTGTCTCTCTCAGACTTTGTAAAGTTGTTGTATTTGCTGTTCTTTCATACTAATGCGGGTTTTGAAATATTTATTGTTCTTAAAAAAAATTGAGTCGTGAGAAATTCTAGGAGGAATACCACGACAGTTTGCTGCTCAGTATTTTATTGGAGAATCTATAGCACTAAAGAATAAAGTTCAAAATTGCCATTCTCTTACACAGGTCAACCGCGAATTATCGGAAACCTTACATTTTCAAGTGCCTGAAGTACTGGGCTCTCCAAAATGCTATAGAACATGTTAGCAGG
Source organism: Hypomecis punctinalis (assembly GCA_949316475.1). Lineage (NCBI taxonomy): Eukaryota > Metazoa > Arthropoda > Insecta > Lepidoptera > Geometridae > Hypomecis > Hypomecis punctinalis. The sequence goes on from CASGGB010000005.1 coordinate 23,423, forward strand.
TCATATTTTTCCCTTTTTATTTCCTGCGTTAACAGAAATATTGTTTTGAGTAAAAATCGAACACTGAAGACAGGGTTGTCACTGACTCATAGGTGTTTAATTATATTTAATTTCAATGAGATGTATTAAATAAGTAAAGAAGTAAATTTTGAAAATGAGAAAGTTACAATTCGGACATCATTATTTTGTTGTTTTACATACATTCGACATTAGATCATTTTACTTATTCCTATACTATTTTTGTATTAAAATAATTAAAAATATTAATATTAATGTCTGAATTTTATATGATAACGATAATCAAAATAGTTTTATTCATTTTATACAATTATAATCTTGGTTATGTTATTTTGTGTCACGTAAAAAATCATCGGACACTACAATTACAATCTTACGTATTATTCTAAATACGAGTATGTAAATTATACTATTTTCTAATAACATTTTGAAAATTTATAAGAAAGCGAAAGTATGTATAAATTGAGAACCTCTCTTCTTTTGGTAGTTGGGCAAAAATATAAATGTGTTAACCCTAGTTGTCCTTTATGCAATCCATATTGACTGCCATAAAAAATCTTGAGTGGCAACTGTCGCATAGAGACAGTATAAACTTAGACAGTAAGACAACTTGGTATGTTAATAGGGCATTAAATTTTATGGCGAAAATGACTTTCAATTAATGAAATAATGATAATTTATGGTTACTTATGTGCTGATTGATAGTAGTTTGAAATAGTTTTACGAAATAAATGAAGTATTTACAGGTATGGCGGCGGACTGTTATGTAAATATAACCTTATAGCTATATAATATCAAATCACTTAATAATATAGGTACTGAAATACAAATAGAGTACTATGTCTAGATGGTCATTACATATTAGGATTGTTTCTGTCGAAGACTCTATATTTGTAGCAAGTTGACTTACTGGAAATAGAAATAATTTATAGCGCTAGAAATTTTTACAAAAACTAAAGTGATTTCGAGTGTTTCAATTTTTTCGTCCGTTTTGTACAAACCCATAAATATTTTTATAATTGATTTCTCAAGTATTTGACAGGCGTGGAATTCGTCGAGATTACAATTATTTTGTATGGGAAAAGCTAGGATTTTGGAGACAGTCCGGGTTAGATCGCGGTAAAGGATACTCGTTTTGAAAGTAGTTCAGGTGTTAAATTATAACGCGTGTGAAAATTTGGAAATTAGAGCTCGCTCGCTTCGCTCATTTCCCAAGTGAACAGAAAGCCTACGTCGATTAAGGCATATTATAGTGTTTGTGTTGTGAAAGTGATATATCATAAATCTCTTTGAGACCTTTGGCGATGCCTTTCAAGGATTCGTCTTTGCAGTAACTAATAACTTTGATCAAATCAGATATTTGATGATGTTATCCCTTATAATCATTTTATAGTTATTTCCTGCGGTTCTCCCGTGTCAAAGATAAAGTTTGTGTTACCTCAGGTCTCAGAAAGATTTCTAACTAATGCATATTTTATTCAAGGTATTTATTTCCAGGTTAATTTCCAAGGTATTTAACTTTCAGATAGCGGTACTATAAGTACGATTCTACCTTAGACTCCGTTTCTCTCCCACCATCTTATCAGATTTATTGATAGGTAAATTACAATAGTGGTAGCGTAAAGTCCTTTTTCTTTCAGAAGCAGAGAGGTCTACATTGTTTTTGGGCTATCTTAAGGGTAGACTATTTATTAGTTTTTCTCACGTAGGACTCATAGGATGTGTGTTTGGAAAGATTGATTGGATGAATGCTACTAAACATTTAAATTCAGCTACATGTAGCTAGGCTGTTTTATAGTTCCGGTACAAACAAATTAATAACTTGCTTAAATGAAAACTTTCAATAACCTCATAATTTTCTGCATCTGATTCATTCTCATTATATTTGGATATATATAACGAATTATGCTGTTATACCCAGCGTATTGGGAAGTTGAAGTGTCAATGGACACTTGGGCAGGGCACATAGCGCAGAGAACTGATGATGATGATGGGGTTTGGAAATCGCGCTGGATGCAAGCCGCTTCCAACCAGTCTTATTGGAGATCTATAGAGGGAGTCCTATGTCCAGCACGTCTATGTGGGCGTCTTATGGCTGATGGATGATTATGCTGTTATAAAAATATATCAGTACTTATCTCATCCCGTAAGGGGATCAAACACCTATGAAGGAGAGCAGACATCTACGCAAGGAGTTCAGAGTTCGTGTTTATTGAACGAGATTCAAAACATTTATACATTCTCACTGCATGTTCGTGTTTCACGAATGCAGAACGAGATTCGGAATATTCGCCTATACATGATTTTGTATTGTGAAACATACAAATTAATATATAATTATTAACACAGATATCTGGTTATTGAAGGTTTTCATCATCAACTAACACAAAACGAAAATATCTTACTGGAACTATATTGTTTTTCTTCTTCAAAATGAAAAATTAGTATAAAAAAATCATTCTCTTACACACGTGCACACTAGCTAACACGAATAAAGAGTCGGGCGAAGGTTTAAAGCTGATCAGATGTTGGAGTCGGGCCCTTCCAACCTCACCCTTTGCATTCAGGGTCAACAAGCCGGTACCGCCCTGGGTTACTCAAGAGTATCTAGTTCATGATAGCTTCCAGCTAATGGTCGCTGTCTCACAACTGGATATTCGTACATGCACTAGGTACACACACCACACGACCACGATATTCCTGTAGGGATCATTTCGAGTCAAGAGGAATACCTTGGTCTTAAATTAGCTTAGGGAACCAAATAATAACAAACTTTGAGAACCTTAGGTTCTAACCTTATTAAAAGAGTGTTTGGATGTATGATTGGATTAAGAGATGAATGAAATGGTGATCAGTAAAAGATAAGAAGGTTTGAAGATTTAGTGTCTTTAGTGGCGTGGTTAGGGCTAAACCCTGACGGATTTGTTGGCAACGCTTTGGAGTGGGGTGAAGGATGGCAGGGAGCCCCACATTCTATTTCGCTTAGGTTTTCCATTTATAGATCTTAAAGATCTAAACTCCATATCCCATACCTGTTTTCCTTCCAGAGGATGGTGTTAGCAGCGATGCAGTTTGGCGCAACTCAAAGGAGCAGATAATATTATTCTCACTGCACTAATGTTATTAATCGGTATTTCTTTTAGCATAAAGTTGGCCACGAAGAGAGAAGAAGGACAGACTGCGGATCAGCAGATAGCCGAAATCAAGCTAAGTTGCATGTTTTTATTTAACTCTACTTTCTTTATTTCATATTGTCACATGCATTGTAATAATTTATTGTATTCAAATTTAATTAATTTCATTTTATTATGTGTTTTATGTGCTGAGCGAATGTATTTCTTTTGTTATTCTGAAACTGCATCTTATTTGAATCGTATTGAACTTATTTTATTTTGTTTTGTTCTCCCTTTTATAATTTTACTTTCGTATCTATTTATGATACAAAGAACTGGCAACACCTATTATATTCTGGTTATTTATAGATTTATATAGGCTAGTGTTGAAAATAATTTAGGTTCACTATTTATCCTAATTTTATTATCTAAACACAACGTAAACTTTACACAACGTATAAGGGTCCATTTGAGTTAAATATTTTCTAGACGATCACATTATAAAACTAGACGATCACGTTTATCTTGGCCAAATAATTAGATAAATAATTAATAAATAGGAATAGCTTTACAGTACTGATAACAGTACTATACCTACTATTTATGTATTTAACGCATTGTTTATGCTGAACGTGGTTACTGTACAAACGTATGAACTGTGACTAGGGCTTGTAAAATGTTCTCACGTTTGGCTCCCTTAAGCGGCGAGATTGAGCGGAGGTGAAGCGGAAAATTCATGAATATCTTATGTAAAATGTTACGATGTAGTTGATTTGTTGGCATCTCATATATTTGACACGAATGATCAAAGCTCTCGTAATTTTCTACCGACTTCCATTAAAGGAGGTTCTTGCTTGGGCTGTTATTTTAATATTTTTTTAAGTTGGTTTTAGGCTGGCTATCTTCAAATGGATTTTTTCTACATATATTTGAGTTAAACTTGAGTTGTTTTTTCTCTTTTAAGAAAAATATAGAAAAACAATTTTGTTAATTATAGCACAGTCATAATATCTAACAATATTCCGTCTTCATACGAACGGTCGGAACGCGAACCATACCTACGCACCTCAGAGCTTAGTATGCTATCGGTATGCTAGTCAGTCACTACGCGCTGTAGCGACAAACGAACGTATGGATTTGTTACTAGTAAGCGTGCGATTTATATTTTTAGGGTTCCTTGCTTTATAATTCGGAACTTTTAAAACGTCAAAATACACAATATCTATTTTTATTAAGCGTTTCCTTTTTCATTAACAGCGAATTTATTTTTTGTAATAAATTTATTAACTTTACATTATAAAAAATATAAACTAGAAAGAAAATCGAGTAGGTAAGGAGTAATTTGATGAAATTGAAATACTGAAGGCGGGCAGAAGAAATTCTAGCAATTTTAAACCTTCACATGAATAAAAAAACCGATCACACAAATATACCTATCTGACAATAAATACGGATTCTGTTTCTCAAAGAAAAACAGCATTATAAATTCCATCAAGCCATACAAATACGCGTCGAATACAAATACAAAGTTCCGACACGTACAAGTACAAAATACACTTACCAAAGAGATCTAGAGAGATGCCTTCTCCGTATACAACGCGCGCAATGTGTATATATCTACCACAAAAAGCTCAAAATATTAATTACAAATTGCAGTGTCGTGTAACCGCACATTATTATGAATAGGTAAGTGATTTTGTTATGCTCTGACTATAATAATTGTCTAATTATATTGTCGTAGCAATGATTTTAATCAGAGTTTGGAATGTGCTAGGTTCATTTTTAGGGTTCCGTACCCGTACCTGCCTGGAAGAGATCGTTTCCAGCTATAAGGCCGCCTTGAGTTACAGTAATGAGTATTTCTTGTATTACTGTTTGTCTTGTATTTTCTGTGTACAATAAAGTGTTATCTATTCTATTCTACCCAAAAGGTAAAACCGGGACCATATTACTAAGACTATGTAATATTACAGACATTCGTCTGTCCGTTTGATCGTTAGCCTATCTGGCACCAGACTGTATCTCATAAACAGTGATAGCTAGACAGCTGAAAATTTCCCAGATGATGTATTTCTGTTGCCGCTACAACAAAAAATATTATAAAATACATTTTAATAAGAATAAAATATTAAAGGCATACCACAAACGTGATGTTTAAAAAGTTGTTTGCTCGCTATTAATAAAGGGAGGAGGACTGGGGCTAAGGGCGCTTCAACTCGTAGTTCGCAAGTCCAACTCCAGGGTCCAGTGTGTATCAGGCTTACCCAGAAAATACGCCGTGTTGAATCTTGATTTGATACTCGCAGATAGTAGGTACTTGTACGAAAAGACAGTGCCGAACAAAGAGTTAGAATGCCTCAGTGGTCTAGTAGTTAGTGACCTTGATGCTTGAGCCGAAGAGGCGAGGGTTCAATTTCCAAGCAGATCGAGCAATTTTGTAAATAAGTTACGTGTTTATTCTGTAGTTAAGATATTATTATCTACCTATATAAGCATGAATTTCAAAATATAATTGCACTGTATCAGACTTTTTGGCAGCCATATTACAAGATTTGCTTAGTTTGGGGTCAAAGACCGTGCGTAAGATGATCTTGATTTTATTCATCTACTAGTTTTCACCCGCGGCTTCGCCCGCATACGCAATATATCATTTTAATTTATAGCCTATGTGTTATTCTGATATATAAGCTATATTATTGCAAAGTTTCATCTCAATCCGTTCAGTAGTTTTTGCGTGAAAGAGTAACAAACATCCATACATCCATCCATCCACACAAACTTTCGCGTTTATAATATTAGTAGGATAGTTCCACACCTCCACTAGATTGAAACGACATGTCACTTCTTGAGAGATCTATGACACTGACCTATTTCCAAATACTTCTGTTGTGGAGTTGTTTCCTTTTGGAACGCTTTGGAATTCGTTCTGTACGATTCTATTGTTATTTATCGCATAAGTTAAATAAATATAGGATTTATTTGCTTTGGATTTGGTTTTGATAGTTGAGGTAAGTTGGGATAAAATTAAATATTTTTTGGTAGAGCAACTTGTAAAATTCACTTGGAAAATACTACTTTAATTATATTTTTCAGTAGCTACTCTGTTCTGCATTACGCTGTGCTTTTTTCCAGATAGTTTCATGAGAGAATTTAAAGTAAGACTATCTTTGTTTTAAATATCATCACTACTTTTGTAAATTATTCTAAATACTTCCTAACTTAAACGACATGAATAAACATTTTGATTTTGATTGTGAAATTCGTAATTTGTTAAAAGTTAGCCATGTATGCCCAAATAAACATGTTTTTATTTTATCTAGATTTTGTGTAGGTCCAAGAATTACATCAAAAAAAAAAACACAAAATAAACATGTGTTTCACTTTTGAATTAAAATTCGAAAAGCTTGCTCGAATCGATGTGTCATCCATGTGGTATTTTTTCAATTATTGTTGATTTTACAAAAACGGCTCAGCCAATTTCAATAATATAATTTAAATGGGACCAACTCTTAAATAATTCTACGAAACAAAAAAAAAATTTTTAAATCAGTTCATAATTTCCGAAAATATCGACGAACAAAAAAATATAGACGAGCATAGAACCTCCTCCATTTTAGAAAATGTTGTGTTGTGTAAATGTTATGTTAAAAATGTGTAGTAAAGCCACGGTAATAGGGATGTTTACTGGGTATGAATATCATTATTATAGTTAGTCCATCTGTTAGATTATTGAAAAATATTGCACACGTATTTTTTCTTTTGTCAATCAAACAATTAATGACTATTATAAACCTTGTCAAAGTTTGAGAGTGGGGGCTCGTGACAGCACTGGCCGGTACATTTCATAGTGGTTAGTGACGTCACGTGGAACTTTAACAGGCTATATCTTCATCAATTTGTGTTAAATTGACAAAAGAAAAAATACGTGTCTAATATTTTTGAATCTATATGGCGGACTAATTATATTTTTTAGTAAACATCCCTATTGTATCTCTGCGGTATTCCAAGTGGGCCTTGCCCTGAAGTAAAACAGGCCCGCGTTGCCACGCAGTGTAAATCTACACGTTAGTAGTACCTCACACGCGCTAGGGCTGCCGCCTGGTAGGTAAATCGCACGCTTGTACTGTATCAGCCTTTTTAATAGTCCACTAGGACATAGGCCTACCCACGAAGGGTGGTTGGGACATATCCACCACGCTGGCCTAGTGCGGGTTGGTGGATTCACATTATGCCATCGAATTTCTTCTACGGACGCATGCAGGTTGCCTCACGATGTTTTCCTTCTCCGAAAAGCCAGTGGTGTTAAAATCCGTTCATAAATTTCAAAGAAGTCATTGGTACGGGACCGGGATTTGAACCCACGACCTCACGATTGCAAGGCGGGTATCACTACCTCTAGGCCACCACGCCTGTTTTAATCGCACGCTTACTGATTCCAAACTCACACGTTCATTCGTCCGTCACTATGGCGCATCTGCAACTGTTGTTTACCGAGTGAAATACCAAACTCCGAGGCGCATAGGTATGATTCGCGTTCATAAGGAAGAAGGCATACTGTATTTAGTTAATGTTAGTTTTCAATAGATTTTCTGAAAGACTAACTTACTAAGTATTGGTACTAACCTATTTCCAAATACTTTTGATGCGTAGAATCATATTCCTCCCAAATGACTCCTCTGAACTTGTTTCTTTCTCGAGACGCTGGCAGCAGAGCTTCTTGCCGGGTGTTGTCGTTGGGATTCCTACAATAAAGAAGAAAATAAGTATAACATTTTTAACCACAATTTTGTATTTGTCATAACACTACAAGTAAAAACTAAATATGAATAATTACAGGCTAAAAACAACCTGTACTATCTGTACCAGGCTTTTTATAGTCCACTGCAAGACTAGGGCCTACCCACAAAAATGCCTGGGCCATACCTGCTAGTGTCAGGCCCAGTGCGGGTTGGAGGATTCACAAACGCAATCGAATTTCTTCTACGGACGTATGTAGATTGCCTCACAATGTTTTTCTTCACCGAAAAGCCACTAGTGAAAACTTTCGTATACAAATTTCAAGGGATTCATTGGTACGGGACCGAAATTGAATCTACGACTTCACGATTGTAGGGCGAGTTGGCTATAAGGCGGGTGTCATTACCACTAGACGACCACGGCTTACTCAAAACAACCCAATGTGGTAGTGTTAAATGTGGATTTTTAATTTTAAATCAAGAGAAAACTATCAAAATCCCAGAGTAAGATTTTTTTCTTATGTCGTAGGTGCCTGCGTTGCTTTTAAATTGGTGTTAGTGATCTTGTTACATCACTACTTTGATATACACGTATACACACACATTTACTCGTAATATCTTCAACACAAAGATTGGTAAGCTACACAAAGTTTGAGAGAGGCATACCTATTAAACGTTAATGACGTGTAAGTATGTGGGTGGTAAAGCATATACGAGTAATATTCAATTTCCATAGTAAGCACATAATTATCCCCAAACCGGAAGTACGACTACCAAAGCCTCGTATTATTTTGGTCTTAATTCTGAAGGTGAATGATTGATTTCTCTGCTTACAAACAGCCGAAAATTGCCGTATTCAATGCGTAATAGGGTTAGTGAGGTAGACGTTTTGCCGAACCTCTGTGAAACGTATTGAGATATTATATTATGTTGATTGCGTTAAAATTATTTTATACGGCGCTACTGAAAATTTACGCACCATTTACTTAAAAGAAGCTTTAATAAGTATACTACATAAATCGAAACAGTCTAATTTTGCTACAAGGCTGACTTAAATTATAAAAGAACAGCTGCTTATATATATAGCAGAAAATAAATTCACTGCTCAGGGACTAGCTGTTATGATTTCAAAATTTTATTGACCGACGAAACTGAGTAGGTACTCAATTCTACGCGTGGATTTTTTTATGTGTATACGCATAACTTTTTACATAGTAGTCCGATTTCAATAAATCTTTTTTTATTGGAAAGTATATACTTTGGAATTGGTCCCATTTAAATTTTATCGAAATCGGCTGATCCATTCTTGATAAATCAATAATAATGTGAAAAATGGTACATCGATTCGTACGAAATATTCGCGAATTCTGTACACGGTTGAAGTCGGTCTCAGAAGTTAAATTAAATACAGTGATATTCTGGATTTTTCAATGTTTGTGTTAAACAAACGAGCTTATTAAAATCTAATAAGGAAAAGTCGTATGAGTTACGGTGTTATGTAGCAACGTAAGTGAATGCATCGTAAGTTGGTACATCCGCATCCACATGGGTCAATGTGGCAGATATCATTCAACTTTTGAGAATACTTTAATATTTAGAAAAACATTATAGAAAGGCTTTACAGGCTGATATATGCAAACACATAAATTTGGCGAATTCACAGTTTATTCAGCTAAGTAGCGCGTTTTACTCCCTGAATTTCCCCGAAAATAGTGAACATGGCTGAAAACTTGGGCACTACAACTGGCTTATTAGCCTAACATACCACTACAAGTACGTTAAGTAATTTACTGAGAGTTTTCCCTAATTCTCGAGGGTTTCCTCTTGTCGCTTTGTCGTCGAAATGTCGACAAAATAGCTGTTCTGTACAAGATTAAATTTGTAAATCGGCCTCCAAATGATTTAGGTTTATTTTGATTAGATGTTGAGGAAAAATGCTTGGAACCATGTCTTGCCGGGGGCGGTGGTTTTGATCATATGTCAGGAATTACAAGGCTGGTTTGATTAAATTATTTGTTGATGTTTATTTTATTTTGCGAAAAAAATGTTTTACTTTTTCTGTCTTTTTGGTGATGCGAATGTCCCAGATTCCGTCACAGGAAATTGGCGTGGTTAGTTCAATGGTAAACGGAGCTGGAGCACAACATTGTAGTCTGTAAGTCCACTGTAGAAATGCCATATTTGGTTACCAAGAAACAAAAAAAAATTGTGAACTGTGTAAATGTGTGTGTTGGCATTTGTTAGGTAAGTGTAGTTTTCTGCTATTGGCTTAAGAACTGTAACGCTCTGATCAGCTCCAAGCTGACTTTGAGAAATTTTAGATTATATCTCTCTGGAAACTAGAAATCCAGCTGTATGTCCCATTCCCTGGCCATACAGCTCCCGTATTTTCTAAGCGTTGTGACGTTCGGCTTTGTTTTTCCTCCTGCTCGCTCTTGTAGCGCGAATAACTAGCGCGAGCATGATAAAAAGTAAAACCGAACGTGTACGTGTTCTGGTACAAAATACGTCCGCAGATCAGGAACGTTGATTCAAACAGATTCGTGTGTATTGCAAAATCAACCGTATAGGATTCGCAATACGGTGTCTTTCTACCTACTCACGCTATAAGATACTTACCCAGTTTTAGCAAAGTTAGAAATAAACAGCATAATGGACTCTGCCAGCGCGATCTCGGACTTGGTGTAGTTCTTAGGAAAGTGGCCGAAGCCATCCACCAACGGCGCTCCGAACACATAAGGCAACTCTTCCCCATGCACCGCTCCCGTTCTCTAAAACAATACAACAGTTACTGTTAGTACATATTAAAAGCCTTGACAACAGTTTATTATGAACAATCTGCCTTTCCGGCATTGCCTGGCTATGGATGAACTATAGCTATACTAGCAGTTCTCGTCGTAAAGTTGTATTTTTTATGCATAATAGGGCTACCGTTGGCCATCAACTGACCTGATGAAAAGCTAACTTGTAGCCGACGATGGAGTATAAAGACCTAGAAGATTACTAGGAGTATGTTTTGTAGTTATGTGAGCAAACAAAGTGAGCGAACTTTGTAATAAGGTTTTATATATTACCTATTGGATTTTTTGGCGTCTGCAATTTTTGATTAAGATATTTTGCAATTTTTCTACTCTTCAGAGAACTGCTTCTTCTTTTTCGACACGACGAAGATGAAGAAGCGTTCACTGAACAGTAGACCTCGCGACATAATCTCCTTCATTGAATCTTCATAAGCCCCTGTAAACACAACTAGATCTTGGCCGACTTGGTTGCTACTCGCAAATCTTGTAAAGATTTTATTTTTGAAGGATCTTATCAAATACCATCGAAATTGGCAGATAAATAGCGTGACAGTAAATTTTCCCCTTTTTTACGAAATTACCTCCTCCCACCGCCCCTCCTTCCTAATCAAAAGTCGCCGACGACAAAAAACCATTAGGTGATATATAGAACCTTTGTACAAAATTATTTAAAAATGCAACCTATAGAGAAGTAAATCATACTGAATACTGAATCAACCTAAGAAAAATTGTCATGTCAAAAATGGACGCTTCGCTCACTTAGTTTGCTCACATCACTTATTCATAATTCATTTATTCTGCTTCCATAAAGTACATGGTGGTAAAAAATATATAGGGTACAAAGTGTCATAAGGACACCCTCGGGCGCAGCCAAATTAGAAGAGAGGAAGGAATCATAATTAGGTCATATTAGTTTATGCTTAGTGAAAAAACCCGAAATCGTAAATAAATAAATGTCCACTAAAAGTTACAAATTAAAAAGTCGAAAAAAAATTAATAAATGTCAAAAATACTATTTAATGTGAATGTCATTTAAAAATGTATCTAATCTATTATAAGATTTAGTTATTAGATATTGTTGCAAGTTTTTTTAAATGTATTGTCTACAATACAACTTGACGTCTTTAAACGAAAAAAACTTTCAACAAAATATCTTTTAGCGCTGCCATACCGCACTTATAACCTAATTGAAAGAGTTCCCAATTAAGTCATACGAAATTGAAATTAGCTCAGCATGAAAAGACTAATTTCGAAGTTCTATATACGCAGCAATTTTCTGACTAAGCTTTTCAATTCAGAACAGAGCAGTGTTTGTGTTTGCACATTAATTTCTGCTTGGGGCAGGATGCTCGTATATGGCGAATCGAGTGAGTAAAGTCATAAGAAAATTATTTCCCTGTATTTTAGGGATAACGAAAATTAGTTGACTGAAAAGCCGGTTTACGGACGATAATTTTACGTAATAACGTCTTAAGAAAACATATTAGATAAAATACCGGTTTTAACTCACGTATGATATACGGCCAGGCCGCTGTGAAACGATACGACGCGCATGCACGCGACTGCGCGTGCGCCAGGCGACGGGAGTGCGCGTATTCCCTGATGAAGAAGGAGTACTAATTTTACTCCGAAACCGTTCGGGTTTCACAGCGGCTCGGCCGTATATCATACGTGAGTTAAAACCGGTATTTTATCTAATATAATGTATTCTCACGCGAGTTTTAATGAAGTTAAGAAAACATTGTTGAATCAACAATTTAAACAAGCCGAATGCTTAGGATGATCGTGCTTCTCTATTGCTTGTTCCACGCTCTCGCTTGTACGCTCAGTGAAGGTGGAACGTGACACTTTTTTGGGTAGCTGGCGTTCGTCGATTTATTTATCGGACGTTGACATGTCTAAAAACTAATAAATGCACGTCTATTTTGCACGTCACTATTTGTTTTAAAAGCTCAATTTTCATATTAAGCTTTTTCAAAAAATATTTACATGATTAACATGTAGTTAAGAAGCTGTTAAAACGTTTTGACATTAGAGAAATAACGCCCTTCAGTGGAAACTCTATTTATTTCGACTAAGTTTTATCGAATTTAAACTACAATGAGGTTTATTGTAGTTTAATTAATTTGGAAAATTATTTATTTATTTTTAGATTTTTGATATTAGATTTGATAGAGACATTTTTAATGTTAACACAAAGAAAATACACAGATAAAAATCAAACTACAGTGTGTAACAAGAGGAGTAGAAACTTTAACAATCGATACTCGTTTTTTAAACTGCAATTTAGTCTAGATTAAATAACGAATTTTACAAAAAAAATAACTGTTTATATTTATCTGAGTTGCATAATATTCACCGCAGGAGAACTTTTACTTCTAGAACTATTGATCCAAATAGAATCTCACAGTACGTGTATTGCCAACCCCACCTAGCGAGATAAAGGCGAGTAGACGATGATGAAATTCTCACAGAACGATCTCCGTACAGTGATGATTATGATTATAATGTAACTGACCTTTTGTATTTAAAAGTCGTAAGCTTTAGCGTTCATTTTAACTCAACATTTATTTAACATCAACGCCGCCCGCACTAAATGCACCAAGAGTTTTCCCAGCGCATGCCGGGGAATTACCATAATCTCTGGCTACAGCACTATTCTTTTCATTTCAACCCACAAAAAGATATTTGAAAATTTAAATTCAGCTCATGTAAAAAGTTCAGTTGTTAATTTTTTAACCCCCATGTTTGTGTGTGTGTGTTAAAGTGTTGGTATGTATTAATACTTACGCATGTGTGAGATCATGCGTGAATTGAATAAGACATTTTTAAGATCGGTCGAAAAGCATGTATAGTATATTTCAGGCACAAATTATTAACAAGTGATGATGATGAACGCATTATTTTTTATTTCAGTCCAGAAAAGTTGCTAAAACTGTAAGCTTCAACGTACATTTTTAACTCGACATTTATTTTAACATTAACGTCGTTTTACGAAAAGTTTTCTCAGCACAAGCCGGGGAATCACCATAATCCCTGACTGCAGCACTATTCTGTAATAACCAGCTCTAAATCTTGTATTGTTTTTTTCATTTCATCCTGAACGTGATAGCTAGGTACTTGTATAAGGAAAATATAGTTTGCTTTTTAACAGACGATACTGTACTGTACTGTACAGGCAATAGTACACGATCGCTGCTTTTAACTTCCAAAAAAAGTTTTTATATGTACTTCGGTATCTGTTCAAGAACTTTGATTTTAACCCACTTCAAATCAAAACGGTTTTTTCAATTCGACTGTATGCTTTTTTGTATTTATGTTACAAGAGCATTCCGCCAATTATACTTCAAACGTTTTTTATGTACAACCACGCATAACTTTTTCCGTAGTAATTCTCTTTTTATTGGAAAAAGGTATACTTTGAAATTGGTTCCATTTAAATTTTATTGAAATCGACTAAGCCATTTTTGATAAATCAACAATAATGTGAAAAATGCTACATCGATCCGTACGAAATATTTGCGATTTCTGTACACGGGTCAAGTAGGTCATGCTAATTTTTGCAAAAAATAATCTTGTAAAAATGGTAGTCTAGTCCAATTTCTTACAATGATTGTAAGTTTTGAATGCGGTTGTGCCATTTTTGGCCAAAATGTATTATTTTGATAATTCGTTTGCTCGATCGTTTCAGCTATAACATGTCTTATAGTGAACAAAGGCCTTCCCTATAGATTTCTAATTAAACCTGTCTGTTAAACCTGCAGATTAATAATTACTTACCGGAGTTTTATCAGCAAAAGCCGGGGAATCACCATAATCTCGCTACAGCACTATTCCGCAATATCTAGCTTCACGAGCTCTAAACCCCGCATTGTTCTTTTCATTCCACTCCGAATGTGATATTTTAATAATTAAAATTCAGTTCATATGAATAACTTTAAAAAGATTTAGTAGCTTGCTTTTTTAGGGATAACGAATAAAATGATGGATTTTTTGCGTTGTTATCTATTTGATGCTGTGCAAAAGTTAATGAAAATTTGTGGAGGTTTCATTAAAAGAAAAATACCATCATCAATACCACATTAATTGAGGGAAGTCCAGTTCTGATCATATTTTCCGTATGATTATCCGATAATTTCCAATTGTGACTTACATCCAGTGCTCCATGCTCTTGTTACTACAGCAATTAATAGATCATCTAACTGATATCTAATTAATTTTAAAATTTCGTAAGTGACACGGTGTTAATTACTATCGAAGTTCTTTAAAACGATTTGACGGATTTTTATGTTTTATTTTTTTTTAATTATTTGAGTTGGTAGGTCTTAGAAAATGTCTTAGACTGTTTTTTGAATCCCTATGTGATAAAAGTGCCTTTTTCAATGGCGAAACAGCGATTGTTGAGTCAACTAGTCATTTGTATGAGGTATTATATTAATGTTTAAACTTAAGGAGGAGGACTCCAATTGTTTTTTACTTTACTTAAGTTTTGCTACCTATTTCATCTCATTGTGAGAGCTAAATAAATAAGAGTAATTATGATCAGTGAATATCCTATGCTTCGTTTTCTGTATCATCTTTATTTGTATTTGAAAAAATTACGACCCCATTGGCTATTCGTTCTACAGGCTATTATTTTATTTTATTCTACTCGGAAAACATGCAGTGGTACTCGTTTAATAAATTACAAGATCTTAAATAACTTATTAACAAGTTTTCGCAATGCTTGTTCATCAAACGCAATACAGTATATCAATAAACAAAATTTTCAATAAGGTATATCGTTGTGTTGAGTTGAAAAATGATTAGAAATCACAAATAGAATCAGACCAGTCATTAGCAATCTTTGCTTAAATTTTACTTATAAGTGTAATTAACAAGTCAATTTCAAGAAAGTTACTTGGTTTGGTAATTTTATTAGATGATCTACTAACAACAAAGAAATAATTTTGCCTGTCATTTGCATAACTACGAGTATGATGAATTATCCCACCAAGAGCCACGTTAACTGGATATCTTTATTATTGTATCAAAAAGCTCTATCTTATTCAATCCATCAGCTAAAGGACGTCTACTGCTAGACATAGGCCTCCCTATGGCTCTCCAATAAAACCGGTTGGAAGCGGCTTGTATACAGCGCGATCCTGCGGTCTTAATGAGGTCATCGTACGTCTATCTTATTACTTTTCCATTAAATCCCAGGTAAATACATATCAAAGCTTTAAAACTCTGTGCGGTGGAGCGTTTTAATATCAGCATCTGCAACTTGGCTTCGATTTTATGATAATTTTATGCCAATACGGAGTCTGCTTTCATTCCAATAACGAATGAAATTAGCACAATTTATTGTATCCTTTAATTGAATTGGATTTCAGTTTTGATGAAATTCAGAATAGTTTATTAAAATTAGGTATTGAATAAGGATTAATACTAGAAGCGCTGATTTGAAGATAAATTATATTCTGAAGAAGTAATAAGGTTGCAATATTTTTTTGAAAATAAAGTCAAGATATATGTATTGTTTGAACAAAAATATAAGTCACTACTCAGGTGTCTCATTCATTCACCCAATGTTTTTGTCCTAAAGTGGTTCTGCATACATATCTTGTCTTAATATTGTGTAGTCATAATATAAGATGCGCATAATTTTTAGGGTTCCGTGCCTCAAAAGGAAAAAAAAGGAACCCTTATAGGATCACTTTGTTGTCCGTTTGTCTGTCTGTCTGTTTGTCTGTCTGTCTGTCTGTCTGTCCGTTCGTATGTCCGTCTGTTTGTCTGTCCGCCTCTCTGTATGTCAAGACTCTTTATCTCGGGAACGCGTAAAGATATCAAGTTGAAATTTAAACTGTATACGTATGTCTATAGTCTCTTGCAGTTGTGTAAAAAAAAACTTCTCAATTATCGTTTAAAAAAGTTAGGGCCGTTTACGTCGTATAAAACCGCATATTTCGAAACTCACAAAAATCAAAACCTACAGGGTACTTCCCGTTGACATAGAAATATGAAATTTGGTGCGAAGCATTATCTCAGAGTACACATATGGGAATAAATCTGAAAACTGTACATTTTTATTTAAATCACAAAAAAATAGGGCCTCAGAATTCACAAAATATGGGTTCAAAATTCAAAGTGAGTAAATCGAATCATGTAAGGTACTTATCAAATAAAAGAGGTTCATTAGCACATGCTAAAACAGGTTTTTAATTATTTTAACAATGTGTAATTTTCGATGTATGATGAGAAAAGTGAAAAAAAAAAACTTTTTTTTCGATGATTACTTAGAGATTTTAAAAACCTACTTCCCATTTTGTGAAATTTTCAGGGTTTGTACGGAACCCTCGGTGTGCGAACCTGACTCGCAGTTGTCCGGTTTTTTCATAGTCATAGTTGTATGTTGCTTATCAGTTGCTCATAATAAATACAAAGTGCATAATGGTTAAAGTGGCTAATGTTCCTAATCATACTATTTCTTACCATTAATTTCTTATTAATGAGACAACCTTACCGAGTTTGGACTCGTTTAAATCCTCTTAAAGGGTACATATTAAATTCTAGGGCAAAGCCAAACGTTAGGTCCGACGACGAGCGAAGCGAGGTTAGGTTACTTGCGACCACAACGCACGAGCCAAGCGAGCGAAGCGAGCGGTGCCGCGGGAGCGGCCGGCGAGTGCCAGAACCAAATCGACCCTTATTCAGTAGTCTATATTTACTATTAGGTCATTTTTTGTACGAAATTATGCTGGTTTAAGTTTTATAACATGTAACATAAGAATAAGTAATGTTTCTGGCTATTAAGGTTGAACAAGTTAGTCGTCACTCCATACAAACGTCCATGGTA
The DNA here is from genome assembly GCA_949316475.1 of Hypomecis punctinalis. NCBI lineage: Eukaryota > Metazoa > Arthropoda > Insecta > Lepidoptera > Geometridae > Hypomecis > Hypomecis punctinalis. The sequence goes on from CASGGB010000005.1 coordinate 40,929, forward strand.
CAATACACGATTTTTTAATGTTGAATATCTAAAACTAAGATTTAAATCAATTTATTGTGACATAATCTATGATTATTGCTAAAAATAACTGTAATCAAAACTATGCATTCAACTAAAATAAGCCTCAAAACATTTGAATTTTAACACTAATTTTAAGGAAACTTTAGGCTTAAATAAATCGCACAATAACTAGACTGAGTCCATAGTAATTGAGCAATAATCTTAGCATATATATTCTCAAGTTTAAATAACTTTAATTTGAACTAATTCATCTAGCAGTTTTTACAGGATTCACTATGAGCAAAAGCCTTTACGCGCATTTTTACGCGGCCGTGTTTAGGTAAAAATTATAGTTCTATTTCACCCGACTGTGTACCCCGCGCGGGGAGCGGGACGGAACGTGTAGCGCGTGCTCCCAGCGCGGCCCCCGTACGCTACGCGGCTTCGGCCGAGTCCGGCCGCCATTCTCCACTAGCCCGTGCCCGTGGTGAGTTGGTGTCGTTGAACTCTGTGTTATCACGCAGAGTTCAACGACACCAACTCACCAGACCATATAATATCTTATATGATAAGGACGCATTATTCGACGATCGGACGATCATTGTTTTCAACTTCGGAAGTATTGACGTAGGTATATTCTTTGGACTTCTTGCCGGTTATTTGATTATCATACAAATTGAACTATGGGTAGGTGGTGATTATTATTAGTAGTAGGTATTAACAATTGTACTGGGTAATTCTGGATTAACGTAGGTAGAGCGCGTTTGTTTACGCTCGCAGTGCATTATAAACGGACCGGGCTCATTTTGTCTTCTAGAAGGTACTTATCCGTTCCCCGTACGCGTTCTGGTGTTCGACTTCGCTTTTCATCCCGCTTGCTCTCGTAGCGTAAGTAACTGGCGCGAGCAGGATAAAAAGCGAAGCCGAACGTCTGAACTGTTTCATTATTCTGAGTTCAGAACGTTAGGTTAGATACACTTACGTTAGGTATATTTGTCAGAACATTTCATACAACTCTAATAATATTACGAAAAATATGTAAGTACCTACTTACCTACAGTATGATTTTGTTCAATTGAAAGGTGGTGGTTAAGATCATCATTAGGAACAACTTTTACTATGGGGCGTACCTAATTCGAGAAAACAAACACGTTTTTCTATATGTCGTAGTAAAATTTGATAAACCTTTTTTTTGCAAAAATCCTAGGAAAGGAGATCTTTCACAGTCCATACATTTTTGGGCTAATTCCGAAAGTGCCGGCCAAAGTATTTCATTATAGAATAATAGTAGTGCATATTAATTTGAGCATTGTATACTATGGTACCAATCCTCTAGGACCACTCCCTGAGTAGTTATCGAATTTTTAAATTATTTATTTTTCATATTTTTTTCTCTCATTAGAGCTTTTTAATAATTATTTAGGATATTCTATTAGTACATATAATTATGTACATTTTAATTAGTAATTTTACTTTGTTTGGTATTATTACACAGAAAAAAAACCATACTAGCGGTTTGGCAATAAAACCCGTCTGAAACTAAGTACCCCTCGCAAGAAAAGGAAGGGAAAGCCCGCAGCTTGGAAAAAAAATAAAGAGAATGTTGTTCTACGTCCGAATCGTAAGTTATTAAATGTGTTTCATTTTTACATCATGAAAATTTAGAGAAACACCCTAAACAATCTATGTTATTTCAGATCACCACAACATTATTCTAAAAAGTCATTAAATGACGGTTGTAAACTAAACTAAAATGTTATTATTTTCATCATAGCCTAGTATAAGTCCACCTACAATTTATTGACACTTTTTGAGATCTCAATAGAGAAAAATAAGCATAATATTTAGGATGAATAAGACTAAAAGTATTTTACGATTATTTGACTGTATAGAAAATCTGTACATATTGCTTTCCACCCATTTGATGTCATATACTTTTATTATTTACTAGCAGACCCGGCGAACTTCGTACCGCGAAAGTTAAAGAATGTAGGTAGCTAACCTTACGGTGATACCTACATTGAGATATTTTAAGTTTAATGGATGTTATCCAAAATGTAGATCTCATTGAGCTATCTCACCTTTAAGATAGCATTGATCAAAAGTTGACATTTGCGGAGATAAACCACTTTTAAGTTCAAGCTGTCATCCAAAATGTAGATCTGGTTTAGATATCTTAATTTTGTAAAGACAGTAATGATCTAAAATCGGCAGATACGAAGATAAACCACTATTAAGTTCGACAGCTGTCATCCAAAATGTAGATCTGGTTCAGCTATCTCACTTTCGTGAAGATATCATTGATCAAAAGTCGACAGTTACGGAGATAAACTACTTTTAAGTTCGACAGCTGTCATACAAAATGTAAATCTGATTGAGCTATTTCACTTTTGTGAAGATAGCATTGATCAAAAGTTGACAGTTACGGAGATAAACTACTTTTAAGTTCGACAGCTGTCATACAAAATGTAGATCTGGTTGAGCTATCTCACTTTGGTAAAGACAGTAATGTTCGGCCGATTCGGAGCAGCACCAACGGCGCAAATATGCTAACCTCGGCAGTGGTTACATATTTCAGCCGTTTGAAATTGAGACATTGTGCCCGTGGTGGCCGGTCTTATTTTTAAAAGTCTTTCTGAGCGTCTGGTGTACCCGACGTGTGTGTGTGGTGTTTATTTGGCTAACGTATATGCATTGCCAATCAGCGTGGCAATGCTGCCAGCATGCTGGGCACGCTGCTAACTGGCAGTGGGCTTGAGTATTTGGACTATCTATAGACCTTCAAGGGTCTGTGGATGATCCAATTGATTGTTATGTAGTAGTAGTTTATAACGTTTTACATTATAAGTCTTGTACTTAGTGGTAGTTAATAAAGGCACTTGCTCTATAAAAAAAAGTCAAGTACCCTTGCACCTTGCCACTGTCCAAACCTAACCTGACCTACCTACCTAAAGTATTATGATACCTTATACTTATAAATGCTTCTATTGATTAAGATACGAGTAAGGTTAGAGTGTACGGGTTCCCGCCTTGTCGTGGCGGGGGAACTTAGTAGCCGAGGCTTATGGGCGGCGCGGGAATCCCAGAGCCGCTTCTCTGAGTTTCTTCTGAGACAGCTGAGAAGGCGGCGCTGGAGGTCTCCCGATTTTTTGGGTTTTTTCTCCCTTGGCAGCTTAGAAGTTCGCACTCGTGGTTGGGCCGCTTTTCTGGGCTTTTTAACTATGGCAGCTGAGAGGCTGGCCGGTAAGTTGCGTGCCTCATGAGGAGTGCCGCAACTGAGGCGAACTGAGACTTTTATCACTGTTCAATCCTAACCAAACCAACAGAAATGTATGTTCGTGTCAAGGTCACAGTTCACAGTCAAGGTTAATAACCTTAGAGTCAAGATACTTATACTCATGCCATACTACTCCTAAAAATCAAGTCGATTCGTTTCTTCGTATATTAGTATGGATTATGTACCATAAAGGTAGAATAAAGAAACATGTTTAACCTCTAATGGTGGTATATTTAAAAATATTTTTAATGTCAGACAAAATGACGGCCCAGTAGGTATTAAACGTCATTGTAATATGTAGCATGGCATAGGGAAAAACCATTTAGTCCAATTTTAATGTCGGTTGTCACTGTCAATCCATACTATATTCACTTTTCGAGGAGCTGTAATGGTCAAAAGACAATTTGTCCCTTTGCTATGCTAAGCGTGACATTTATAAAAGTCTGCAGTCAATATATGTCACTTTCCATCTTATTACGTTTCGTCAATCCATATTAGGCCCAGTTATGAACGCGCCATCGTAAAATTAATAGGAATGTAAAATGTATTCTCGCTATCGAATCCCTAAAGAGAAACAGAAACAGAGATATTCTAATTAGCTGTTATAATTACGACGGTGCCTTGAAAATTGGGCCTATTAGCGTCGTTGTGATAAGTGACAGTTTCGCTAACGATTTTTTAAGGGAAAAATGATATGAACAAGAGAAGATGAATAACTATCAAAAAATATAAAAAGGAACGGGATATAAAGTATCCTATGTCCTTCTCCTGGTTCTAAGCTACCTCCCCACCAATTTACAGCTGAGTCGGTTCAGCCATTCTTGAGTTATAAATGGTGTAACTAACACGACTTTCTTCTAATAAAATACTTGATTTTAATACTCGATAATTACCCAGGGATCCTAGAGAGTAGGTTTACAAGTAATAGCAAAATATCATAAAAAAATAACAACTCAATTAAAATTACAAAAACGATATTCAAAACTCGATAACTACCCAGGGAGTGATCGATGAGAGTTAGTCCCATAGTATAAAATGCTCAGAATAATATGCACTAACACTATGTCCTCATTAGTTATAATTTGGCCGGCACTTTTAGATTTAGCCCAAAAATGTATGGAACGTGAATGATGTCCTTTATTGGAGAAGCGAAGGTATCTGGATTGTCAAAATTTTTATTCATCTGTCCGGTTGTTAGTTTTTAGTCATCAGCGACATTTTTAGTAGGCATTTATCAACCGACTGATAATATTTAGCAAAATAATAATAGTCAAAATCCCAACAAGTATGTAAGTAGGTATTAACCTTTTTTAGTACGTAACATTTTAAGAACGTATTTTACTCCTCACGAATTTTTGCTATGGGACCAACTGCGAAAACGCGAAAAATAATGAGCCGATCCGTACAATTTGTCGAGAATTAATTAACTTTTTGTATAGAACAGCTATTTTTTTCGATATTTCGCAGTTGGTCCCATAGTAAAAGTTTTTCGTAATGATGAGTAAATGCATCCTTATAATGACAGATATTTAAAAAAATAAGAATGTAGGTATTTCGATCAAGATCGAGCTGAGCATTTTGCTGCGAAATTGAACCGTACTGCTTTTGTTATTGAGAACATTTATGAATGTGCAATTTGGAGAACTGACTAAGTACCTATACTCGAAATTACTAGTATTATTATATCTTCTTTGAAATTACTACAAAATGTGCTCGCGAAGTCTCTACTATTTGGATAACTACTTGACGTATTGTATTATTATATTGTATAATTGTATTAGATTAGATTCAATTCAATAAACATGCGACGTGACAACTCTACAAGGCAGGTATTCACGCAGATTGGATTTACGATTACTCATTCAATATTATAGTGTCCGCGTTGAATGAAATGGCAGACGTGGGCGTGCGTGTCGAAATAAGCATATTGTGATATTTCATTGTGTGCGCACACGCTACCTCTACTGCTCATCACCGAGTCTGTCTCTTTCTCGAGCTAGACAGTTGAGATAGCATTCATTTTAGCCACGCCCATAGAGGAGTTCGTGCCGTCAACTTGTTGGACCTTAAATATAGTGATAGTTTTGATTGTTTATTATTCTGGCTTTTAAATTTATGGTAAATGTGGGATAGGGCTTTCAAAAATATGGTTTTTGTTTGTTATTATTAAAATTTTTATGACATATGATACAATGATTAGTGATATTAGGGATACTGATTATTAGGAGCAACGAATATTAGGATGTAAATTTATTATCAATAGGGAACCCACTACTCATTATTCATTAGGTAGGTATTGTAGGTCCTGGTTGTTTTTACCGTTCAGCCATGACAGAAGCCTCCAGGCGGCTTAAAATCTCTGACACCAGGGCTACCTATCCGGCCTTCACGAACTTACTTACTTTAATCCATTAGGTTATGCTCAAAGTTCTAATGAACAATTTTATTTATTTTACTACCCAATTATTCTACACTATTCCAAATTGCCGAAAAAGAGTCTTTTGAATATATATACTGTTGTTATACCTACTTAGTTGTTATCTCCCATTGATGTGCCAAATATTATGTCGTTTAGAAATCACGTAATTACCCTCAGAAGAATTACAAGTAATAGAAGTTTTGCTAAATTCTACTCAATTAAAAAATACGTTACAGCTGTCCTATTCATATCTGGTGATACAGCATACCCGAGAGCGAGTGGAACAAAAAAAAACTACAATGTCTGTCGCATATGTCAAAATCACCAATTGGAATGTCAAAATGGTTAAAATTTGGGTAAACGTGGTGATTTGTGTTTTTTGGAAATTTGAACCCTCTAGATCTAGTAAGAAGGTTCAAATCTCTGATCATTTTACCTGCCTACATTTTACCTTTTTGAATTTGGACACCGTACGTAAATTCGGATGTATGTGCATCTTTTTCTAACACGTTTTAAATTTCATGTTTGAAATGGGACAAAGTGATGTATATCTATTGCTTTTTTAGTATTTTTTCTATTACTTTAGTTCTTATTCTATGTAGTTACCAAACAAACGCAGTATTAACATAATAGGCGCGATTTTAAAGGCTTCTTGACATCTCGAAATATAATTTTAAAGTATTGCTCTCCTTGTCTAATTAACGCAACCATACAACATCATAGATAAATCTGTCAAGTGAAGTTTTCAAAGTGGAGCGCAATATATCCCAATAACCTCAACCTAACCACTAACCTCATAAAAATATACATCAATCTATAATAATATAAGTATCATAGCTATACCAAAATGCTGTAGTAATTTCTGATCACAAACAGAAAACAAGCTTACAAGGATGATCTTACGAGTAACCAGTTCACCTACATCACCTCGTCTCTACCATTTTACAACCCCATAAAGTTCCCCTAACTTACCGAAGTGAATACATGATAAAAGTTTTACAGCACGTCCGCCGATTTACGGCCGATTTGGCGAATAGTGAAATTAGTTTAGGAGTTTTTGCAGTGATTTTAGTGAGCTATAGCGTAGTTTGTAGTTTGAATAGGTGTTTTACTGGTCATCGAAGTTAAGCAACGTTTGACATGGTCACTGGTCAGTTTTCAGATGGGACACAAACTGAGCTATTAAGGTGCTGTTTGAAAAAAGCCATAGTGGTCTAATGATAATGATACTCGCCTTACGATCGTGAGATCGCGGGTTCAAATCCCGGTCCCGTATCAATAAATTCCTTGGAATTTATGTACTAATGTTAATTTCACACCACTGGCTTTTCGGTGAAGGAATACATCGTGAGGCAACCTACATACGTCCGTAGAAGAAATTCGATGGCGTATGTGAATCCACCAACCCGCACTGGGCCAGCGTGGTGGATATGGCCCAATTACCCCTCGTGGGTACGGGCCTACGTCCTGTAGTGGACTATTAAAAAGGCTAGTACAGTACAGTACTACTGGTTTGTATATATTGATCTAAAATGCCAGGACGTCTCCCACAAGGTGGACGGATGATTTCATTAAGAAGGATGCAAGCCGCGTCCAACCGGTCTTATTGGAGATCCATAGAGGAGGCCTATGTCCAGCAGTGAATATCCAATGGCAGATGGATGTATAGAAATAAAATAGCTTCGAAGCGTCAAGGAATCAGCAAATGCAGTCGCTACAATTGCTGTCGGCCGTAGCAATTGGATTATCCTAGTTTGGTTTCAAAAAGCACCTATTGGTACTATTACTAGCTGACTGCTGGAATGACAGGCGAAATTGTGTTTCCAGTTGTTTCAAAGCATTTAAGCATGTCAAAGGCATTTAGGCAGATTAAAAACCTTGACGCCTATACGAACTTCCTTTAGTGAGGATATCTGTCTGACACCAGGGCTAACCCGCCGTAAATTAACTTTATTGGAACTGTTTGTCCGTCAGTCAACTGCGGTTAGTAAAAAGTTTGGCGAGTGTTTGTTGATTTTATGAAGCGGAATTTGTTTAGGTTTAGTTGATGGATTGTACATAAGTTGGACTGTTGTTTTTGTGAAAATTGTTATGGGTAAACAAATAAATGTCAATAACTTTTGCAACTTTAAAAACGTAATAATTGACCTTTATATAGCGTCTCTGATTTCATTTTTGAGTAGGTCTAAGTTTTTATTTTATTTTTGCGTTGGTTCACAAATACCTACTGTCATATTTTTAACTTATCTCTATGTAACCTGGGGTATAGTTTTTGTAATTTACTTAAAACTAGAAATTACCTTTCGGTAAACTGATTCTTTTCATTTCTTCTAATGACAATTAAAAAATATAGAAAATACAATAACCTCCGTGGGTCTACCAGGCCCAACTTGCTCCGTAATCTACGATAGTAGGCTTCTTTCAATCTATCCTCCATATGAGTGGTGGAACTAGGTGCGGTAAGTGGTTGAAAATGTACTAGGTATGAATTATAATTCAACTACATACCTGAGGATACACCGACTCTTTTGACTGATAATCAAAAACATAGAAGAACGTCTTCGTAGGTCTCCCAGGCCCATCTTCCTCAGAAATTGATGGTTTAGGCCCGCCACTCAGCAAATCTCCACTTTGCACTATCGGAGCCACGTATTGTGCGTCCGATAACGCGGCTATTGTGGCGTCTCTAGTGTTGATCGGGTTCTGTAACAATGGCCGCGCACATTATGGTAATGGGTAGTGGAATAACATAATAAGGGTACGATTGCACTAGGGTTTTGATCAAATTGGGACAGTAAAGATAATAATAAGTATAGCATCTATAGCAGCTCTTTCAGAGAACTTTAGAGTATGAGATTAAACTGACAGTGGTTTCGCAGTACAAAACAAATTCGATCCAAATCCGTGAAAATTTGGTCCGGTGTAGTCAAAGAGCTGCTTTTATAGTAGTTTATGTACTACATAAGATTTTTGTCGCCCGATTTTACATGGTAATTTTAGTAACGAACACGTATGAGATTTGAATCGCAATTTTTTCGAATGCAGTGTGAAACCACCGTAACTGTTATTGTCATGTTATTACTTCGGTTTATTTTGAGCCTCCTTAACAAAACATTGAAATTTTTACCATTATTTAAATACGCTACATCTTATCAGTTAGAGTCTGGCTAACGAAAGTTGATACTAACAAAGCGCAGCAAATTAAAAAAAATATCAGTATGGCAGCCCTAAACTGAGAAGGAAACACTTTCTATCACTCACACGATGTAGCATTGTTACCATACTGCGATTTTGATTCTTCCAAACCTTTGGGGGAATCGCAAAAAAATTTTTTATCAAGCTTTAACTTGTCGTGTAGGAGTTTTATATTCAAGTTAATTATTTTTTGTTTTTTGACGTTATTATTATGTCAAATTGAGGCATTCGCATTGCTTTCCAAATGATTCAAATGATTTCACCGCGTACCTATCTACTTTGTTACGATGAAGATTATAATACCTAATATAATGAATATTTTTTTCAGTTTAGTACATAAAGTTTGAAAAAGTTTTTAATACAAGGTAAAATACCCCAATTTAAAGGTAAATCCACGATGGTAGTAGCACCGTGTGTTGTCATTTAAAAAATTTTGCGAAAAATTCCAGTTTCAACTTTCGTTAGCCAGCCAGTTTATATTCCAGAAAAACTACCAAAAATATTAATTTCGCCACCCTAAAAATAACAAAATGCTACATATACGCCACGACCCAGTGCAGTTTCATCCTTTTCACAATGAACCCCGCAACAATAGAATGTGCATTATACTAAAATAACATTATGAATTATGAGCGCCTCTTTCAGTTATGCAAATTGTATATTTAATAGTTAATTTAAACAGCAACGATGAAAATTTATATTTGCATCCATAATATTATATATGATATATTTCTACTGGACGAAACACGACTAAGACATATTACTACACGACTTCACGACTAACTATGTAAACACGTATTTTTAGCACAATTTAAGACATCTTAACTCTAAATATTTTTTCATACAAATAACCCTAGAGCAAATAAATAAATCAAGAGAGAATGTTGTGAACAAACAAGTGAAGCCAAATAATACTACGCCTCGCCGTGTACAGACAATTACACACACATCCAGGTAACTATGAAACTACGCCTTGGCTTTTCAGTCAAACTATGGCGGCGCAACAGCGACGCACTCACACATGTATAAAAAACCGGCTTCACTTGACTGTTCTACGACGTTCTCTCTAGATTTTTTTATTTGCTCTGAGCGAATAACATGCAATAACATAATACTTGTCACGGCATATAACTAAAAAAAGTGATACGCTCTGCGTATCTCTGATCAGTTGTTACTTCATCAAATAATCCGCATCTTTTGATTTAGTCCCAAACTTTCACACAGTTTCAGTTATTTGGCGCGATTTGTACGAACTGTTTGTTGAGGTCAAACTTTTTGATATCAATAATTCGCATGAAACAAAGAAAGCTGCTGTTAGAAAGATAAATCAGTCGACGTAAGAATTGTTAAAATCAATTCACGCGTTCGACCTGTGTCACAAAATGCTATCAAGTAACATCTTACTAATATCATAAACCCGAAAGTTTGTATCTATGTATGTTTTTCACGCAAAAGCTACTGAATGGATTGAGATAAAACGTTGCAATACTTCATTGCTTATACATCAAAATAACGAAATTATAAAGATATTGCGTGAAACGAAGTTCGCCGTGTCAGCTAGTACTTAACAAAACCCATTATATCCTACTTTCGACGCGCATTCAATAAGTTTTATGTAAAATAGAATAAATTTCAATATGATCAAAAAATTTGACCTCAGCTCTACGTTTCATATTAATAACAAACCTCTACCGTTCTTTCCCAGTCCGTGTATTCATTCACAATGGTGTAGAATATTTCACTCAGATGATACGTGTACGAATTCCTCACATAAGTTCTGAAAAGGAAAGATAAATAACTTTGTCATGTGCTAACGACCAAATTACATGTAATACTAAAGTAAAGTGCACAATTTGCCTATTCTATCATAATCATGATCACCAAACACCGTAATAAAATCCACTGCTTGACCTAAGCCTCCTTTTGTCAGATTGTTTAACAAAAAACATTCTTCGCTCCCTCATAAGGCTGTTTTAGCTATTTTGATTTTCTTTCCATGATAATAAACTATGCTAAGTAATTTTAGTTCGTTGTGCCAAAAGAGGACGTAACGAAGAAATCGTACAAATCTAACAAAGATTTAAAACATACCGTTAGTGAGAGTAATATTAGAGTGGCATTTAGGCAGATTAAAAACCTTGACGCCTATACGAACTTCCTTTAGTGAGGATATCTGTCTGACACCAGAAGTGGGATAGAGAAACTTTTGAGTGATGGTACAAAAGATATAATGCAACAATATATCGAGCTTGGGCCACTACCCTGTACAGTTTTTAATTATTTGTTTTGGAAAACGATTTTTCTATTATTTTAACAGTCTGAATTTAAAACAATTTCATATTTTGGGATCTTATCAGTTTTTGACATTGCTTGTAAAATATGGCTGCGTAATGATGGCCTCGAACAAAACTCAAATTAGAAAGAATATAAAATTCCATCTAAATCAAGCATTCAATGCAGTTGTTTTTCTCTGCGCATTTGTTTAACATATTTTAATGTATTTTTAAGCTATTGCACTGTTGTCAGTCTTGTTCCACTTTGCAAAATCTTCTTTTAGCACAAATTAAAACCCACCTTAGCATCCGATCTCTTTTATCAGGCTCAATCCCATTCTGAACATCATTTGCCGAAAACTTCCACAGCGCTTCATTCGTTACGACCCCAAACAGCAAATCATATTTATTCTGGAACAATCTTCTTCCACTATCACTCCTCTTCTTATGCATATTTAAATTAAAATTCATATTGTTCAACGGCCCAAAACTTGGAAAATCACCGGTAGAATACATTGTAAGAAAGTCTTTTGCAAAATCCGTTTTTATGACTACACCGTCTACTGAGGGTCCGAAGGCAGTCAAAAAGTTAGGGGGTGATATGTCTAATGATAGTAAATCTTCTATGCTGGCTTCTCGAAGGCAGTCTACTATGACCTCGTGGTCTTTTGACAAGTCTTCTGGAATGGTGCAGTTTATGTGCTTGGCCAGTCTCAGGGAGTAGAAAACGGGGTCATCTACTATTGCCCAGGAACTGAGCGCTGATCCTGATAGGAGGATAGCTCTGTGGAAAAGACCTGAAAATTGTGCAAAGCTTTAGATATTATTTGTTATGAAATACAAGAAAAAACATATTGTAACATTACCAACGGTATCCACTTATTACAGTATTTGTAGATTATTTATGTACTATCGTTATTTTTTAGCGGTAAGCAATGTCTACACTATAGTAATGCTCCATACTAAACTGCCATGTATTTCAAAGTAGGTTACATGATATAAATTCTCCTTGCTTCACTTTGTTATGCTTCCTACTAAATTACTTTTTATGTACGTTGCAACATGTTGCCAAATTTCTTACACTGACGACAAAAGATTTAAGCACTTTTGCTGAAGGCTCAGTTGCTAGCTCAAATTCAGGAGCAAAATTCTGATAAAACTATAGATCTTAATAGAAACAAATTATTATTTCTATACTCTACGTAACAGGACTGACATCACGTAATGTGATAGTCATACTATAGTTTCGACCGCATTCGGCGGTCTTTTTTATGTTAGCGAATGCGAGCGTGCGAAGCCGTCTCGCAATGCACTCATAGTAAAAATCACGTTAGTCTCCACAGTAAAACAAAATTATAATTATTAATCTACAAACCTGGCATAACAGTAGGGGATATCATAAGAAAGTTGATACACGCGGCCCCGGAGCCGTGGCCCATAAGGGTGATGTTGGTCGGGTCTCCCCCGAACAGCGCTATGTTCTGCTGCACCCAGTGAAGCGCTGCTATCTGGTCCATTAGGCCGTAGTTTGCGACTCGAGCCTTCAAGTTTGGTGCTGGGTTCGCGTTGAGAAACCCTGTGAACAAAATAAGACATTATAACTTATACATACGTCTTAGTGGTATGGCTCTTTTGTAGAATTCGCCTAGGAAAGTATTACACCATTAATTCAATTAATAAGCAGTGGTGAGACAATTTAACCGTGCTCCGCTTCAGAGAGACGCCGCAGAGGTTTTTGCGTTAGTGTCCCTCAAAGTTCAGTACAGCTTTAGGATAGTGCAGATCTTTCCACCTACGAAATATAGCTTAAACGTACTGTACTGTACCAGCCTATTTTAATAGTCCATTGCAGGACGTAGGCCTACCTATGAAGGGTGATTGGGCCGTATCTACCACGTTGGCCCAATCCGTGTTGGTGGATTCACACACGCCATCAAATTTCTTTTTCGGACGTATGCAGGTTGCGTCACGATTTTCTCTTTTATTTTAAAGCCAGAGGTGTGAATTATTGGTCTAATCTAAGGAAGTATTACACCAATGATTCAACTGTTAAGTAGTAGTAAAAAAAATTTAACGTGCTCCGCATTAAAGGGAAATATTTTTAAAGAAAAAATGTGAAGTTTTATGAGTTTTATCTTTTTATTGCAGAGAGGTGAACGCAATGCTCTGCCGCAGAGCTTTTTGCATTGGTGTAGCTCAAAGTTCAGTATTGCCTTAAGGTAGCGCAGATCATTCCTCCCACGAAATGTTTACTTAAGATCATGTTTTTAAGTGTAGACATAAGTTGTCTTGTCACTCGATGGACGAAAAAATCATCATGGTTACAGAGCGTCCGGTCTGCTGTAACATCTACTTAGGCTTCTTATAGTTTTCAACCCAGCTCATCTTATGCTTGCATTTATTACAATTTTAGTTTCAGCCCTGTGAGTGAACGTCTTACTCTACGCCAGCCAAATCTCTATACATAGTCTCTACCCGAGAACTTTATATCCCTAACGACCATCGTTCTATGTGCAAAATGTCCTTTGCCATGTTTTGCAATGACCTGAACATATGTTTTTTTGTCATCACACCAAATACTAAAACTAAAAACAATACTAGACTTCAGTGCGCGCGCGCCGGTCGACGGGGGTGCGCGTATTCCCTGAGGATGGAGTTCTAAATAATCTGAAACTGGTTGGATTCCTTGCGGATCGACCGTATATTTATAACGTGAGTTTTAGCCGTATTCTGTTATAGTTAAAAACAATATAGTATGTAACAGTAAACAAATGTAGCAGTAAAATGTTCCCCCGCAATGTTTTCCCCAGCGGCTGGTCAGGCAACGCAAAGTGAAATGGCGACTGACTGGCGGACTAAAAGTTTTTTGGTGAAATGATGGCTGTTGCGCTGTAACAGATAGTTATTAAATAGGTCACGGGTTTTGCAACTAAATTGAATGTTTGTTTGAGAACATATATGAGCAAAACCGCAATATTGGCAATGATGGTTATCTTTGCTAAAAGTGTATGTAATCAAGCTAGTGGAAATTTATATTTATAAGTGGTAGGAAATAAAATAATCATCAATAAATATAAAATATTACAGTAAGCTAATAAAAATATCCCACCAGAAACATTTTCATGTAAAGTATTGCCAAGACGTGACTATAACTTGCACTATCAAAAAGCTTTCACATCTCATGTAGACACAAGGTTCTAACTCTACAAGCCCTCAAATAATAAAGGCTACAAATAAAATAATCATCAATAAATATGAAATATTACAGTAAGCTAATAAAAATATTCCACCAGTAATATTTTCATGTAAAGTATTGCCAAGACGTGACTATAACTTGCACTATCAAAAAGCTTTCACATCTCATGTAGACACAAGGTTCTAACTCTACAAACCCTCAAATAATAAAGGCTACAAATAAAATAATCACCAATAAATATGAAATATTACAATAAGCTAATAAAAATATTCCACCAGAAACATTTCCATGTAAAGTATTCCCACGACGTGACTATAACTTGCACTATCAAAAAGTTATCACATCTCATGTAGACACAAGGTTCTAACTCTACAAGCCCTCAAATAATAAAGGCTACAAATAAAATAATCATCAATAAATATAAAATATTACAGAAAACTAATAAAATATCCCACCAGAAACATTTTCATGTAAAGTATAGCCAAGACGTGACTATAACTTGCACTATCAAAAAGTTATCACATCTCATGTAGACACAAGGTTCTAACTCTACAAGCCCTCAAATAATAAAGGCTACAAATAAAATAATCATCAATAAATATAAAATATTACAGAAAACTAATAAAATATCCCACCAGAAACATTTTCATGTAAAGTATAGCCAAGACGTGACTATAACTTGCACTATCAAAAATCTTTCACATCTCATGTAGACACAAGGTTCTAACTCTACAAGCCCTCAAATAATAAAGGCTACAAATAAAATAATCATCAATAAATATAAAATATTACAGAAAACTAATAAAAATATCCCACCAGAAACATTTTCATGTAAAGTATTGCCAAGACGTGACTATAACTTGCACTATCAAAAAGCTTTCACATCTCATGTAGACACAAGGTTCTAACTCTACAAGCCCTCAAATAACAAAGGCTACTTCAATAGATATTCGATGAGATTGATTTGAAAAAGCTTTAACTAGCTGCTACATTCCATTTCTGCATTTTAAAGATACGTGGTTTAACACGAGCCTAATACAACATTGGTAAAAACTGTTTTAAATTACACGGTTTGATACTAAAAGCTAAAAAAATAATAACTCAAAAATTTAATCGTAGGGCCTTCGCCTGGAAATTTTTATTATGTACGTTGCGTTCGAATTGAAAAAAAAATAGGTTATCCACCATTTTGTAGCGCCGGCCATCTTGAATTTACAATAATATTGAATATACATAATTGTATTGTCGCCAAATCCAAAGTCGTATACCAAACTAGCTTAAAACCCGCGGCTTCACTCGCGTTGTCTTAGTACATAGGTACTTACTTAAAATAGCCCGCGGTTTGATCTACGTTGACTTTGTACATGCTTATAATAATATCTAATAGTCCGCGATTTGGCCCGCGTTGTCTTAATACTTGCTTAAAATTACTTGCAAGGATAATGCCCACGGTTTGGTCAAAATTGTAACAGTATTTGCCTATAATGATAATAGGTCACGGTTGGCCCGCGTATTGTTAGTACTTGCTTAAAATGGTTATTTATAGCACGCAGCATGGACTGCGATGTCTTAATACTTGCTTAAAATTATAAAAGCTCGCCGTTTGGCCTGCATTGTCGTATTACTTACAATGATAATAGCCCATGGTCTGGCCCGTATTGTCTTAGTATTTGCTCAAAATGATAATAGCCCGCGGTTTAGCTCGCGTTGTGTTAATAATTAGGTACTTAAAATGATAATAACCCACAGTTTGGCCCACGTTGTTTTAATACTTACTTAATTAAAATAACAGCCTGCGGTTCAATCCGCGTTATCTTGGCATTTGCTTATAATAATATCTAATAAATCGCGGTCTGGCCTGTGTTGTCTTAATAAATTCTTAAAATTATAATAGCATGCCGTTAGCCTGCGTTTTTGTATTACTTATAAAGATAATAGCCCACGGTTTGGCCCGCGTTATTTTCGTAACTGCTTAAAATGATAAAAACCCACAGTTAGGCCCGCGTTTTCTTGGCACTTACTTAAAATAATAGTAGTTCGTGGTTAAGCCCGCATTAGGCTCGATTATGAAGGCGCCATCGTAATTATAATAGCTAATTATCATAATTATATCTGTTTCTTTTTCATTTTAAACATTCGATAGAGAGAACACTTTTTATGTTATTATTATATTTACCATGGCGTCTTCATAACTGAGCCTATTTTATCGTATTACTTGCAAAATAATGCCCACGGTTTAGCCTGAATTGTCTCAGTATTTGGTTATTTAATTTACTTGTATCTAAAGCTTATTACGGAGTACGTAAATTTTTGGATGATAAATTGCCGAATTTCTGGAATTAACTCAATAATAAATAAATATGTAAAATAAATATTGGGGGACATCTCACACACGGTCTCTGATCCCAAACTAAGCAAAGTTTGTGATTTGGCTGGCAGAGACTGATATAAGTACTACATATACACGTGCCTGTAGGTTGACCGGCAGATAATGCTGTTTAGCGTTAAGTCCTCCTTTTGTACAAATGGTGTACAAGAAAGTGTTAAATAAATAAAAATACATTGATAACACCCAGTCACAGAGCAAACACATAAGAACATCACATAAATATTTGCCCTGGGAATCGAACCCACGCCTCTTTGACCCAGGAGTCAGGCTCACCCCCCCTTCGCGCCTTGTCGTGGCGGGGGAGCTTAGTAGCTGTGGCTTAGGGGCGGCCACAGTGAAGCTAAGAGGAACCCGTGGTGGGGCCGCCTCTCCAGATTTTGGCGCGAGACAAACTTGTGCGGAGGCTGGCCAGTAGGTTGGTTCGCCGACTGAGGGGGACTGCGGTGTCGCGTTCATCGCGATGCCGCGGCCGAGCCCATCGAGGCGGGGGCGGCGACGGGATGGACGGGCAGCGAGGAAGCCGCTGCCTATCCGTCCTGCCAGCGGCCCTAACGGGTGCGTATCGCGATGGCCGCTCTCCCTATCCTCTGCAGCCCTAGTGGCAGGCGCGGGGCCACTTTAATTGACCCGTTGCATCGGGACCAGGGCTGTCGGACACTGGTACTGTCTGACGCCCAGTGCTGGTTGGTTCCAGGTAGGGGATGACGATGTGCCTGGTGTTCGGCGCATCGTCATTCTGGTGCTCGGTGCTGGTCATTCACGCTTCGAGGTGGGGCCCGGTTTGGGCCAGCGCTGTCGGGTGCAGCGGAGGAGTGCGCATGCGTGCCCGTAGCCCCGACACCAAGCGCAGTGGCGGAACACCCAGGGGTTTTGGTGGATATGCCGTCCAGCAATGGGCGGAGACTCCCACATAACCAACCGCCTGTCCCGAGGTGCGGTGGTATCTTTAAAAGATTTCCCCTAGACTAAAAAAAATAAAAAAATAAAGGAGTCAGGCTCACAAACCACTGAGACACCGAGGGAGCCAATAATAATAATTGTATGAGTAAGTATGTAAGAAATTTCACTTTTCATTGCTGGAAAACATTGAGACAACCTGTACGTACGTAGAAAAAATCAATGTCCTATGTGAATTCAGCAACCCGTGCTCGGCCGGCGTGATGGATATGGCGCAATTACCCTTCGCGGATAGGCCTATTTTCAGTCTTCCATCAGCCGAAGGACGTCCACTGTTGGACATTGGCCTCCCCTATGGATCTCCAATAAGACCAGTTGGAAGCGGCTTGCATCCAGCGCGATCCTGCGGTCTTAATGAGGTCATCCGTCCACCTTGTGGGTGGATGTCCTACACTGCGCTTGCCGGTACGTTGTCTCCACTCGAGAACTTTTCGACCCCAACGGTCATCAGCCCTCCGCGCTATGTGCCCTGCCCATTGCCATTTCAACTTGCCAATCCATTGAGCTATGTCGGTACTTTGGTTCTTCTACGGATCTCCTCATTAATGATTCGATCTCGCAGAGAGACTCCGAGCATAGCCCTCTTCTTAGCTCGTTGGGCTACTTGGAGCTTAGAAATAAGGCCCATAGTAAGAGGCCACCTTTCTGTGCCATAAGTCATCACTGGCAACACACACTGGTCGAAAACTTTCGACTTGAGGCACTGAGGTATGTCGGACGAGAAGACACTACGCACTTTTCCGAACGCTGCCCAGCCGAGTTGAATTCGGCAATTGGCCTCTTGGTTGAAGTCGGACCTACCTAACTGGACTACTCGTCCTAGGTAGACGTACGAGTCAACGACTTCAAGAACCGAGTTTCCAACAGAAATCGGGGTAGGTAAAACATGGGAATTACACATGACTTTCGTCTTGTCCATGTTCATCTTAAGAGCCACCTGTTTCTATTATCCGTAGTGCTATCCGTAGTACCTATTTTCAGTAGTGCACTATTAATTAAGGCCGGTACAGGTATTCGACATGTTTCATTAAGTCATTAGAAATTTAATTTTCCAGGCAAATGAAAAAATGGCACACAAGTCGTAATTCTAGTTAGGCATGTTCTAGGATGCTATTATACTCATAATTTGATTAACTTTTACAATGGTACCAACTCCAAAAGCACGTGAATAAAATCAGCTGTTCAACACAAAAAGTTCATCGTCCCGCGACAAAATGTATGGGAAATGTAGGTAATTTTCGCTTTTTTGGAAAATTCAGAAAAACAGGTACAGCCATATTTTTTATTTAGTTTCAAAAGCATCTATAAAAAGTTTCATGTCAATCTGTACAGGGAATAAGAAGTTACACGCAAACAAAAAGGGCCCGTTTTACCCCGTTAGTTAGAATTGGGTACGTTTTTCATCCTTAGTGTTTCATTATGTCGTATGATGTACGTATATTCCAAATTTCAAGCTCATATCTTCAGCGGTTTGGGCTATAGCCAAAACTTAATAATTTTGCGTATCCCTAAGGAACCTTATAGATTTTCCTGGATTTTATTAGTTCCTGTACTAAAACATGCTGTGTGCCTCCTTCATACCAATTTTCAACTATAACCGTTCAGCTGGTTCGATGTAATTGACGCTTTTTTCACCAACTTTGGGACCTTATTTGACCCCTTAGATGAGGAAAATTCGGAAAAACAGGAAAAAACGTAACTTTTATTTTGTTTGAACAGCACGTATACAAAGTTTCAAGTCAATCGGTACAGGGAATAAAAAGTTACATACAAACGAAAAGGGCCCGTTTTACCCCCTTAGAGGTCGAAAGTTCCAAATGTTCGTCCTTAGTGCTCCATTACGTCGTTTAATGTACCTATATTCCAAATTTCAAGCTTATATCTTAAGCGGTTTGGGCTGTAGGCTGTCTGTCAGTCAGTCACTCAGGGAAGCCTTTTATATAATAGATCACAAATCAATCTGTTGATAGGAAGAGGATGAAATTTCAATGACGACTTTTTTGTCTCGAAATTTATTTAAAATTATCCGTTTCACGCAAAACTTTAGTACTAGACATGGCAATTTGAAAAGAAATCATAGACAGAAAATAGAAAAATCGTGAAATGAAACGTTATTTAAAAAGAAAACATACGAAAACAATATATATCGAATATATAGCGAGTCACTGTCAAAGTTCCGTATAAGTTCCTAGGCGTTCGAATTTGAAAAATAACCGACCCCGACCTCGTTACCCTTTTGCTGACTTTCCCTGTAACCAAATTTTTTTCCTATACTATCACCTATAATCAATCTCAAGTGGCGTTGGGCAGGACATTTAGCTAGATCTGATGATGGCAGGTGGAAAAGGTCTCTGACTGTGTCCCATACAACGGTAGCGTGATGACATCCAAAAGTTTTACAGCAACACCTGGATGAGACTGGCACAGAACAGGGATAATTGGCGTAACGGAGAGGAAACTTATGACCTGCAATGAGCCGAAATAAAGCTGGTGATGAAGATGATATCACCTAGATTAACATAATATTAAAAACAGCTTATTAATCCTCGTAATTAATTTCCACGTAATGAGTGCAAGATCACAAACACAAACGGAGAATTGGGCCAAAGCCCCCAACTCGGCGAACAATGAATAACGAACTCGAAAGTTTCCACCACCCGCAGCCGAACTCGTGGCTTCGTTTTCAATTCCTGCATTCAGTAAATACGCCCCCAGAGGGCGCGCGGGTCAAAGAGTGCATTTGAATCGAAACGGAATTGTAAAACATGGTGTAAACAAGTCTGTGAAGCGAAAGAAAATATGTGTTTTGTGACATTTTTTGATAACGCAGATGACGCAGGCTGTGAACACGAAAAAGCATGAATCATTGTCACGATCCGCCGGAGCCGAGCGTGCAAGCGAGAGCGTGGAACAAGCTATCGAGATGCACGATTATTATATTTTTTATTAGTATCAATCGGTCGTCATTATTTAAAAGTAGTTGCAAGATACTTATTTATTTTTTATTCAAACGGTTATCCCCACCAAACGCTAAGTATCCCAGCTGACTGAATCCGGAGTATTATTGTTCACCACCATGACAATGTAATACCAAAAATTCAGCTTTCAGAAAGTAGTTGCAATATTTTTCGGTTACCTCCCGGGCTATTATGTCTAAACAGCGAAAGAATGCGTTTCTGAAGTTTGTCAAATGTTGTTTGTTTAGCTGTGACTAGTGAGGTAAATAAATAAAATTTATTTACTCTTTAATTGACCCCATAAATAAGTTACCAAGTTGCATTTACCTACTTGTCTGTCTAGAATCCTATTTCTCCTGAATCGAAATCCTATTTCTGAAATCCACTAAAGTAATCAAATAAAATACGATAGCAATTTTGATAGATATTTGCTGAAAACATGACAATTTCTTGTTACTCACTTTGCGCGTTTAGTGTGGGCACATTTTTGTTATGAATAAATATGTAACATGTTACCTACATTCTCATTATAATTAAATTATTCGAAAAAATAACTTTTACGTGATAGTTTTTGCACAGTAATATAAAAATATACAGTTGACGTAACCTCAAGACACGTAAACTATTTTTGATAAATTGATGTTTCCTTTTATATTTCTGTAAAATTAAGCGCTAAAATGCCACTTATATTTTTAAATATATAATTCACGCCACTTCAAAGTTATCTCATATCTTCGATGACAGAACTTCAAGATTGCATTCTCTTGCTGTTTAAACTTATAGGAAACAAACAATTGCAATTGTTTTTTCAATTGTTTGTTTCCGTAGAATTCTTTTTCGATTTCTGTAAATACACCCCTAGAGAGCGCACGGGTCAAAGAGTGCATTTGAATCGAAACGGAATAGTAAAACATGGTGTTAACACTCATCTGTGAAACAGAATATCTTAGAAAAGGTTATATTTAGTGGTTGTTGTGTATGAGCACAAGTCAACCAGTGTGTTTTTAAATCCCAGCAAATAACATACTGGTTAGAATATTTCAGTACCACGATGGTATTAGCCTATTAGGCAATGTATTTGTGTTGGTGTATCAATATAATATAGAATCGTTTGGTGTATAAATGATATCATTCAGGTTACTTCATTAAAACTTGCGTGAGAATTCATTATACTAAAGAAAACACCGGTTTTTACTCACATATAATATCGCGGCCGGGCCGCTGGGAATCCGACCGGTTCCAGAGTAATTAGTACTCCTTCGTCCGGGAATACACGTGCGCTCCCGTCGACTGCGCTTATACGTGAGTAAAAACCGGTTTTTTCTTTAGTATCATTCAGGTTGCCTAGAAGAAATCGCTGTAGGCGATAAAACCGTCCATTTTTCTACCGGACTGTTATTTTTTTTTATTTAAGCTATTTCATGTACATTCGGTGCAATAAAAAAGATATTTTGTATTGTTTTGTATCGTTTTTCGATTGAATGTACTGATCTTGATTTAGTTCAAAGTTGATATGACCGCAAAGAGTAATTGCTACTTTATACATACATTTTGGAAGAAACGAACGTGGTTATTGCACATTTTACTCAAAAAATATATTAACGGAAAATCAGTCATGTGTCATCATAAAAAAAACGTGTCTTTTTTGTCATTCGTCCGTTAACACCTACGTTTCTGGGACTAGTAATTTTCGAGGTAGATTTGCAAACTCTATACTGTTTGACACAGGCCGCCTGATGCGGTAGAAATTGTTTATAATCGCAGATCTATCTTATCTATCTTAATTAACTATCTTCTAGGTAAGCGTGCTACACCCTAGACCGCACATCTGCTTAACATCAGGCAGTGTGTAGTCAAAGGCAAACCTATTCGAAATAAAAAAAAAAAAAAAAAAAAAATATACAGAGTGGAGAGTTGACGCCAACATTAAATGAAATCACATAATGGCCTGCTGTTTTCGACATATTTAGAATTTAATAAATAAAGCTATTTGTTAAGACATGTTTTGTGTAGAAATTTCTAGAACCGATTCGACCTATTATGATTTATGCCAAAATAGCGGGAATAATTACTTTGATTATTCTAAATCTTAAAATGGCATTAATGAGTCCCATAAAGCATGACACCTAAATATTTTCTTTATTTATTATTTATCTTGCATGAAAATTCTTATTATTTTTCTTTAATTTTATTAAGTAAGTGAGTAAGTTCGTATAGGCCAGGTGGCTAGCCCTGTAGCCTTGTAGGCCTTCAGGCGGCCTAAAAACTCTGACACAATTAATTAATTTAATTTTAATAATTTAATCGATATAAAATATAATTAACTAATTAATTTCATTTTTTCTTATTTATTTCATGGTAACAGGTTAGTAATACAAATTGTGGGTAAAATATAAATTGGCGTCAGCTCCCCACCCTGTATAGTGTATAACCTAAATACACCTAGTCAAACTACGATATAAGCCTAGAGAGACGATGTAGTCTTCATACGCGACGCGAGTAAAGCCGCTATGAAAAGTCTAGTATGACAAACGACAGAAATGCGTGTGCATATAAAAGAACCGGGACGCGCATTCATTAACAAAATGGTAGTGCGTTGAATGTAGGAAGTGTGGCGTAATGTGGAATGGGATTCTGAGAACTGTATTGCAATGCGAAACGAGATTCTAAGGACTCTGTCGTAATGAATGCTACGCCAAGATCCTGGGTGTCTTGTGTGAAGTCATTATGTTTGCTACTGCTTCAGTTTTAGCTGTAGGATCTACTACATCACTTTAAAAGTGTTATTATTGAGCACATGAAGAAAAAAAGTTCTCTCATTGATTCAAGTGTGAAATAATTACAAAAAGTTTTGTCGAGTTATATATGACTTTTTAAACTGCATTAAAGAAAAAATGTATGATATAAAAATATGAGTCATTATATGTTAATGCAAACTCGAAACTCAAAACGATTTATTATTTCCACACTGAATACATTATTTTACATTTTGAATCATGAAATTAATTTAAATCATTAGATATTAGATAACACGATAATCAACGATGTAATAATTTTTTGTTCTCATATTTTTATCAAGTCTCATTTCTCAATTAAAAAGGAACACAAGATAATTACATCAAGTTTCGCCGGCGCCCGTCGCCTCCTCTAAAATCCGACTTCATTTGAATAACCAAATTATAAGCCAACGTCCAGAAACCGACGTTTCTGCTTATTACAATATATTCCTATAACAGTAAGCAATATTTTCCTTCTATCTATCTATTGTTTTAGCATCTATTTTATGAGCAAGGCCAAGATAGATGGAATGAGGAGATCCGTAGAAGAATCAAAGTTTCTCACAAAGCATTAAAATGGCAAGGGCAGATGGACAGCCAATTGTGCCGTAAAGTTCTGTTTACATTAAGGTATATTTCCTGAAGCGACTGCGTGCAAAAAGAGCAGATTATAGTATCGCACTAATTAAGTAATTAAAGTTTCTATGCATTTCTATGTAGGTAATTATTTTTCACAAAATGGCATGGCCGACTCATTTTCTGCCGTGTACAGATTTCGCGAAAATTGGAATAATGTAGAAATTTTCACATTATTGCTGATTTATAAAAAAAGGCCAAGTCGACTTCGATAAAATTAATATGGAATTAAATTTGAAGTATCCTGTTTCTATTAAAAAAAGAATTATCGAAATTGTATCAATCTATGAAAAGTTATGCGTGGTTATATACATAAAAAAAATGTATTCGCGTCGAATTAAGTACACGTAACTTTGACAGATTGTATGGAGTATATCTATGTTGTCTATGGAAGTTGTTACGTATACGAAACTTGTATGTAGTACACTACATACAACTTTCGTAATATATAACTAAAATACCACCGAACCGTTCAAAGTTCAAAAGCGATCCACTGTAGTATCTCCTCCGATTTTTCGTCGGTCGAAAATACATTCCATTTCCATTCCATGACTGACATAACTGCAGTCTACTACAGCTGCTGTCTTTAGTTGGCTTCGAAATTGTATCATTAGACGGCTTAAAACACTGACAGCAGGGCTAGCCACTAAATTACATACTTTTTCAATATTATTTATTATTTAAAATATGTTTCCGGAACCCGAAAGTACGGGTTAGAAGGAACTAATTGTCACCCAGCATATTAAATTTATACTGTTTCAGTTGGGACGACTACATTGATAATAAATAATATTATAATATCATATTGATAATAAAGTAATTGTGTAAGTGTGTGTTGCCAGCGATGACTTATGGCACAGAAACGTGGTCTCTCACTATGGGCCTTATTAGTAAGCTCCATGTAGCCCAACGAGCTATGGAGAGGGCTATGCTCGGAGTCTCTCTGCGGGATTGAATCAGGAATGAGGAGATCCGTAGAAGAACCAAAGCTACCGACATAGCCCAACGGATTACCAAGTTGAAATGGCAATGGGCAGGGCACATAGCGCGGAGGACTGACGACCAGTGGAGTCGAAAAGTTCTCGAGTGGAAACCACGCACCGGCAAGCGCAGCGTAGGACGTCCACCCACAAGGTGGACAGATGACCTCATTAAGACCGCAGGATCGCGCTGGATGCAAGCCGCTATCAACCGGTCTTATTGGAGATCCATAGGGGATGCTGATGGATGGAATAAAGTAATATCATACGCAGAGATTATTAGAATAGAGTTTCTACTCGAGAACCTTACACAACCCCATTTGCCATCAATTCTACAGTTTCAGTGTTGAAATTTTGCTACTGTTCAAAATATATTACAACAAAGTTCTTCCTTCTCTTCAGAGCACTTGAGCTCAACAACTCTGTCGCTGGAACGGTTGATCGAATTCGAAGGGAATGCCAAGCTTCACGGATCAGAGGTCTTGAATACTTGTAGCTTGTATACTTCAAGATGTTTGGATAGATAATTACACTTGTAAATCTCAAGTTTAGAGGCCTGAAATCGGCTCTCAATTGGATTTTGTTGAACTTGCTCTAATTTGAAATTTGGAGGTGAGGTACAAAGAGTAAGGTTTCTTCAAAATTGGCACGAAATTCCAACTATCTAAGTTGGAATTTCGAGATTCTTACCTTTTCATATATTTAACTTTTTTTTTTATTCTAATTAATGACCCACAGACTCCAGCCAGGGTCTGTGCCTTTTGTTAAGTAAGTTACAATTGAAAGAATGTGACTGTACAATAGAGAGGGGTTAGTTTAAATCTTAGTCTAAGTTAGTGGTTTCAGTGCATTGCGTGAATGCCACGAGCAAACCGGCGACCCGCATGCAGCACCCGATCACGAGTGTGACGCATGTATCAGCCATACTTTTTATATTTGATACTTTAGTTACTCAGATGTTAATCTCACAGAATCTCGCAAAAATATAATCAAATAATTTTACAGTCGCTGTGATCTTAGATATAAAGTAATCGAAAAGCTTACTCAAAATCCAATTCCTCTATTGGAATCGACAATTACCTGACAAAGTCTGACCTACGTAGTTTCTTAAGTTATCTTATTTCACGAATGTGGGACGTTTTATTTTGTGAGGTTAAAGTCGTCACTCTGTCATACATCATCACATTATCCTCTTTCACAAAATGCATGAACAACTTTTCTGTTCTTTTCTTCCTACTTCTACCGCCTACCATTATAATACAAGTTTTTTTATTGACATGACCATCCTACTGCTAGAGGCTCCTCTCCTCCTTCCTTAAAGTATAAGTATTTATAATACATAATTAGTTATCCAAAAGCCGTGGTGGTCAAGTGATAATGATACCCGCCTTACAATCCTGAGGTCATGGGTTCAAATTCCGGTCGTGTACCAATGAATGCTTCGGAATTTATGTACGGCATTTCACACCACTGGCTTTTCGGTGAAGGAAAACATCGTGAGGCAACCTGCATACGTCTGTAGAAGAAATTTAATGGCGTATGTAACCAAAATGCATTGGGCCAGCGTGCTGGATATGGCCCAATCACCCTTCCTGGGTAGGCCCACGTCCTGCAGTGGATAAAAAAGCTGGTACAGTACAGTATAGTACTTATCCAAAACCCCAAGCCTAAAGTTGAGCGTGATGACAATGAGTTCCGTATAGCTCGCCAGCGCAGCGCAGCCCCGTCCTACGAACGACAGATGCTCCACGAGTAACTCCTTCGATGCACTTATACTCCGTATACAATACCAAAAGACTTACCCAAGACACCAAGCCTAAAGTTGAGCGTCACAACAATGAGGTCCGTATAGCTAGACAGCACAGCTCCGTCGTATGGATGACTGGAGCTCCACGAGTAGCTTTCCCCGTGGATGTATACTACCACTGGTAGAGTCAGCTTGGTTTCATCCACTGAAATAGTAAAAAGAAGTTTAAAATCTTATGATGATAGGTATAACAAATCTTTTAAATCAAATCAAAAAGCGAATAAAGACATTGTGACTTCAGACCAAATAAAAAATCAAGGCAGATGTTGTGAACAAATAAGTAAGGCCGGCAAAACTAGACCTCGCCGTGTACAGACACAATTACGCACATGTATCGACTGCCTCGATGGCTCATTGGTTAGTGAACCTGACTTCTGGATCAAGGAGGCGTGGGTTCGATCCCCACCAGGGCAAGCATTTTTGTGATGAAAATAGGTGTTTGCTTTGTGTCTGGGTGTTATTTAGGTACTATCTATGTAAGTATGTATTTAAAATATCTATATGTAGTATATCAGTCTCTGGCAGCCATATCACAAGCTTTGCTTAGTTTGGGGTCAGAGGTCGGAGTGTGTGATGTCCCCCAATATTTATTTATATTTATGTATATGTGTAACGAAACTAAGCCTTGGCTCACCAGTCGAACTGTGACGGCGCAACACCGACGCACTCACACATCTAAAAAAACCGGCTTCATTTGTCTGTTCACGACGTTCTGTCTTGATTTTTTGATTTGGTCTGAGATTGCGACTAGATATTTAATACGGACAGCAGCGTTTAGATATTGCCAAACTGAACGTAAAAAGGTAGGTTTACGCATAAAGTAAATTATATACAGGGTTATTTCCAATCAATTAGCATCCTTCTAGGGGCTTATTCTGTATATCAAAACTAACAACTTTTGTTCTACGACTTTCGTCAAAAGTGAAAAAAAAAATTTGTTGTTCTATAGAAAAATTTAGTTCACCCGCGAAAAAATGTATGGAACAGCCGATTATTTTAAAGTTTTGACAGAAGTCGTAGAACAAAAGTTGTTAGTTTTGATGTACAGAATAAGCCCCTAGAAGGATGCTAATTGATTAGAAATAACCCTGTATACAGGGTTTACTTTAGTTGGATAGTAGGTATACAAAAATATTGAAATAGGAACCCGTATAAAAAGTACCAGAATGTTCCGGTTCAGTCATAAAACCCTATTAACATAGTTGCACACCACTATAGTATATATAAAAATACACACAATATCTTCACTATTATCACATCATCAGCTGTAGGACTTCCTCTGCTGAATATAAGCCTCCCCTACGAATTTCCACATGGATCTGTTGCAAGAGACTTGTATTACTAGCGTTTTTCTGCGTTCCAAATTGGGCCACCGGTGGATCTGTGTCGGTTGTCGGTAAATGTTCTACGCTGCACTTGCCGGTACGTAATTTCTAGGTATTTCCATCAAAACTTAATTACATTATGGATACGAAACTTTACAAAATAATTTTTCAATATGCAAGTTAGCAGACGTGCTCAAAGTCTACAAAATGGCTTTAAAAATAACGACATGACGGATTTGCATCACATCAAAAGAGCTCCCTACTTAGCTGAGATAGCAGACGAGATGCATGTAAGGATACATGAAGCTAGATGTCGTACGATGTATTTTAAAACAGTATGACAACTTATGTTTGTGAACGAATTAAGGAGTTTTTTTTTAATGTTCTGCGAGCTATTAAAAATTACAGGTTACTTGCGTCCTGTTTTTTTTGTACTTGACTTGAGGAACGAGAATGTTTGACATTCAATTTAATTCGTGAAAACACGGATGCAATCCGTTTAAAACCGATCTTATTTAAAATTTACAACCGATCTTATTTAAAATTTACAACCGATCCTATTTAAAATTTATAACCGATCTTATTTAAAATTTAATAACAAATTATTTAGCTAAAAAAACGTTACACAAACTTATTTTAAGGATGTCATTTTTTCAACAATCGTATATAGAACAAATGTGATTAAAGTGTATTTTTAATTAACTACTATTTTTCTTCATAACCTACATTTATCCATAATTAGAAAAAGAACCACATTAATTCAAGCAGCAACTCAGTAACAATGTTGCTGTTGTTAATATTGTTGTTATCTAATCTGTATTAATTTATCAATGTTAGATAACAAAATATAGTTAAAAAAACATTTTTTTTTTATAAATGCATTGTCATCGTTCGGTGTGCAAAGCTTAAAGAAACTCTGATCGCTCAAAGTAGGTAAAAAAAATCGAGCAAAATCGAGAAAGGAAAATCGAGCTCAAAAAGGTTGGTTACAAGCAAACAAACAAGCAAGCAAGCAAACATATACGTCAAACTAACAAAAGCGTGTTAAAAAACTGCACGACAAGTATGACAACCATACTAGAAATATTATTATTATATGCTAAGTAGTCCATTGAAAAGTTACATTTAGGGTAACGAGTTGCATCGACTGTGGTCACGGGTAGACTTTACCCGTGACCACGGTCGTACGACGGGGTAATTTTAGTGCGCGATTAGTCCCGTAGTATAAATAATATAATAATAAATATTGGGGACATCTCACACACGGTCTCTGACCCCAAACTAAGCAAAGCTTGTGATATGGCTGCCAGAGACTGATATACTACATATACATATTTTTAAATACATACTTATATAGATAGTACCTAAATAACACCCAGACACAGAGCAAACACCTATGTTCATCACAAAAATGCTTGCCCTGGGTGGGGATCGAACCCACAAATAACATATAATATACTAGCTGCCCGGCCACGCGTTGCTGTGGCTAAATAAATTAAAATTGCGACTATAATTTGAGATTTAAACTATCCTATCTCTCTAGTTGGATCGAACTGCACATGGTGTGCGAATTTTATTATAATCGGTTAAGTGGTTTAGGAGTCCATTGAGGACAAACATTGTGACACGAGATTTATTTATATTAAGATGATACATATAATAATAATGTGTTCAAATCGCGAAAGTTTAAAAACAACATACTAGAAATAAATATGATTTTCAAAGCTTATCATATACTGCCTTCTACAGCAAGATTACGTGCAGTTGAGTGGTAACAAGCAGCCAGAGAGCGAAAGGTCGCAGAAGATACGGCAGAGGGTAATAGGTTCGAGGCTAATCTTGTAGAGCATTGGAAATGGAACTCTATTACTATAATGGCATAATGTGCATTGAGACCTTAGAACTTGACTTGTATACTCGAGCTGCGTAGATACAAATGCATTAGAGGTTATTAAGATACAGAAAATTCAATGTGAAAATTATAGAAAGCAAAGTAAATCCTACTAATATTATAAATGCGAAAGTTTGTGAGGATGGATGGATGTATGGATGTTTGTTACTCTTTCATGCAAAAATGACTGACTGAATGACTTCATTTATATTGGTTGCTATAAATTATAATGATATTGCGTCAAAAATCAAAACATCATGCGGGCGAAGCCGCGGATAAAAACTAGTATTATAATAAATAAACATTAGGGGAATCTTACACAGGGTTTCTGACCGCAAACTAAGCAAAGCTTGTGATATGGCTACCAGAAACTGATATACTGCACAAACATATTTTAGATACAAACTTATAACGATAGTACCTAAATAACACCCAGACACAGAGCATTTATGCTCATCACATAAATGCTGGATGGGGATCGAACCCAGGACAAGGATTGTTGTTAGATGATAGATTATATAGTTAAGTAAATACGTATGGACCTATGGTTAGCTTTGGTTTCAGAGATTTTAACCCGCCTGGTAGTCTTTGACATGACTAAACCATTAAAACAACCTATTTGTACAATTTAACCTGTCATCCATACCATGATTAATCGAAATGAGCGCTCTCATTTCGAAATGCCCTTCGCGGTCACGTCGGTCGGATACAAATACTAACCGTGGCGTGGTTTAACTTCAGCGAATGTTGAGAAACACTATGTTAAATTCTACAATTTAACATGTCATCAGCGCCACGTTAGCGCTCATTTCGAAGTGCTACTTGCGGTCACGTCGATCAATACTGATTAGATACAAATACTGATTGTTCTAACCTTGGTTTTACTTCAGCGAATGTTGAGAAAAACCAAGTTAAACTTCTCTAAGAGTGCTACATTTTACATGCAAGTGATCAAAACAGTAAATGAACTAAATGTGAAAAGATGAATTTTATTATAGGTAGACGATACTTACTTTGTAAAGGGGCAAATATGTTTAAATACAGGCAATCTTCACTTTGATTCTTAAGATAAGGCATCAGTCTTTTCAAGTATTCTAATCTGCCTTTAGGCATTTTGTCTAATATGGTCCGTTCGTCGTCCAGGTCCGGCAGCTTCTGGGGGCAAGCTGGCCCCGGTCGGTCCGACACCCGTACGCCGTCCCACGGGGAGGGGGTTCGGGTGGGGCTGAACCTACAAAAAATATAGAAATGTTAATAAAGATATTTAATAAAAAAAAGTTAAAAAATGGTTGAGCACGGAATTTATTTACGAGAGAAGAAGCAAAGAAGTTAATTAACGAAATGTATAATGACAAACAAATTTCATCACGAAGAAATTTAGTAATGCATAAATTAAGTAACAAAAAACGTGGGTAACACCGCGGGGCGCAGCTAGTAACTAATAATGTATTGAATGAAGGAATATATGAAGAAATTAAATAGTGAAGAAATTTATTAACAACAAAACTTATAAGACACTAGCTGACCCGGCCACGCGTTGCTGTGGCTAAATAAATTAAAATTGCGACTATAATTTGAGATTTAAACTATCCTATCTCTCAAGTTGGATCGAACTGCACATGGTGTGCGAATTTTACTATAATCGGTTAAGTGGTTTAGGAGTCCATTGAGGACAAACATTGTGACACGAGATTTATATATATTAAGACTAACTGACCCGGCCACGCGTTGCTGTGGCTAAATAAATTAAAATTGCGACTATAATTTGAGATTTAAACTATCCTATCTCTCAAGTTGGATCGAACTGCATATGGTGTGCGAATTTTACTATAATCGGTTAAGTGGTTTAGGAGTCCATTGAGGACAAACATTGTGACACGAGATTTATATATATTAAGACTAACTGACCAGGCCACGCGTTGCTGTGGCTAAATAAATTAAAATTGCGACTATAATTTGAGATTTAAACTATCCTATTTCTCAAGTTGGATCGAACTGCACATGGTGTGCGAATTTTACTATAATCGGTTAAGTGGTTTAGGAGTCCATTGAGGACAAACATTGTGACACGAGATTTATATATATTAAGACTAACTGACCCGGCCACGCGTTGCTGTGGCTAAATAAATTAAAATTGCGACTATAATTTGAGATTTAAACTATCCTATCTCTCAAGTTGGATCGAACTGCACATGGTGTGCGAATTTTACTATAATCGGTTAAGTGGTTTAGGAGTCCATTGAGGACAAACATTGTGACACGAGATTTATATATATTAAGATATATTTCACAACAAAAGAATTTAAGTAGATACTATCGAAAAATTAAGTGAAGAAATTTACTAACGAATAAATTAAAAAACTCATGTCGAAATTTTTCGACCAGCGTGTGTTGCCAGTGATGACTTATGGCACAGAAACGTGGTCTCTCACTATAGGCCTTATTACTAAGCTCCAAGTAGTAAACGAGCTATGGAGAGGGCTATGCTAAAAGTCTCTCTGCGGGATCGAATCAGGAATGAGGAGATCCGTAGAAAAACCAAAGTTACCGACATAGCCCAACGGATTAGCAAGTTGAAATGGCAATGGGCAGGGCACATAGCGCGGAGGACTGATGACCGTTGGAGTCGAAAAGTTCTCGAGTGGAGACCACGTACCGGCAAGCGCAGCGTAGGACGTCCACCCCAAAGGTGGACGGATGACCTCATTAAGACCGCATGATCGTGCTGGATGCAAGCTGCTTCCAACCGGTCTTATTGGAGATCCATAAGGGAGGCCTATGACCAGTAGTGGACTGCTTATGGCTGATGGATGACACTGCATCAAATAGATAACAACGCAAAAAATCCATCATTATATTCGCTATACCTAAAAAAACAAGCTGCTAAATCTTTTCAAAGTTATTCATATGAACTGAATTTTAATTATTCAAATATAGCATTCGGAGTGGAATGGAAAGAACAATGCGGGGTTTAGAGCCTATGTCCAGCAGTGAACGTCTTTTGGCTGATAGATGGACGGAAATTTAAAAACAAAATAATTTACTAACGAAAGAATTAAACAGTGAAAAGTTTAAATAACGTATGAATTAGCAACCAGTAAATATAAATGAAGGAATTTGTTAGTGACAGAATTAAAATAATAAGGCGATTAAATTAAAATTAATAACCAAAAGCATTTACAAACGACAAAATGTATTAACAAAGGAACTGGAACACTTTTATTAACTTTTAATTTAAAATAAATCAATTGAAGTTACAAAATTAATATTGTTACAAAACTCAAAATTGTATCCATATTATTTTAATAGTCATTGATTTCCAACTATAAAATTAAATATTTATTCTAAAGATTGTACAATATGCAAATGTGCATTGCAACCCACACTAGGGCAATCAGTGTCGTGGGCTGCAGATGGTGAAGAAAAACATCGTGAAAAAACCCGAAAAAGACATATTTTCAAACATATTTGAAGGCCGTCAATATGCATTTGGGCAGAATGGATAGCAACGTCTTAATTTTCCTCATAATGAGAAAAAATACTAATGCTCAGCACTGTGGAACAGCAATTTCAAATGGAAATTTTGAACGCAATACTTATTTTTTGTAATCAAAAACCATATTTTCCTTAAAAATTGGTTTACGATGACGCAGTCATTTGTTTTTTAATTTACCACGCGACTGCATGAAATTGATTGTGATTGATTACGTTTTGTGTAACCATTGGCAGATAAAGCCTGTGGCAAAGCGCCATTGATTTACTGGGTAAATAATTTTATTCTATGCTCTTTTATCAAACAGTCTTCGTTTACGTTAATATATTTGGATAAAAATCTGCAAAATCTTGCTATCGCTTTCGATGGTAGGCCTGTGTAGAATGGTTAACAATAAATGTAACGGTGTGCAATCATTTGACTAAACCTATGTATTCACTAGTTAGAAATATTTGCACTCAATTTGTGTTTAAACAAATCCTGATTCACTTTTTAGGGTTCCGTACCTCAAAAGGAAAAAACGGAACCCTTAGAGGATCACTTTGTTGTCCGTCTGTCCGTCTGTATGTATGTCAAGACTCTTTATCTCGGGAACGCGTAAAGATATCGAGTTGAAATTTATATTGTACACGTATATCTATGGTTTCTTGCAGTTGTGTAAAATAAAAGCTTCTCAGTTACCGTATAAAAAAGTTAGAGCCGTTTATGTCGTAAAAAACGCATATTTCAACGCTCACTAAAATCAAAATCTATAGGGTACTTCCCGTTGACATAGAACTACGAAATTTGGCGAAGAGCATTGTCTCAGAGTACACATATAGGAATAAATCTGAAAACTGTAAATTTTTATTTAAATCACAAAAAATAGGGCCTCAAAATTCACAAAATATGGGTTCAAAATTCAAAGTGAGTAAATCGTATCATGTAAGGTATCATATGAAATAACTTCATTAGCACATGCTAAAACAGGTTTTAAATTATTTTAACAATATGTTTGTACGGAACCCTCGATATGCGAGCCTGACTCGCACTTGTCCGCTTTTTTTATTTTATTTTATAGACCATCATCATTTTTATGTCAGTCTTAGGATGTACTACTCGACATAGGCCTACCCTATACATGTATTATAAGACTTGATGGAAGCAATTCATAATTATAAAGATACTAAAAACATTAAAGATTTACTTCATCGAAACTAAGTTACCTTATAAATATTAATCTGTTTTTGCTCTCATCAAAATGTATGACTAGCAAAAACGGGGGCTTAACACGGTCTAGACATCCAGACACCTAAATTGAGCTTAGGTTACCTTTTTACTTTAGTACTAAAACATTCCAGCACATTTTGTCTAATGAGCTTGATAATATTTCATTTTGAATAACTGTTTCATGTTTCTTTGCAGAAATAAAGAGATATTTAAAGAAGTAAAAATGTGGAACTGTCTCATTTTAGTAACATTTTCTCAACAGATAACGTAAAACAAGTCGCGGGTTCTTTGAAATATTTTTGTAACTTTTGTATCTTCCTACGCTTGGGAGAGAGTCTTTGAGTATGACGGTTTGAATTTTTGTAGAGTGGCAATACGTTTATTTAAATTATTTAAGGCGCCATAGTATCAGCGTAATTTTTCATATGAGCGGGTGAAAACCAACACGCCCCCGGTTTCGCCCGATTTTTGAAATCATAAATCAATATAAAATTGATATCACCACTTTTTCTTAAATTTTATGGATGAAAGCTTTAGTTCAATTCATGTGCATAAATAACAGATTCAAATAAAAATTGTAAACGTGTAGAAAAGTGCCCAAATATGCCATAAACTTTCTTAGAAATCATGAATTTGTTCTAAAAAGCGGTATCTTTGCATTTAATTTATATCGAGCGAAGTTTTTTGAATCGTGTTTCGATTTAATGAATTCCCTACCGTATAGTTTTGAGAATATTGTGTATTTTATTTATATTCGACAACTTCAAGGTTTGATGGAGAAAAGTCAGTTTAACTAGGGCTCTATACAGGTATTTTGAGATTGGATGGCGGCTTAATAGTTTGTTAGTTATTTCTATATCTCTATTTATTTTAATTTCTTCATATCAATATCTAAGTCAAAAATAGTTTATTTGTGTCAAGTGGTATGTGACTAAGTCAGCTGAGTCACTTAATTTGATGTACATTTCCTAGTAATATTTATTTTTGAACTCCAAGAATAAATGTTAAACAATATTTGTTGTGAATTTATTTCTAGTTCACACAATATGCAACAAATATTGTTTAAAGCAACCAAACTTGTAATTTGAATCGTGTATTATAACTAATTTATCTTAAAATTTACAAATAAAAATATAAGGTATTTTTCACTCACCTATTCGACCCAACAGGGGGAGTTGCGTAAGGTACACCTAAAAAAACTTCGAGTGGACTTAAATATCTGTGTTCATCCATCGCCAAAATAATCCCCTGTAACTTTCCATATTTAGTCTGAATTATCCTACTACTAATCTTAAACTTTACACTGCTCCTGGGAATAGGATCCGGACTCAAGTAGAACTTTTTGTAATCTTCATAATTACTATATGCGTTGTTCTCACTGGAGTAGAATTTACTATTCAGATGAACAAAATCTTCACTGTTGTAATAGGGATTATTTTCGAAATTGACTTTGGTGTAATCTACGTTATCATGCTCATGATCTTCATAGTTATCGTCCGTTGGATTATCGTTCTTAGCACTTGCACTTTTAGAGTCCTTTTCACTATAATGTCTCATGTTTGCAGTGTTTGAGTTAACTACTTGTATAGAGAGAAATGTAACAACTATTATGCAGTACAAATTGAAACACGCCGGTGGGTTTTTTATTCTTTTTTCATGGCATTTTGCGTCGCAATAACACATGCTCGGATCACGGTGAGTCCGCTTTTTATGGAGCTGTCGGTTTTGTAACATATTTCATCATGTTACCATGTTTGTGTTTTTATTTTCCGGTGGCGATCGCTTATACGCTTCGTTGTTTGCGGCATCTGAAACAAAAGGGAATCGTTGAATGTTTGTTGGAATCAAATGGATACTCTTTTGTTTTTATATCTACGCTGTTATAGTAGCTACGTTATCTCTGCTTTTTATGTGTATAATAAAATGTAATGTTATGGACGTGATTTGATATTGCGAATCGACGATGAGAAAATTCGGTTTGATCTTTTTTGCTCAGTTTAAACCTTCGCTAAATTACCTGTCTATCTCAAATTGCTAAGTGTCTGAATTCGTATAGGTACCTTTCCTGTCATATCATCACAGTTATCACTAAATCGACTAAACTATGAGCTACAACGTAAACTATCGGCAAATATTGTAGAGCTACTCTCTAAACTAAGTAACGAGAACGCTGTGATTTATGACAACGAGCACATTTAAATTTAAGTATCTCAAACTATACTGTTCTCTCAAAGAGTTATCTTTGTGATAAGCATTTCAAAAATTTGAAGCGAACGCAGGATTTGAACCTGCCCCTTCGGATCACTAGCCCGACGCTCTAACCAACAGAGCCAGCTCGCCTCTACACTATACATTATACTGTTCTTTATGAGCCTTTTAAAAAGGCTACTGCTAAACAGTGAAGAAACGAGATGGTGGATTCACATTATCAGTATCAGTATCAGTATTAGTCATCGAAATTCTCCTACAAACTTATGCAAATTGCTTCATAATGTTTTTCTTCGCCAAAAAGCCAGTGGTATGTAAATCTGTAGATCCATTCTGAAAAATTCACTTGGTTGGTACGGCGCAGGGTTTGCACACGCGCCTTGCAATACTTGTAAAGCGAGAATGTTCCCACTGTGCCATCGGCTGTTAAGACGATTGTGAGGTTTCAACCAGCCCATACAAAAACAATAAACTCTTATCTACCTCCAAATATTATCCGATTTGAGTGATTTTTTTTATGTAATCCGCACTTCAATCGCTAGGCTTAGTTTTTACAGATTTTCAAATGACCTTTAAGTTATAAGCCATCAGAAAAACATATTTTTACGCAAATTTTGGCTGAAAAATATAGATAGGTACATTAACTAGAAACTTTCTAAAAAAATATAACGACGTATATGTGATAATATACATAATATGAACGTGCAGTATTTTTTACTTAAGCGATTAACACCAAAAAATATCATTTTGTTTACAATTAAAGGGTACCCCTTTGGAGGAAAAAGGATTTTTTTTTCTCTGGAACGTAAATTTTATCAAATATGTACCACGAATTTTCTTGAAGCTCTACAGAAAACGCGAGAACACTGGTCGATTCATGATCTCCTTAAGAACCTCATAATTTACTTAATGACATTTGTGAAGTCTAACTAGTATACAGAAAAGTCTCTATTATACCACGCAGACAGTGCCCCATAATCGAAACAAAAACGTCTTTATTGTAGCCATATTTTACGTCAACTGTTAATATCTACATCAAACGCGCCATAAAAATAACTGCTAACGATAATTCAAAACTATATGATTTATCTCAATGGCTTTCCTCGGAAATAGCAAAGGGTAAAAAAGTGGGACATTTTTTTGCTAGACATTATTTCAGGCGTTTTTACGTATAAACAAACTGGGACATTCTTTTTAGGGATCTGTACTTGAAACGTACGAGATTTTAGTACTAAGTCATCGAAGGCTAGCGACTGCACATCTCATTATTCACTTATTTTCAACTAGTTTTTACCCGCGCTTCGCCCGCATGATATTTTCTTTATTGACGCAATATCATTATACTTTAAAGCCTATGTGTTATTATGATATTTAAGCTATATTATTGCACAGTTTCATCTCAATCAGCTCAGTAGTTTTTGCGTGAAAGAGTAACAAACATCCATCGATCCATCCATCCTCACAAACTTTCTCGTTTATAATATTACTAGTTTTTACCCGCGGCTTCGCCCGCATGATATTTTGATTTTTGACGCAATATCATTATAATTTATAGCCTATGTGTTATTCTGATATTTAAGCTATATTATTGCAAAGTTTCATCTCAATCCATTCAGTAGTTTTTGCGTGAAAGAGTAACAAACATCCATACATCCATCCATCCATCCATCCATCCATCCTCACAAACTTTCGCGTTTATAACTATAATATTAAGTAGGATATAATATAATATAAGTAGTATAAAAAAAATATTAAGAAAATGGCCAAACAAAAAATGGGTTAACACTACATTTTAATGGGTATACACTGACTAAGTTTTGCGCTTAAAATGTACTAAATCAGAAAATAATATTCTATACAATGACTAATACAGTTATAAAACGGTATGAACAAAAAGTACCATATTTTTTGATACGGGATACACTCTCGGTTCGCAAGCCCGATTCGTTTGCTAGTTGTTTGATCATGATATGACAGGAAAACAGTTTCGGCATTTCAATACGAGCAAAAGATGGCAATGCTTCAAATGTTTTCTGCAACGCCAGTGATATTACTGATGTTTATGATATCAGAATTGTTGGTAGGCTCAGAGCAAATTGATTCTTTTACAGTTTCGTAGGAAATGTTTGTGGAATAAAACCGTATTGGATATTTCCTGGTCCCTTATCGGGATCCGCTTGAAGTTTTAGTCGACCGTGGATAATCGTATTGTTGGGGCAATTTGTCAGGTTAGATCGGTTGCCCAGTTACAAACAAGATAAAACCGATGGGCAAAATCTTTGAAACCAAAATCGGCTTAAAGCAACATTTAATATCCGTCAAGATGCATTTTTACGTAGATAATTTAAAAAAAATCTAAGTTTGTCCAATTTGGTTGAAATATTTTCTATGCATGATTTTTTTTTCTATTCCAATACCTATCATAGTTTGAAGAACGATGGTCGAAGAACCGTACAGTTCTCGTAGTAACGACTTGGTGGACTGAAAACAAAACTGAAACCGCAGGAACGCGCTGGATGCAGGCCGTTTCCAACCGGTTTCTAACCGTCTTCTAAAAAGGAGGAGGTTTTTATGTTCGGCTGTTAGTGTATACTAATAAAATACAAATATATATGTTCGGCTATACAATAAATATATTCAGCTGTATGTATTTTATTAGTGTATACTAATAAAATACATACAGCCGAACATAAGAACCTCCTCCTTTTTAGAAGACGGTTAGAAACCGGTTGGAAACGGCCTGCATCCAGCGAATTCCTGGGGTTTTAGTTTTTTTTGATCCGGTTAAATTGGCTAAAATATATATAAAATATGCATGAACGTATGTTCATCGATATTTTAGCCAATTTAACCGGATCAAAAATTTATATTTAACTAGTTTTTACCCTCGGCTTCGCCCGCATACGCAATATGTCAATATAATTTATAGCCTATGTGTTATTCTGATATATAGGCTATATTATTCCAAAGTTTCAACTCAATCCGTTCAGTAGTTTTTCCGTGAAAGAGTAACAAACATCCATACATCCATCCATCCATCCATCCATCCATCCTCACAAACTTTCGCGTTTATAATATTAGTAGGATTTCGAAAGGGTTCACCTACTTCCTAGGTGATCCCATTTAATTTTCACTAAAATCGGCTGAGCCGTTTTTGAAAAATCAACAATAATGTCAAAAATGTATACATCAATTCAAGCGAACTATTCGAATTTTGTACACGACGGAAGTTGGTTTTGCCATTTTTTGCGAAAAATAAACATATTATATAAAAATCTTTTATTCCACTACTATAGGGGAGGACTATTTACAGCAATAAACGTTCTACGGCTTATGGATGGACGGA
The DNA here is from genome assembly GCA_949316475.1 of Hypomecis punctinalis. Lineage (NCBI taxonomy): Eukaryota > Metazoa > Arthropoda > Insecta > Lepidoptera > Geometridae > Hypomecis > Hypomecis punctinalis. The sequence goes on from CASGGB010000005.1 coordinate 81,264, forward strand.
TGATGACTTTACACAATAGGGTATTTGACTAGTTTTTGGAAATCGTTTTAAAATATTCGTTAGTACATACTAAGCACACTACATTTATGTTTCCGAGAGATCTACTGTATTAACAATGAAAATCAGCGTTAAAGAATAAATATTCAAGATCCCACCAAAAACGACATTCTGTAATGGCGCTGGTCTTTGACGTCACTCACTAGTAAATAACTTTAGTTAATACTGGTAAATACCCTAGTTCACATCTAAAATTAAAAAAAAATACTCTAAAAGTAACTTACAGATCCAATAATATTACTCCGAAATTACAAAACACAAATTACACAAACAACAGTCAATCGAGAAATTCTTGTTTACTAGCACGTGACGTCGCCAGAGTTGCCGCCCTTCAAAGAGCGTTTACGTCACAGATAAAATATCAAAAAATATCGTATTTTATTTCGTTCGATTAGCGAAAATTAGACAAATTCTAGTTTAAATAAAGTGAAATATGTCTTTTTCAGGCTATTATCTGTATGGATTACCACAATAAATAGAATATTTTCAATATTGTTATGATGTTTATTTTAAGTGCTTTCCACACTAGATTTTTATCTCAAAGAGTTATCTTTGTGATAAGCACTTCAAAAATCTGAAGCGAACGCAGGATTCGAACCATGCCCCTTCGGATCACTAGCCCGACGCTCTAACCACTGAGCTAGCTCGCCTCCTACGCAAGCTTCAAATTTCTGAAGTGCTTATACATTTCCCAACTTTTAGCGTTGGTGGCGCCACCTGTGATACCCGTATTAGACAGGTTATCACTCAACTAGAAGTTATTAGAACTTCTAAAGATTGACGAGAGATGACGCACTGCTAAATCAATGTTATGATGTTTATTTTAAGTGCTTTCCACACTAGATTTTTATCTCAAAGAGTTATCTTTGTGATAAGCATTTCAAAAATCTGAAGCGAACGCAGGATTCGAACCATGCCCCTTCGGATCACTAGCCCGACGCTCTAACCACTGAGCTAGCTCGCCTCCTACGCAAGCTTCAAATTTCTGAAGTGCTTATACATTTCCCAACTTTTAGCGTTGGTGGCGCCACCTGTGATACCCGTATTAGACAGGTTATCACTCAACTAGAAGTTATTAGAACTTCTAAAGATTGACGAGAGATGACGCACTGCTAAATCAATGTTATGATGTTTATTTGAAGTGCTTTCCACACTAGATTTTTATCTCAAAGAGTTATCTTTGTGATAAGCATTTCAAAAATCTGAAGCGAACGCAGGATTCGAACCATGCCCCTCCGGATCACTAGCCCGACGCTCTAACCACTGAGCTAGCTCGCCTCCTACGCAAGCTTCAAATTTCTGAAGTGCTTATACATTTCCCAACTTTTAGCGTTGGTGGCGCCACCTGTGATACCCGTATTAGACAGGTTATCACTCAACTAGAAGTTATTAGAACTTCTAAAGATTGACGAGAGATGACGCACTGCTAAATCAATGTTATGATGTTTATTTTAAGTGCTTTCCACACTAGATTTTTATCTCAAAGAGTTATCTTTGTGATAAGCATTTCAAAAAT
>CASGGB010000006.1:0-15467 GCA_949316475.1 Hypomecis punctinalis
TTACTCACTTTGAATTTTTAAACCCATATTTTGTGAATTTAGAGGCCCTATTTTTTATGATTTAAATAAAAATGTGCAGTTTTCAGATTTATTCCTATATGTGTACTCTGAGACAATGCTTCTCGCCAAATTTCATAGTTCTATGTCAAGGGGAAGTACCCAGTAGGTTTTGATTTTTGTGAGTGCTAAATATGCGGTTTTTTACGACATAATCAGCTCTAACTTTTTAAAAAATAACTGAGAAGTTTTTCTTTTACACAACTGCATGAGATCATAGATATACGCATACAGTTTAAACAACTCGTTATCTTTACGCGTTCCCGAGATAAAGAGTCTTGACATACACACAGACGGACAGACAGACAGACGCACAGACGGACAACAAAGTGATCCTATAAGAGTTCCTTTTTTGGCGTTTGAGGTACGGAACCCTAAAAAAAATAGGGATCCTTACTAAAACTCCCATAATGTATCCCAGGGTGTAATAAATTACCTAAAATATTCTTTACATCGCGAAAACTATTGACGATATAATAAAATAATGTACTGCGACTTTGTAGAACAAATAATCATTTAAGTACAAAAAATTTAGCGACATAATAATATGTCTAACTGTTATAGTCAAGCCACAATAAGTATTCTTTTATTTGAAATTTACATAGAAATGCCACCGCAGTAAAGGGATCTTAATTTATATCTTGGTATTAATCCTTTTCAAAATAATATCCACCACGCTGACCCAGTGCGGGTTGGTGGATTCCTATATGTCATCCAGTTTCTTTTACAGACGTAAGGATGCAGGTTGCCACACGATATTTTCCTCCACGGGAAAGCCAGTGGTGTGAAATTGCGTAGATAAGTTCCAAAGAAACTCATTGATATGGGATCAGGATTTGAAACTACCACCTCAGGATTATAAGATAGATGTTACTACCACCAGATTACCACGGCTATATACGGATATACCACCTATATTTAAGCACTGATTTATGTAGTACCTACAGATTTGGAAAACCTTAGTTAGGCGAACCGAATACAGACGATTTATAATTTCTGTTGTAGTGATAGTGAATAGGTATGTGTAGTTACAACGTTTCGTAAAACGAATGATCGACGGGGTTTCAAAGTTCTCGAATGTAGACAATCTATTGGCAACTTTGCAAGTATAGAGCGAAGGTCTTCACGTGAATCGAAGATCTGGGGCCTTATTTTGTAAGCGCTCTGACGTTCGGCTTCGCTTTTTCTCCTGCTCGCGCCAGTTACTCACGCCGCGAGAGCGAGCGGGAGGAAAGGCGAAGCCGAACGCCAGAGCGCTTACAAAATAAGGTCCCTGGTTGGTGTTCATGTGTGTGACCTTTAGCTATATTACGTGGTAGGTATATAAATGCACAATACTTATAATGTCTGCCCATGGTCTATTATCTTCTAACTCTTCCAAGTGTCTGCCTTTTGCCAATCATATCCGGGCGAAGCCGGGGCGGGCAGCTAGTTATACACAAAATAAGTATGAACCAAAGCTATTTACCATTGAAGAGTTACTGTTGTTTAACGATTGTAAGAATTCGGTCCTGGGTTCAACTGCGGGCTGCAGCATGAGTTCATCATAAAAAATAGATTTATGTTTTTAAACTTACGCGTTTTGAACACATTATTATATATACTACGGGACTAATCGCGCACTAAAATTAAGAGATAAATAAATACCTCCTCATCCCGACGTTTCGGCCGAGTTGCATCGACCGTGGTCACAGGTAGGGTGAGGGTCGGGATGAGGAGGTATTTATTTATCTCGTAATTTTATTGCGCAATTAGTCCCGTAGTACTATATAATAAAAATAGATTTAGTTTTCAGATGCAATCGCGCACACAAAATGTCATGCTGTTTACCGTTGAAGAGTTATCTGGTGAGGAGACTGTCCTGTGCTCAACTGGACTGCATCATGAGTTCATCATAGGAAATAAGTTTGTTTTTGAAAAGCAATTGCATACACTAAATTTAGTGTCTGAGTTGTTCATGATTGAATAGTTCTCTACTGAAAAGACTCGCCCTAGCTGCATCTACATTTTAGTGGAAGTCATGTCTCATTATTAAAAATCAGATCATTAAAAAGTGTAGTTATAGGAAACTATTCATAAACATACCTAGTACGTCACGGCTATCACTGCGAACTCTATTTTATTCTGTGCAGCGACACAGGTCCCTCCTCACCGCTTGGCAAGAAATGAGCAATCACTCGATTTTATAGGTGATGTGATGAAAAAATATAAAATGGTACGATAGTACTTAATTATTTGTATTCTGTGGACAAAAACTTCAACAACATACCTACATATTTATGATTTGATATTGTTACGAGATGGGTTCTTGGATAGTCAGTTAAAACGCCGATTATTCACTTTGCACTTTATTGCACACAATCACTTCACAAAAATCACAAAAACACACGACACAACTGGTTCGCACAAACACTTTACACTGGCACTGATATTCACACAAGCTAGTCACTTCACAATCACTGTTATCGCACTCTAACCCGAGTAGTTATCGCTTCGACGGTAAAACGAATAAACTGATCCCTAAGGGTCGGCCGGCGTATTTATATCCGTTATTTCCTACAGTCTCGAACCTACGAGATATTTCGCAACATTACTCGATCTCAATAAACGCCATTGTGTTAACAAGTAAACAACTTGAAAGTTCGAGAATCCCTATTGTTTTTCAAATACGTAAACACCAAACAAATAAACTCGAGTCATAAAGCCATAAAACTGAATACAAAAGGCACCAATAAAACACAATAAAGCTTCACAGAACAATAGAGCTTCCCAGGACCGGATCACTTAAACACCGCACTCCATACCTACAACGGGCGTCTACTGCGTTACACTACCCCCTCCTAAGACATGCTCGTCCCGAGCATCGTTGCACCCGTAATATCGCGCCAATCGATCCACATGAACTATCTTGGGAGCACCTCGATGTCCCTTCTGTATGCGGAACGTCACGTCGTTGATCTTGGTCACCACTCGGTATGGTCCATCCTATTTGGCTTGTAGCTTTGGAGATTTCCCTTTTTTGCGTATAGGGTTGTGTAGCCATACTAGCGAGCCTTCCTCGAACCCAGGGTTGTTAGTCCTTCTGTCGTGTCTAGTCTTCATTCTTTCCGATGTTTGCTGGCCATACTCTCTAATGTGCTCATAGATGTTGTTCATCTTGTTCCGGAGGTCACTGGCGTACTCAGTTATGGGTTGTGGAGTATCCGGTGGGACACCAGTTATTAAGTCGGCGGGTAGCCGTAATTCACGTCCAAAATTGGCAAAAGCAGGAGTGACATTGGTGCTCTCATGAACAGCACTTCGGTATGACAGCAAAAATGGCTGGATATGCTTGTCCCAATCCCGTTGTTTGCTTTCGACTACTTTTGCCAGGTATCTCTCCAGAGTTTGGTTGAATCGCTCCACCATTCCATCTGATTGCGGGTGGTATGACGTTGTCCTTGTTTTGTGTGCACCCATTAGCCGACACGTCTCTTGAAACAGTTGAGATTCAAAATTTCTTCCTTGGTCACTATGGATTTCCAATGGTACTCCAAAACGACAGAATACTTCATGGACCAATTTGTCTGCTATCGTCGATGCCTCTTGGTTTGGAATTGCGAAGACTTCCGGCCACTTGGTGAAGTAATCCATGACGACAAGGAAGTACTTGTTGCCACTTTCGCTCACAGGAAATGGTCCGGCCACATCCAGTGCGATTCGCTCCCATGGTGCTCCAACATTATACAGCTTTAGTGCTCCTCTGCTGCGGGTATGCGGACCTTTCACTGATGCACAGCTCGTGCATTTCCGTACCCAGTCTTCTACGTCATCTCTGCAGTTGATCCAGTAAAACCTTTCTCGAATATTCAACAGTGTCCGTTTCACACCCAGATGTCCTCCCGAAAATCCTTCGTGGTACAGCTTCAAAACTTCGGGAACTTTTGCTCTGGGTACAACCATTTGGAGATGGCACTGGTTTCCTCGAGCATTTTCCCATTTTCGGCACAGCACTCCCTCTTGAAGCACCAGGCTATCCCATTGCGCCCAATAGCTCTTTGTCGTAACACTCAGTGAAGCAGTAGCACTCCAGTCAGGCTTACGGGCATCTGATTCCATCCATTCAAGAATCGGCTTGATGTCGACGTCTTCTTTTTGTTCAGCCTGAAGGGTTTCTTTCCATTCGTCGCCGATGTCAGCTTTGAGCATTCTGACAGGTACTGGATCTTTCGACTCTTGTCTTGAGCAATGCTTGCAGTCCTCTGAGCATGGCCTTCTTGACAGTGCATCTGCGTTGCCATGAGATTTTCCACTGCGATGTTCCGTGGTAAAGTCAAACTCTTGTAGTTGCTCAATCCATCTTGCCACTTGGCCTTCGAGATCTTTAAACTGCAGTAGCCACTTTAGAGCAGCGTGGTCGGTCCTCAGATGGAATTTTCGCCCGAGCAGGTATTTGCTAAAGTGACGCAATGTCTTCACTACTGCAAGTAGCTCCTTTCTTGTCACACAGTAGTTCCTTTCTGGCTTGGACAGGGATTTGCTGAAATACGCAATCACCACTTCTTGGTCTCCTTTTCTTTGCGACAATACTCCTCCAATGCCGGTGTTGCTGGCGTCAGTGTCCACGATGAACTCATGCTCGATGTCCGGAAAGCCAAGAATAGGCGTATTACAAAGTCGCTCCTTTAGTCCTCGAAAAGCTGCGTCGCAATTTTCATCCCAGAGGAAGGGCCGTTTTTCCTCAGTCAGTCTATGCAACGGCTTAGCGATGTCAGCAAAGTTCTTCACGAATCGCCTGTAATAGGAGCATAATCCCAAGAATGCTCTGACTTCCGTCTTGTCTTTTGGTACAGGCCAATCCTTCACAGCACTGACTTTACCTGGATCCGTCTGTACACCAGCTTCGGAAATCACATGTCCCAAGAAATTCACTTGCCTCTTGAAGAAGGAACATTTCTTCGGACTCAGTTTAAGATTGGCAGCACGTATTTTTGTTAGGACTCGTTCCAGGTTTTGCAGGTGGTCTTCGAAGGTTTTTCCTACAATTATGATGTCGTCTAAGTAGACAAGGCATGCGTCACCAATTAGTCCCGCAAGAACTAACTCCATTAACCTTTCGAACGTAGCGGGGGCGTTGCACAACCCAAACGGCATCACTTTAAATTGCCACAGGCCTTTTCCCGTAGAAAATGCGGTCTTCTCCTTATCTTTAGGGTCTATTTCCATTTGCCAGTACCCGCTCTTCAAGTCCAGCGTAGTGAACCACTTCATGCCCGTCAGTGTATCCAACGTGTCATCAATCCTCGGCAAAGGGTAGCTGTCCTTCTTTGTTACGTCGTTGAGTCGTCGATAATCAACACAAAACCGCATACTGCCGTCCTTCTTTTTCACTAGAACCACTGGCGAACACCACGGACTGGATGAAGGTTCTATCACACCATTTAGCGCCACGTCTTCAATCATTGACTCAACTTCTTTTTCTCGAGCCACTGGTATCCTTCTTGGCCGCTGTCGTATCGGTGGCACGTTTCCTGTATTTATCGTGTGCTTCACTAAGCCAGTCTTCCCGTTGACAGCATCATCGAGGGCAAATATGTCGGTAAAGCGCTGTAGCATCTTCTTCGCCATCAGAAGTTCTTTTTCAGTAATATGTTTCCGGGAATCTTCCAATAGTGTTGACACGTTGCAACTCCCAGCACAGTTGCATTCCTCCTTTGGTTGTTCTGGGCATCTGCGCATCCAGTCTACTTCTTTGCATGTACCAATCGGGGTTCCTCCTTTGATTTGAGCACACGCACCACAGCAGTATTAGTAGTCCTCACCAAAGTTCGGGCCACTAACCATGGTTGATCACCTTCCGATTGTTCTATTAGCACACATCGTTGTTGATGTCCCAACTTTGGCGGTAATCTAACTGCCACAATGGTTTTCGATCTAGGTGGAAGCACTGTTCTCTGCAGACAATAAACCTTTCCCGATATGGCGCCTTCCATGAAGATTTCTTCTCTTCCACATTTCAAGATTCCTTGGTTGACGTCAATCTCACAATTATGTTCTCGCATGAAGTCAAGACCCAGAATGCAATCGTCAACTATATCTGCCACAATGACTTTATGTTGGAAGGTTTTCTCACCCAACTTTAACTCCACCAGCTTCTCTCCTTGGACGGATATGTGCTGACCGGTCGCTGTCAGAAGTTGAACTGTTTTGCAGCTTTCGAAGTTCGGAAGAAAGCGCTTAGCCAAACGGGAACTGATGATAGTGCGAGAGGCTCCAGTATCCAATGTCAGCTTGCACGAAGTTCCGTTGATGGCACCATTGATGATCAGGCTGTTCCCATCGTGAGCTTGTGAGATCAAAATCTTTGGGGCCTTTTTTAGACCGGCCAGCACCCGCCCCTTGGTCCTGGCGCTTACTCGTTTCCCTGCTGCTGTGTAGTGTCACGGTGCGGCCGTTCCTCCTGTTCTTCTAATGGTCGATCCACCCTCAGTCGACGTGGCTTTGGGCAATTCCGCCATAAATGGCCTCTTTCGTCGCAGTTGTAGCATCTAGGGCCAAATCTTGTACGAAGTGATGCGTCCTTTACCTCCCTTATGTGTTGGATATCCTTCGCTGGATTTCGTACAGCCTCGACTTCTAAGGCTTGAGCCAAAGCTTCCTTTAGTGTTTTATAATGCCCGAGTTTCACTGCAGTTCTTACTTCGAAGTCTGCTATCCCGTTAGCAAACGCTTCTACTAGATGTTCGTTGTTGGATAATGGCGCGGACTGATAAGGCTTCCGGAATAGTTTCTCCACCTCGACGGCCCACTGTTGAAGACTTTCATTACGACGTTGCACCCTGTTCTTCAACTGCGCTCGGTACACACGTTCCAGGTGCTCATCACCATAGCGACTTTCCAGCGTTTCCATTAATTTATCGTAGGTCACTTCCTTACCCACGGCATCCAGAATACTCAGGGCTTCGTCACGAAGGCTCATGATGAGGGCGTTCTTGGCTTGGTCCTTGTTCCATCCATTGGTTTGAACGGCGGCGTCAAATTGAATTTTGTAGGCTGACCATGATGATGTCCCGTCGTAAGGCGTCACTTTGATCTTCTGTGAGGCAGGCGAGAAGGTTGTAGATGCAGCGGTTCCGCCTCCTAACTTGATAACGTTGAGGGCTTTCCTCACATCGGCGATTTGTGCTTCCGCATCGACAATACGGGATTCATACTCCTTTATGCTGGCGTCGTGCTGGTCGACCGTGTCCTTGACCTCTTTAATCTCTTTGCCCAAAGTCGTCTGCAAGCTTGAAATCAGATCGTCTTTTTGGCGGTCCAATTTTTCTTCAAGCTGGCGAGCCTGTTCTCTGTTTCGGTCCAATTTTTCTTCCAGCTTGCTGTTGTTGCGATCCAACATTGACTGCAACATCGACATCATTGCAGCCATATCAAATGCCGCAGGGGCAGCAGGTGATGTAGCAGGTGCCACAGCAGGTGGTGCAGCAGATACAACAGAAGGTACCGCAGCAGGTGCTCCTGGGTTTCTGGAGTCGTCGTTGGTTGCCTCGGACTCGCTGCCTTCCATTAACAGCGAATTATTTCCAAAGCGCCTCTGGTCAATCTCCTCCTGGCGGCGCTCCTGCTCCTCTTGTCGGCGTGCTTCCTCCTGTCGGCGCTGACTCCGTGTGCGAGGGGTCTCTTCGTCGTATGGCGTTACCGGCATTTTCAACTATCCACCCTTCTGGCACCAAATGTTACAAGATGGGTTCTTGGATAGTCAGTTAAAACGCCGATTATTCACTTTGCACTTTATTGCACACAATCACTTCACAAAAATCACAAAAACACACAACACAACTGGTTCGCACAAACACTTTACACTGGCACTGATATTCACACAAGCTAGTCACTTCACAATCACTGTTATCGCACTCTAACCCGAGTAGTTATCGCTTCGACGGTAAAACGAATAAACTGATCCCTAAGGGTCGGCCGGCGTATTTATATCCGTTATTTCCTACAGTCTCGAACCTACGAGATATTTCGCAACATTACTCGATCTCAATAAACGCCATTGTGTTAACAAGTAAACAACTTGAAAGTTCGAGAATCCCTATTGTTTTTCAAATACGTAAACACCAAACAAATAAACTCGAGTCATAAAGCCATAAAACTGAATACAAAAGGCACCAATAAAAACACAATAAAGCTTCACAGAACAATAGAGCTTCCCAGGACCGGATCACGTAAACACCGCACTCCATACCTACAACGGGCGTCTACTGCGTTACAATATTTTAATTTTGTTAACTGACTTGCCTTGTATGATTGACATGGCCAATGACATAAATGACCAATAATTGATCTGAATCTACACGTTTTATTCTAGAATTCTTATTATGTCCTAAATTCTAGGACAAAGTCTGTTTATAGTGTATAAACGATTCGATAGGGACGATAGGTACCCGCAGCTTCACTAGCGTGAGTAGCGTGGTACGAGTACTATATCAAGGAAAATCGTGGAGAAATATCAACTTCAAGTATAACTTACTTGTGAAGTGACTGAGTCCCTGAACACCTGAACTCATCATGATTGAAATAAAACATATGTACGTTAACTGTAAAGTAAAACAATTTTATTATCAGTCATTGTTACAGCTTCAAAGTACTTACAAAATTTTACAGAGCGAGGTATTTATTTATTTATTTGGTTATACAATTGCCTTTTAATATGTCTAGTTACAATTATTTACACTTATATAATAGTAACACAGTACACATTATACCCTGTCGTTAGGGTGTCGCAGATAGTATAATATACAAAGTATAACGTACGTATCATAATTAATCGTTATTTTATGATGATTTGTGAGCTTGAAACTTTTTCGTTTAAGAATTCATCAATGGTATAGTGCTTAGCATTTCTTTGTTAAAAGTTGTTTGAGTTTATTTTGGATTTTTTTGCGGTTAGTTTCTTCTTGTAGGTCTTTAGGTAGGTGGTTGTATGTTCTTATCATCATATACTACGGTCCTTGTCTAACTATTTCTAATTTTGGCTCCGGGGCTATTAGTTGGTTTTTTCCTGCGAGAGTTTATGTTATAATATAACATAACTATAGTTGGATTGGTTATTGTTTGATGTAGGTTATATTCAATCATTCTGTCCTGTAGTTTTTGGTAATGTGATGATATTTTGTGTTTATCTATATTGAAATCTCCGCCGATTATTATGTTTTTTTGATTGCAATGGTTTATTTTTTGAAGTGAATTACATAGAAATTCTAAAAACGTTTCAATCTCACCATCGCTACGGTATACTGCAATTAATATCACGTTTTCTTTAGTTATTTCTATCGCACACGTTTCTACAATATATTTAGTAGTTAATAGTTATTAGTTTTGAATCATAATCGCTACTCCTCCCCCAGTATGTTTTTTCCTGTGATATCCTGTTGCAAATTAGTATCCCTGCATTTGTATAATTTTTTTTTGCAGAAACATGTGTAACCGAACCCATGTTTCTGTTAGGCATATTGCCTGTATTGGTTGATTTTCTTCCAATAAACTTTCTAGGTCATCAGTTTTATTCTTTATTCTTCTTGCGTTTTGAAAATAATATTTTGAAGTATGGTTTGCATCTAAGTAAATACTTTGTTATTCTCTCGCTTATTATTTCTATGAGTAGCGGTCTTTTATGGCCTCTCTTCCCAATTCTAGTAAATTCTTCACCATATCTTGTTAAATTTATATTTAGGATATCTCGAAATACCATTATGATACGGTCATGGAGCTAGTTTTCGTTTTCGCCGTGTTCTTTCAATCCATATAGTACGATTTTCTTGTCGAAATCCTTATTCGTTTGTTTTGGGTTTGGTAGCATATCGGCTATTGTTTTCGTTGTTTTCATTTTCTAATATTTGCTTTTTGAGCTAATTATTTTCATGTTCTATCATTATGATTTTGCTTTTCAGGTTTTCTATTTCTATTTTAATTTCTAGGTGTTTTATTTCCATTTAATTTTTGTGCTCTATAATGTCCCGTTCGAGTTTACTTACTACCATGCTTATTTCTTTTTGCATTGAAGTTTTCTTTTCGGATATTTTAATTAGTGGCCGGTATTGTTTTCCAGTTTTTTTTCGAGCAATTTGCTTATATGGTCTAGTATCACAATATTTATGTCCTTGGAGGTCGTTGGTTTGGGGGTGTTGTTTAGCGTATCTTCATTAACAGATTGGTCATTTTGCAAGAATTTTCGATGGAAGTTTCTGAATCGCTATCAGTAATGATTTTGGTGCTCGCCGTAACTGTTGTGTTTAGTTTAGTGTTGGTGTCATTTTTTGTGACGGAGCGCAATGATCTTATTGTTGTGTCGTAATTTCTTATAACCCGCGTACGGATGGTGCACTCCGGACACACCCATGTTCGTTCAAAGTCACGGAATTGGCCTGATAGGTTTTTTTATTTATGTTTACACAGGAGTAGTGATTTTGACCTGCACATTTTGCGCAGCGCATAAGCTCATTAATACGCATGTTATGTGAACAACCAGCGCAGTTTCTCATTTTATCCGCGCAGTTTTTGGAATATTCTCTGTATTCTATTGCTAAGTTTACCTAATCTTATGTATGTATGGTGTAAACACGTTTGTGTATTCCTTCGGGATTATTGTTACTTGCCTTCACCTGTTATGTAGGTGTTACCCTCTTCGTGTGTTATTGATCCCAGGGTTACATTGCCATTGAAGTTAGTGAAATTATAAGTATTGCCCACGGCCCTCGTTTGCGATCCATGCATAATATTATTTGGTGTCTTCCCGATATATGTATTGTTAAATTGTGTATATATTGATCCCAACAAGAAATTTCCAGTTGAGTTAGTTATAGTAATATTATTACTTGTCATTGTCGTGTTCTCAGCGCTTGAATCGTAATCATAATTTTCCATGATTTCATCGATATAACTATTCAAATCAGTCTCGTTATAGTAACTGTTCTTTTCTGTAATGATTGGTTCTAAATCAGTATTCGTTGGGATAGTGAGATTAGTTTCAAAATTTAATGATTTAAGATCTGATCTAATTTTTTCTAAACCGATGATAATATCCATTGTAACTCCATTTGATTTATTTATTTCTTCTAAACTAGGTTCGTCCTTTGCAAATTCATTTGAGTTGTTTTTTTCTTTTTCTACGCTAGGCTTATCCCTTGCAAATCCATTTGAATTGCAACCGAGTGACACTGTGAACAAATGAACAGTTTTATTAAAAAACCTTGTAACTCACATAAATCTCAAAATGTGTGAATTCAGCGATTGCAAGCCAGCCGGTTTCAATCGGCCTTATTGGAAATTCATTGGGGTGGCATATGTCTAATGTCCAGAAGTGGACGTCCTACGGGTGATAGGTGGATGAATGGATTATTGTGCAAAAACAGGTAGCCATCCACACACCCACAATACATACACAGCAAAACACTAGGAGACACCGTTTTTGTCCAGGGGGTAACTGAGCCATCTTTTTGCTGGGGGTCTCGGACGGGAGCTTAGTAAACCGAGCCATAAAGCTCGAGTAGAAGAAAAGCTCATAAGCCAAATTAGTATCTACTCGTACCTATCTTGACAAGATACAAGTCAAATATTTTTAAACGATAATATTATTAATCAATTCAATTCACAGGCTTAGCCTGGTCCTTTATTAGGCATCAATGGAGCCTAAGCCAACATATATTATTAATTATTATTATTTCACTTTATTCGATATATCTCTCGGGTCAAGCCCGGTTCTTTGATGGGCATCAGTGGAATCGAAGCCAACACTGAGAGGCATCTTTTAATATATCATTTAGCTATACAGGGTTATTTCTTAAACACCAGCAACCTCGCAGGACTAAATACCTAACACCATAAACAACATCATTTGTTCTACGACTTTTGACATGACCCAATACATTAATTTAAAAAGATTTTTCAAGTTTTTATTGTACTGTCGTGACATTTTCAGCTCTATGTTTCATTCACTAAAGAAAAGACGACGCCGCCGTCACGACGCTCGCGCGCGCATAGAGTTACATACGTTCGAACGGAATATTAAATAGATAATATTTTTTGTACATTCTAACAAATTATGAAAAGTCGTAGAACAAATGTTGTTGCTTATGATCTTAAGTACCTTACCCTGCGAGGTTGCTGGTATTTTAGAGGGAACCCTGTATAGTTGGGATGATGGTACAACGAAACCTATTGAGTAATGAATTCAAAAAATAATGGGCTCTTGTCTTGCTTCTCGATGATTTACAAAACCGGTCTAATGGAATGAGGTGCGGCACCCGCCAATTAATGTCTCATCTCAAAATATTTAGGCCCCCCATATCGGCTACCGTAATTTGGCGCTGGAGGGGCAACATTGGTGTAGACGGCTTAGGGTGTCGAGAGATGTGCTGCGCTTTCACTAGACGCTACTCGCGGTTTTATGCCCTTTAACACTTCCACCGCATGGTTGATTAGTCTCCAGATAGTGACCGCGGGTGGCATTTAAAACTGAGCGCTGCCTTAGTTCAGATGGCACGTTAAATTGTACGTTCCGGTTGTTTTATCTGTTTAGCCATCTCAGAAGCCTTCAGCCGGTTTAGAAACTCTTGACAGCAGGGTGAAACACCCGGCCTATACGATACTTAGGTACTCGTACCTACAAGAATAATTATTATTATCGCAGGGGCGGCTCTGTAGCGAGCCGTCGGTGAGTGGCGACACCATGAACCCTGGTTCCCTGGGGCTAAATGAGACCCTTGACTCCTCTCTTGTCTTAACTGGCCGGCTCGGAGTGGAAACCGCAAGAGCTAAGAACCTAAGCTCCATCGGATAATATGTGCCTTTTTTTCTATAACACATAAAAAATTGTGTCATTTGTGCCTTTCAAGCCTATTGTTTCTTCTGATTCCTTAACGATAAAATTTTTAAAAAAAATGCGTCCAGATGTGCGTTTTTTTGCAGATTTCAAACATGTTTATAAGTAATTGATATTTAAAAAAATGTTTTTCGTGCCCTTTATTTGTACGACGGCAGTGTTACTATGTTATTAATTAATATCGAGAAAAAACCGGCAAAAAAATTAGGTTTGTTGTATGGGAGCCCCCCATAAATATTTATTTTATTTTAGTAGTTTTGGTTATAGCGGCAACAGATATACATCATCTGTGAATTTTTCTTTTGTCTAGCTATAACGGTTTATGAGATACAGCTTGGCGACAGAGAGACAGAGAGACGGATGGACAGCGGAGTCTTAACAATAGGGTCCCGTTTTTCCCTTTGGGCACGAAACCCTAAAAATATCGTGCACGAATTTAAATGACTCGCAATACCAAACACCATCACATAATTATTATCGATTAAGCACAGTTAAATAATTATTCTTAACAATCACTAAATTAGGTTTATAATTATATTCAATGTGTCTACTTCTATTTAAATTTATTTTAATGCCAAAACATCCTCATCACATTTTCTTTTCAAGGTGATCGCTATCTCCATAAATTCATACAATGCATGTTCACTTAGCAAATTTTTCAATTTTATATCGCCGATTTTAAGGACTGTGAGATACAATTTGAAATACTCACATTGCAAGCTGACAACAAGCACGCAGAGGACGAGGGTTAGTTTCGGCAACATCTTGATGGTGCTGGAGCCACGTTCAGGACAGGACTGTGGGGCACGGACCGCGGGCGCGGCTTAAGTAGATATGTACTTAGCGGTAGTAGTGTCGGGGGCGCGCTGATACCAAACCAGCCGACGGGGAAACTACCTCTCTGATCAGCTTATCTCACTTGGGGTTATACATACAAGCAATAGATATAAATATTGGATCATGCTACTAGTTTCCTGTAAAATACGTCAATTGATATACTTTACTTTTGCGTAAGATTTACGTAAGAAGAGAAGTTCTCTCTAAACCGTCGCGGAACAAACCACTTGCTTTCGAAATCAATTTGTTGTGTATCTACCCTCAACTCTTCACGCAAAAAATCATTTTTTACACTTGAAGAATACGAGGAAAAAGATGAAGAAGAAATCAACTACGTCACCGAAAATCTTGACATTAAAAAGCTGCTGGAGCAATTAAGGAAAGAAGTAAACCACATTATTACGCAAGAAATACGGTCAGTTTCTTCTTCTATTCAGTACTGCACCGAGAAAGTGGATGAATTTGCTGAGTCTCTAACGGCATTGACAGGCAGAATGAAAGACTCAGAAAAAAAGCAAATCCACCTGGAAAACAAAAACAAGTACCTCGAACTGAAAACGGAAATGCTGGAACAAAAAACCAATGAGATCGAATAATTACTACTTGCAGATTTCGTTGAAATTTTAGGAATTCCAGAACAAAGCGTCGAAGATGTAACAAAATCGGTTGAGAAGGTTGCAACAAAACTGAGTGTGTCTAAAGACGATATTGCATCTATCAAACGCTTACCATCAAGAAAAAACGGAACCATCTCGGTCTTAGTAAAGATACGCCGTGAGTCAACCCGACAATCTATGATATCAACTGGAAGAAATACTATCATCCTAGCTCGAGACATCGTACCTAACTTGACAGGACCAGTGGCTACCGAAAAGATCTACGTTCGTGAAGCACTCACACCTTACTACAAAAACCTTCTGTGGCAAGCTAAGCAGGACCTTAACGGTACCTAAAAGTTCGTATGGTTCAAAGAAGGAAGAGTACTAGCGCGTAAGAACGAGAATTCGAAAATTTATGAAATCAGATCGAAGAATGATATTCAGTCACTTTTATCTAATAATTCGAAAAATTAAAAACTTTGTTATTAGGGTACAAGCAAAAAAGTTAGATTTTTTTTGCTTTAGTAGTACATATTATTTGATTAGCCTATTTTTCATATTTATCTTATTTAAACTATGGAATTACCTGATGATAATGTTGTAAAAGAATTTAACGACTGTATAAACTATTATGAATTTCAAAAACTAGTACCTCGAAATTTAAACAACCTTAACTTCATTCACGTAAACATAAGATCTTTATTTAAAAATTTTTGGAAACTTGAGCATTTAATATCCGTATCTAATTTTCTAATTGATGTTTGTAATTACAAAACCAAATATACCAGAAAACGTGCAATCTTTTTATAATAGGTATAAGAGGGTATACAATGTACACAGAGCTTCGTAAATGCCGTATGGTGGAATTATTGTGTACGTAAAGAATTCTCATAAGTTTACTCAACATAAAATAAACCCACAACACTTTGAATGCTTGATAGGTATTTTAACTTGCGCCACTTCCTCCTCAGCGGTAACCCTGTGTGCAACGTACAGACCGCCCGACACAAACAAAAATCTGTTCATTTCAGAACTTGATAATACGCTCGGTAAACACTCCAGCACAGATTTTCTGCTCATGGGACACTGCAACATCAATTTATAACCGGCGC
>CASGGB010000007.1:0-62500 GCA_949316475.1 Hypomecis punctinalis
GAAATTTAAACTGTATACGTATACCACGATATCTTGCAATTGTGAAAAAACTATACTCCTAAGTTAACTTAGAAAAAAGTTAGATCCGTTTATGTCATAAAATAACGCATATTTTGACACTTAAACAAATCAAAACCTATAGGGTACTTCCCGTTGACCTAGAACTATACAATTTGGCAAGGAGCATTATCTTAGAGTACACATATAGGAATAAATCTGAAAACTGTACATTTTTAATTTAATCACAAAAAATAGGGCCTCAAACCACAATGCAAAAAAAGTGGGCTATAATTTAAAAGTGAATTAATTGTATCATGTGGGGTATCATATTATGAAAGATCTTTTAAAGCACAAGCTAAAACAGATTTTTACTTATATTTACGATGTTTAATTTTCGATTAATGACGAAAAATGTAAAAATATAATTAAATTACGGCGCACGACGCTCCACAACTCCACGCACACAGCTACGAGTACATCTCGTGATACGACGCATCCGTATACAAGCCGTGAGTCCCGGCGCTCGACATTCAGTCTCGGCCAAGACGCCCGACTGCGCGGAGCCGCGGCCCCGACACCCGCATTGTGAAATGGTATGTGGCAGTAGGCAGGCGCTGTCGTAGTGGTCATAGTTACTTACCCGGCTAGCATACGGTCCACGAAATAATTCTATCGACGTGTCAGAATAAGACAGAGTGGCTGGGATAGCATCTCAGACCAAATAAAAAACAAGACAGAATGTGTGACTCAAGTGAGGCCGATATTTTTGCCAATTATGAACCGATTTAAAAAACATTTTTTTATTTCAAAAGGGTAGGTATACTCTCTAGGTGATCATTAAAATTTTATTATTTTATCGAAAACGGCTGAGCCGTTTCTGATAAATCAACCTACATAGACGACACAACAATTTGTGCTAGCTGT
Source organism: Hypomecis punctinalis (assembly GCA_949316475.1). NCBI lineage: Eukaryota > Metazoa > Arthropoda > Insecta > Lepidoptera > Geometridae > Hypomecis > Hypomecis punctinalis. Next base: position 925 of record CASGGB010000007.1, read on the forward strand.
TCGTATTCTGTACACGGTGGAAGTCGGTGGTGCTATTTTTAGCGAAAAATAATTACATACCTACGAGTATATCAAAATATCGTATCGAATCTACATAATATATTAGAAAGGTACATCGGATTTTGAAACTAGGTATAAAAAGTTGTTAGTTTTGATGTACAGAATAAGCCCCTGGAAGGATGCTCATTGATTAGGAATAACCCTGTATAAGATCATAATGAACAACTTTTACTGTAGCAACCAACTACGAAATCGCAAAAAAACCGATGTGACGTCTGTAAAGTGAATGACAAGCTGCGCCAATCCCCACTTGTCATCATCGCTGACTTATGAATTAGCTACTCTCTTCGTGTTCACTGACGCCATTAAGTTTGATTCGGCCTATACCCAGATCATAATGAAGGAATACACCTGTCATGTGTGTATTTTATAAGGTACAAAATAGTGCTCCCACAGACTGTCGTACAGCGGGGTTAGGGTAGGTACGAGTAGGCCTAGCGTGAAAATTGTGTGGCTCGATACTCATTAGTGAACTTTATTAAACTGATAATAAATCTATCCAATACTTCGATATGTTCTCTCGATAGAAACACTGGTTTGTCTGTCTGTCCGTCCTTCCGTGTGTCACCTTCCATCTCGAGAACGCGTAAATATATTGAGTTGAAATCAAAACGATATACGCAATTCTATGGTTTCTTACAGTTGTGAAATATCGAACTTCTCGGTCATCATGTTGGAGCCGTTTAAGTCATAAAAGCAGCATATTTCGACACTCACAAGGGAATCAAAACCTACAAAGCAATTTCGGTTGACCTAGAACTATAAAATTTAGTAGATAACGAGCATAGGAATAAATCTGAAACTGTACATCTTTAGTTAGATCACATAAATATAGGGCCTAAATGCAAGAAGTGAGGGTCCAAATTTTAAAGGGAGCTAATCATATCATGTACCTATCATATGAAAAAACTTTACTAGCAAGGGTTAAAGCAGGTTTTAATTCTTTTTACGACATTTGACTTTCCATTTATGTATAATGAAAATTGTAAAAATAATCATTAATTTTGACCTTTTGGTGCATTTTAAAGGACTAACGCCATGTAGTATACTTTCGCGTTAACAATCAATGACCAGCTTCGCCCTAAGGTTCCAGCTAAACTTAGTTCCCGATTTTCAGGATTTATACGGAACTCTCGGTGAGCGAGCCTGACTCGCACTTGTCCGGTTTTTTCTGTGACATTTCTTAAATCGCACTCTAGAATAGCTCGCAGATAGCAGATTTTTTCCTACTTAACACTTATCGTTATATTATGGAACATTTACGCAATATCTTTATAATTTATAGCCTATGTGTTATTCTGATATATAAGCTATATTATTGCAAAGTTTCATCTCAATCCGTTCAGTAGTTTTTATAAAGTGAAAGAGTAACAAACATCCATCCATCCATACAACCATCCATTCACCCATCCATCCACCCATCCATCCTCACAAACTCACAAACTTTCGCGTTTAAAATATTAGTAGGATTATAAAGAAAATGAGAGCGGAAAAGTGACAAAAATGCTGTGTCCGCCTCCTCTTTTTTCTCAACTCATTGGTTTCAATAAATCTGGATTTCCAACATGTCAGATATTCTGAGTATCAGATATACAACCCTGCTCGACACACTTTCGATGGTAATGATGTTGTTAACGACACCACCTTGGAACCGTTGGTCACCTTCCCGGTAGTACAGTAGGTTGCCGGATTTCAGGGTTATCGTGTCCTCGCCCTCTCTACGGACTTCAGATAACCCCATAATATCCCATCGCAACCTACCCAACTCTTCTTCCAGTTCTGCAATCTTCTCATCAGTCCTCATATTGCGCACGTTATATGTTGCCAGGGCCAGTCATCGTCGGTTGGGGTGGCAGCCGGGTCTCTGCATCTCGGATTCTTAGCACCCCTTGCTCCGCCGTTACCGTGGTCGCTGCCGGAACCAGGACTAGCGGAGCTGCCGGGGACTGGGGGCCTGGTTTTATTTTGTGCAATCATATAAGGGGGATTTGCCCATCTGGGCAAGCGTGTTGGCAATCGCAGGGCGTAGCTCTCGCGACGGGGATGCTGCTGCTCATCCCCGCCCTGTTGCACTTGAGCTACGCTGTTCTGGATGGGTCCGCCACTGTCGGTTCCGTAGTACCTCAGTCGGCTCTTACGACACCTGGTACAAGAGGGAGGTGCTATTCTACTCTGCCGGCACCCCACGGCAATTAATCGGAACAGAAATTAATCAATCAAATACACTAAAAAGTTTCAATTCAGATTTTATAAACGCATTAACTAAGACTTTAATAGCAATTTTACTAATGGGAGTGCATTATCTATAGTTAGTACAAACAAATATTCTAGTAACGATAGGGTGACTAGTCATAAACGCTTTATCTTTTAGTTATTGTAAGCAGTCTTAAGGGTCAGCATGCTTATGATAATATCATCAACCTGAGATAATTCTTTTATTATTAGGATTACACTACATGATTCAATTCCCGTACATAATAAAGCGCACTAAATTTACAAGATAGTGCGTAGTAGATGCTAAATATCAAGTACAGTGCGTCGAGTGTTAACTATCACCGAGCTGGACTCGCGTTTGTTGCAGCAAAAAAATACGCGGTAAGTTTTTCCGAATACCCATTTAATTTAATATTTTCCTAACCAGATTGTTAAAATGTATTGTAAATGTAATTAGCTCCCTCGACTTATGTAAATGATGATAGATTTTCGTAAAGAGCCAACCACTCTTTAATAATCTAATCGTGTTTGAACTCATTTTACTTAGTGTTTGATGCTGAGCAAAATGCAACAATGGACGTTCAAAAATCATAAAATAACAATGAATAACTTTTTTACTTTATTCCAATTTTAACTCCATCAAACAAAAACTTTATTTAATAAACTAACTACATTACCTTTACATTAATCAAAACTGTCTATTTGCTTGGTAAATTGCATATTTATTTCAGTTAAATATGCGCAGAAGAGATAATATATGAGCTATGACTAAATGCAGCTTTAAAGAGAAAGAGCCTGATTTACCAATGAATGAAAGGGTAGAAACTATGGGTCCCCAGAATATACCTTGCAAGACAACTCAAACGGAACCAATCTCTACAGATATAGACAAATTATGGTCCCGTTCACTTGACTTCAATTACTTTAAAAGCATTTTTAATTTTAATAATGAATATGGTAGCTTCATACCAACTGTCTTATGTCTCCAATTAATCTCAATGGTAAGCCACTGGAATACGTGGATAACTATATATACTTGGGGAAACAAATATCACTAGCAGAAAACCAAGAAGAGGAAGAAATAAAACGAAGAATCAACATAAGCTGGAAAAAATATTGGTCGTTCAAAGAGATAATGAAAGGTAACTTCTCCCTTAATCTGAAAAAGATGGTGCTGGATACATGTATTCTGCCAACACTCACATACGGTTGCCAAACATGGACAAATAGCACAAAAGTAAAATCTAAACTTGTCATGTGTCAAAAAGCGATGGAGAGAAGCATACTGAAAATAAGAAAGCTACATAAAATCAAAAGTGAAAGAATAAGAAGGAAAACCAAGATTATAGATGCACTGCATTATAGTTTAAAATTAAAATGGCGTTGGGCGGGCCACTTAGCGAGGTACCGTGATAAAAGATGGACAATCGAAGCAACAAGATGGTATGGGCCAATTGGCAAGAGAGGAAGAGGAAGACCTAGGAAAAGGTGGTCTGACGATATAAGAGCGACGGCTGGAACAGAATGGAGAGCAAAAGCACAAGATAGAGAAATTTGGAACGAGCTGGAGGAGGCCTACACCCAAAGAGGGGTTCCTATCCATGAAGAGAGTGAAAGTGAATAGATAAATTGTATACCTACATAGTAAATTTTACTGTTAATTGTGTAAATTCATTATAAATAAGAAATGCATGTTTTATACATAAGGATAAGAAATAAATGGCTATATTATTATATTATTATTATTTATACCAACTGTCTATAAGATCAATACCACACAGTTACTTTATCAAAGAAGAGCCATGCCAATATCATCACCTCGTATATATGCATTTATATGTGCATTTGTTTTTCTCAATCTCAAGTTATTTGCTGTTATTTTAGTAGGTATCTTAGATGAAACTGTGCCATAGTTTAACATGTTATCTAATATAAATGTGCCTTCTAACTGTATTTTTTATTCTTGCCTAGTATCATAATTATGGGAGTAGGTATATTATTCTTATCTAGGATAATTAAGATAACAGTTAAAGATTTGTTTGGAAAAGTGTTTTTATTTGATTTTGTTTTGCGAAGAAGCCCAAGTTTCGTTACTTTATAATTTATTGATAATGTTATTACTATAATATTACTACTCAGCCTTGTCTTCGTGTGAGTAGGTATAATAGTCATCAATTTTGAATATCTAACGGAGAAGCTCAATTTCGTTCATGAAATAAAAATTAAAAAGTTCTTCACTTGATTCTTTTTTAATGAAAAAAGGCGGGAATAGAAATATTTTACTTTAAATATTGTTTGTTTTTGGGATTTTTTTATAATTACGTGCTAATGAGGAAAAAACATGTACCTAAGCTGCACTCCCGATTCAATGAAAATGGCTGAAGCAGCAATTAACAATACTTTTTATTCTTGTAATGCCGGTTTTTTTCTACTTACCTCACAATCGAGATGTAAAGCAGAATAGTTAGCTCGGGTGTAAGCACCAATTGCACCCTCGAACTATAGGCTAAATATCTCGGGCTGCAATAGATGCCTTACAGCCCTTGGCTACTAATCTACTATTAGACATCTTAGATCTATTATGAAAATTACATCATTATGAAAAGTCTTTAATATGGGCCCACCCCAAAATTAAAAAAAAACATTGTTTCTGTCGATTTTTCACAATTTTGTCGATTCCAATTTGCAATTTTGTATGGAACAGGTGATTTTTTTCACAAATTCCGGGTTGGCCCCGTATTAAAAGTTGTTCATAAAGATGGTCTTCATCATGGCCTCTCGGCCAAGTACAGGGTAAGCAGTATATTAGCAGTATACTCAATCCATCATCATCCAGTCATCAGTCATAAGACATCCACTGCTGGACATAGGCCTCCCCTAAAGATATCCAATAAGACTGGTTAGTAGCGGCTTGCATCCAGAGCGATCCTGCGGTCTTAATGAGGTCATCCGTCTACGTTGTGGGTGGATATTCTACGCTGCGCTTTCCGGTACGTGGTCTCCACTTGAGAACTTTACAACTTGCTAATCCGGTGGGCTTTATCGGTAACTTTAGTAGTTCTACGGATCTCCCTATTCTTGATTCGATTTCGCAGAGAGACTTCGAGCTTAGGCCTACAATAATATGAATGACAATGCAATAATATGTTACTATGGAGCTGATCTGATGATGGAGTCGGAAAGTGGCCATAGGAACTCCTGTACTAAACAAAACTGACAGATGTTTGGTCTCGTTTTACTTGCCTTGACTAGCACTCTGCTGCTACATGATAACCGGGATCTCAAAATCTTGTATTTAAAATGTCATATTTTAATAATAATTTATCATTTTGCAAATGAAACAAAAAACGGTGAAGATAGCCCCTTGATATCGGAGTAACCTCAATGGCCCGACTTCTGAACTTTGATGGGCTTTATCTTTATTATTTCTCGTTTAGTTGACAAAACAAAAATTATATTGGATACTGCATTTTTTGTTTCCATCTTTCGACAATCTAGCGGACCAATTATTTATCTAGATACGCGGTAGCGTGTCCAGCCAAGACAAAGAAAAAGGAACTGGCGACGCGACGTGTGTAACCATTTCGAACCGCTTTTGACCCCTTCATAACTCGAAAACGATTTAACCTAAATATATGAAATTTAGCCTATTTATTAAAGTTGTTTAGCTAGCCTAGAATACAAAATTTTGTTAATTTTGCTTCAACAGATATTTATATATTAACGTTTAAAAACCGAGGTTTCATTAGGTTAGGTTAGGTTTTTTTTGTTTTTTTTTATCCTGTCCCGGCGCATAGGCCGGGCCCGCGAGCTAATGTTCCTAACTAGTTAGGGTCAGGAGTAATTAGTGACACACATATTTTTATTATCGAAAACTTACAAAAATTTACAAAGAAAAAACTTTACTTATGCTATATGCCTTAAACTAAGTTAATACTACTACATTATAAATGTAGACGTTTAACCTATCGCTTATTTATCTATTTTTATTAATTACAGTTCTACATATTTTAACACAGAATTCTAAAAAAATATTTGACATATTTATTTTTTATTATATCGCATATATTATCTTTTCTTATACTTATATCTAATTCGTTTTCTATGTCGAATATAGCTCTTCCGAAAACAGAGCATTCTGTAATAATACTCGTATGCATGGGGGTTTGCTCCTTTTCGGGTTCACATGTGCATGATGGGCTTTCCCTTAGATTAAATCTATGTAGATATTGGGAAAACCCGCCATGACCCGTCATGATCTGTGTGAGGATTCCCACCGGCTTTAACTTTTTGACAATTTGGTAGGCTGTTGTAGCTTCCGGGAAAAACACCTTTGTAGTTGACGCAGTGGCGCCGTCACGATAGCGCCGATCCCACTCGTCCAGCGACTCCTTTCGGATTTGTCGCTTTACGAATGAGATCGGACATATCTCGTAGTTCGGCTTGGTTTTAAGGCGTAATGCTGCGTCTTTTGCCAACTGATCCGCCCTTTCGTTGCCCTCCATCCCCGCGTGAGTTTTAATCCAGTATATATTAAGAGTTTTGTTCTGATCGCGTAGTATTTTCAGATTTGCTCGGGTTTTCACCGCTAAGGGATGGAGGGCCCCGTTGTTAGTTACTGTCTGGAGGGCGGATCTAGAGTCGCAGTATATTTTATATTTCTTTTTGGCTTTCCCGGTCGCCTCAGCCAGCGCCAGCAGCTCGGCTTGGTAAACGGAGCAGCAATCAGGGAGCTTGAGCTTCTTCGTGCTGGTCTCCGTAGCGCCTTCCCAAATGGAAAGCGCTGCTCCGACTCTTCCTTCGATTTTGCTCCCGTCCGTGTAGATATTTATCTCATCGTCGTTGTGCTCGATTGCTGCTCCGTCCCCCAAGAGATCAAACTGCATCTGCGGTTGGTATGCAGGATGTGGCTTATGCGTATAGGGCACTGGCATCTCTACCTCCCGATCTCCTATCACTCTCTGGGAGTAACCCTTCTTTACTTCAAAAAGCGAGGCTGCTTCTCGGACCCTAATGTCCAAGGGAAGCAGCCCAGCGAGTAATAGCGCCGAGTGGAGAGATACTGTGCGATGCGACTTCACTATTTTTTGCACAAACCCGCGCTGTACTGCCTCTAGTTGATGACGAACACCTATCTTTTGATACTTGATATTTGATACCTACTGATAATCGTAGGCTCTACTACCGCCGTATAAATCACATGTATTATTTCCGGGTCGAGCCCCCAGCTAACCTTAGCCGCCCTTGACAGCTGTTTGTAAAAGTTTAGTGCCTTGCGACAGACGTTCGAGACGTGGGCGTTAAAGGTCAGCTTGCTGTCGATGGTGAGACCCAGCAGTTTTATTTCATTGGCCATACCAACGTCAACGCCTCCCATCGTCAGGTGCGGAGTGTCATGCTTAAGCTTTCGCGTCACTACCATCGCCGCAGTTTTGTGCGGCGCGAAGTTGAGCTTATTCATGACACCCCAAGCCCTGATGTCCTCCAGCGTGGCGTTGGCATGACCCTGAACCTCCAGTGCAGTCTCACCATCGAAGACAAGCACGACGTCGTCCGCGAACGCTTGTGCGTACACCCCCCTATCTTCGAGCTGCTTCAGCAGAGGGTCCAACTGCAGGTCCCACAGGATCGGGCCTACAATAGAGCCCTGAACGCACCCCTTCTCGGTATTCCTACACACCTCCTCACCCGCGTATCGCACCTGGACCCTGCGACAGCTCATGTAACCGGGCAGTCTTCCTCTCTCTGCCAACCGGACTCTGATTGCAGGTCACCACGCACTATCAAAGGTTAGGTTAGGTTTTTTTTTTTTAATTCCGAGTTCCTCTGTATGGGCAGCAGAGTCATTATTACTTTTGAATTTTTAAGCGACTAATATCTGCAACCAAACTAAACTAAGTAATCACTGGGAAGTATATCCATAATATACGTTATTATTCTCTATATACGCAGTGATTCTCTTGTTTTGTTTCGTTTTATTACTTTCGTTGCTATCTTCCTACAGTATGCCAAAAAATTTTCTATAATGTTGCTGTCCTTCATTATTTCTTTGATGTTTTCTTTTGTTATATCTACACCTATTATATTTTCTATTTCGAATCGATCTCTTCCAAACTGTGGACATTCGACTATCACGTGCAGTACGCTTTCTTCCTTTTCAGGATTGCATAAACACGCCGAGTTCTCCTTGCACTTGAAGCGGCTCAAGTACTAAGAGAACCCGCCGTGTCCCGTCAAAATCTGAACTACGACCGGATCCAGCCTCATCTTCCCGATCACCCAATACGCGCCTTGTGCATCAGGAAAGAAGATCTTGGTGACTGCGCCCGTTGGTTAGGTTAGGTTAGGTTTTTTTATTTTTTTTTATTTTATGTTATTTACCATTTCCTCCCGATATAATTTTCGGGAATTTTTGTTATTTGGTTTTTTAGTTAGTAATCTTTAATTTTATTTGTTTAAAAAGGTTTTAAGTTTGTGACATATGGTTTTTACTCTTAGTAGTGTTTTCAATTTAATTTTGTGTTTTTAATTTGACAGGCTATATTTTTCATTTGTATTAGCTACTTTAATTAATTTGTAGGTGATGTATATATAATTATTTCTTTATGTTTCTATATTTATCAATTCGGTTTATACACACTCATCTATTATGTTTTTATTATTCCATTTAACTCAGCATGCGTTCATACTCTTAGTTCTTTAGAACTAAGCGTTGCACGCATTTTTCATGTACTCAATATGAATAAGACTCGCTGACAATCATTGTCCTCGAGTCTTATTTCTGGCAATTGCGTCTTTTGCTACTTTCGTACAAAATTCCAACAAGTACGGCCTGGATTGCTTTCCGGCCATCATTTCACACAATGAAGATTGTGTGAAATGATGGCCGGAACCATCTATGATGATGAACCATCTATCTACCTATCCTATATTACATTATATCCTATCTATCACTTACTGGCATTAATAGCTATATTACATCTCTGTTACCAGCTTCTTAAAACTAGCTCTTATATAAACTTCTATACTTAACTAGGCTTAATTTTACATCTAGTACATTTTTGTTTGCTATGCATATATATATCTCAATATATATCTTAGCAAAATTATTTATCTAGGCGTAGCATTACGCGCATTAACAATCTGGCAGATTTTAGTGCAGTAGTTTATGAACTCCGTGCTGCTCAATTTACCGGTTAGGAGATCACTAAGTGATTCCGTCTCAATTTTTTCCCCTAACATTTGTTCAAGGTCGAACCTAGCTTCCGCATGGATGGGGCAGTGGAGTAGGATGTGGGGGACATCTTCGATCGTGATGTTGTCATAGATGCATGATGGATTCTCCTTGCACTTGAATCGGTTCAAGTATTGGGAGAATCCACCATGCCCCGTGAGGATTTGGGTGAGCATACCCGTCGTCTTAGCCACTCGAACGAACTTGTACGCTCTCGCTACGCTCGGAAGAAACATTTTCGTGATTGACGCAGTATCCCCGGTTCTGTATCTGATTTCCCATTTTTCCAAAAATGTTTGTCTGATGGACCTTTTCACAAAGGAAATTGGACACCGGTCGTAATCAGGTCTCCTCTTCAGCGTCAGTGCAGCCTCCTTCGCCAGATCATCAGCGCGTTCGTTGCCTGGCAGACCCGCGTGGGCCTTAACCCAGAACAAAGATACCTCTTTGCCCTGAGTCTTGGCCATTCGCATGGTTAACGATCGTCTCCAGTGCGGCTCTCGAATCGCTGTATAGACCATAGCTCACCTCCCTCCTGCTGAGGATCAGTCCCGAGGCTTTACATATGGCTAGGAGCTCCGCCTGGTAGACTGTGCAGTACGCGGACAGACAAAGCTTGATGTGCTTGGTCTCGGCCTCGCCGTTCCAAAGGGACAGTGCGGCTCCGACCTTACCCTCAATCTTGCTGCCGTCGGTGAATATTTGCACCTGCTGCACGTTGTGCCTGTCTACAAGGCTTTGGTCTACCAGTCGGGTGAATTCCAGATTCATATGCTCAGTTGGGTGAGGAGTTTCTGCAAATCTTACCGGACTTTCGGTCTCTCTGTCTCCTAGGTCTGGAGGGGGCGACCCTCTCTTCGCCTCGTACAGTGCGGCTGTTTCCTGTACTCTGAGGTCGAGAGGTAGTATCCCCGCCAAGACCAGAGCCGAGTGTAAAGAGACAGTTCGATACGATTTGCAGAGCTTCTGCGCGAATCCCCTCTGGACCGTGTCGAGCAACTTACGCACCCCGATCTTTTTTGCTGCGGAGGCCCACACAGGCGCTGCGTACATAATGACGGGCTCGACCGCCGCCGTATAGATCGAGCGGATGACATCTGGATGCAAGCCCCAGTCCACTTTGGCGGCCTTTGCAAGCTGCTTGTAAATATCAAGCGCTTTCTTACATTGTAATGCGACGTGCGTGTTGAAAGTCAGTTTGTCGTCAATTGTCAGTCCTAGGATCTAAACCTCCCGAGACATGCCGACGCTCACTCCTCCCATGGTCAGCAGTGGGGTATCGTACTTGAGCTTCCTGGTCAAGACCATTGCGCAAGTTTTATGCGGCGCAAACTTCAGCTTGTTCCGAATGCCCCACTGCCGCACATGAGCCAGCGCAGCGTTGGCCTGTATCGAGACGTCAAGTCCAGAGTCTCCGTAAAAAATCAACACTACATCGTCAGCAAACGCCTGCGCATACACCCCCATCCCCTCCAGTTCCCGTAGCAGAGGGTCCAGAAGAAGGTTCCACAGGATTGGACCACCTATTGACCCTTGCACGCAACCTTTGTTGGTGCTCCTGGTGCTTTCCTCCCCGGCAAATCTTACACTGACTTTTCTGCAGTCCATGTAGCTATCCAGTAGCCTCCTGGTATTGACCCGGCACTCTTCCTCAGCCAGACGTATTCTGATGTTCGGCCACCACGCGCTATCGAAGGCCCCCTCTATATCCAATGACACTAGGGTTACCAGCTTTTTCAGCTCAATCTTACCCTTGATACGGTGTATTAGCGTATAGAGGGCGTCCTCGGTGCTCCTCTGGGGCATGAATCCGAGCTGGCGAGTACTAATCCGCGGTGCTAACTGCCATTTAATCCTTGCTACTGTCATCTTCTCCAGGATCTTCCCCAGGACCGGCAATAGACCAATGGGTCTGTAAGCCTTGGGGTTCGTGTAATCGTCCTTGCCCGGTTTTCTCAGGACTACCACGGTTGCCTGCTTCCAGATGTCCGGGAAGTGGCCTATCTCTAGGCACTTGTTGAAGAGGGCAAGGGATGCGTCCAGATCCTGGTAGATAGCTCTGCTGCAGATGTCTGCCGTGAAGCCATCCGCTCCTGGGGCCTTCTTCGGATTGAAACTCCCCACCGCGATCTTCAGCTCCAGCAGTGTAAACGGTGGAGTTGGAGCTCACCATGCTTCCATTCGTTTACCCGCCTTGCCGCTTCTCTGGCGCGGCGATGATCTTCATTGTCAGTTTCCTCCAGGTCTTGTGGGTAGAATGTCTCCGCAAGTAAGTTCGCCGACTCTTTTGGGTTTAGAAATGCACCTTCTTTGGTTAGGGTCAAGTCTTCCTGTCTCCTGGTGGTCCGACGGATAACACGGTAAATACCGTCCCACACTCCTTCCCTGTCCTGTCTTCTACAGAACTCCTTCCAACTTTCAGTTTGGGCTTTCTTGGCTTCGCACTCATATTCTTCTTTTTTCTTCATGTACTCATCTGCCACTATGTCTCTGCGGTACGGTGCCGCGTTCTTGATCTTACGCCTGAAGGCAGTGGCAACTTTAAACAGCCTTTCGAGCTCGTCATTCCACCATGGGATCATGAGTACCTCTGTACTCTTTTTAATTGGCATGCTGTCCGTACATGCTTTCGTTATTGCGTCTGTGAATTTTATAATTGTTTGTTCTAAATCGTTTTTTGTTTGTAAATTTTCAGTGAAGCTAAAGTTTAAATTTTGATTCAATTTGGATTCTGAAAGTGACGCGTTAAATATGTCCCAATCTGCGTGTTTCGTGTTGTAGAGCCTCGTCGTTCTCTGGACTCTTAGGCCTCTACGTTTGCGGAGTTTTATATCGAATAATATAGCGTTGTGGTCAGAGCTCGTCATCTCCTGGTCTACCCTCCAGTTGTCTACTAATTCAAGTAGATCTTCCGTGCAGGCTGTTATGTCAACAAAGCTGGTGTACACTCTATTACCTCTCACGGTGTCGAACGTGGGTGTATCACCTCTGTTGAGTACATGTAATCCAGACTCTTCCAGGGTCCCGGACATCTCTACGCCCCTGTGGTCTTCTATGGTGCTGCCCCACCAGGTACTCTTGGCGTTGCTATCGCCTCCGATCAGCAGTCTTCTTGAGCCCAGCTCCTCTCTAATCGCTCTCATCTGTTCCAGGTATGGCTCAATGGGCTGATCCGGTTCGAAGTAGAAGGACACCGCCGCGATTTCCCTGGCGCAAGTTCGGATCTTCACAACAACAATATTGTTAGTCGTGAGTTTCGGGCACTGGACGATGTCAAGCTCGTGGTCAAAGACGATGATTGCCGCCTTCACAGTCCCTTCTCCTACTGCTGCGCACTGGAAGACTCTCGCCCCACGGTAGTCCTTCATCCTCCTAACCCCGCCCACATACGGCTCCTGGACTAGAGCGAACGCGATCTTTCGGTTGCTGGAGTGAATCATGAGCTCCGTGGTAGCTAGCTCCTTCCTCTGGAGGTTTGCCTGGGCTACTGCATAGCTTCTGGTGGGGTGATTGCCTACCCTGAAGCGCGCTGGAACCACCTTAGCAGTACGCTACTTTAGCCCTCGCCAGTGCCTGCCACCTCCTACGCAGCGGGCACTCGGAGCCAAAAGCGTTGTGCTCAGCATTCTCCATCTTGGCGGCCACGCAGTTGCAGCAGGTCGGTGCTGCAGATGCGAGGAAGTCGGCGCATTTGCTTCGCATATGCGGGCCGCCACAATGGCTGCACTTCGGAATGGTGTCCCTGCAGAACCTCCGACCGTGACCATAGGCTAAGCACATAGAGCACTGCACAAGGGGAGATTGGTCCGCGACCCTAACCCTCTGCATGTCTATGTGGACCGCCTCTTTGGCCATCAGTCGGTTGTAAACTTGCGGGAACACCTTCAGCGCTATGTGGTTCGTGTGCGGGTTTCTGGCACGTATTTTGAACTTGACCTCCACTCGATCGTCTTTCTTGTCGAGGCCCTGAAAAACGTCCCCATTCCGGCGTCTCAGCGCGACTAACACGTCCTCGTCGCTGATGTACGTGAGCACATCCCTGAGTACCACCATCGGGTCGTGGTTCTTCATTTCCTCGACAACAAGGCGATCGCCTGCGCTCTTGAGTCGCTCCTTTATCTTTTTCCTTTCCTCTTCCGTCTTGCATCCTATGATAACCTTCTTATTTCTTATCTTTCGAACCCTCTCTACCGTTACCCACCCGTCCTTCGCGTTCACCACTTTACGCACCTCGCCCATCACTTCGTCCCCTGTGTGCGCCTCGTCCTTTGACGAGATGACAATAGAATGCAGCGCGCTGCGTTCTGGCGCCGGTCTCGCGGGCGCGGCGGCCGCGATGGTCGCATAAGTAGCCTGCTGCTGCATGGCCACGTGGTGTAACGCGATCGATTCCTTCAACTTTTCCATCTCCAAATTAGTTTTATCTATTTTATCCCCCTGTTCTTTCATCATTTTTACTAGGTCTAATTTTTCTTTTTGCAATATCCCACTTTCCAAATTTCCCTGCCCGCTTATAGTCTTTTTTCCCTCAATTTCGCTACTGATGTTTTGTTTTTTGGTTTCAGGTGCCGCAGCAGCCTCGTCCTTCATCAGCTGAAACATCTTGTCCAGCGCCTCCATGATGCCCATCTTTATTTCGCCTTTCAGGTTACGTGACTCAGTTGCGTTTTCGCCTTTACGTGCCAGATCCTGTATTCTGCTACTCTGTTGATGGGTTTGGGTTTGGGGGCGCTGGCCAGCCTCGGGGACCCACTCGCGCTCCCTGTGGAGGTTCTCCCTGTCGCCAGCTTGGCGGGGGCCGGCATTACTTTCTTTGAGCGGGCCAGTGCCACGGTCGGGGCCGGGGCCGGGGCCGGGGCCGGTGCCGGTGCCGGAGCCGGGGCCGATGCCGGGCCGGGCGCAGCCGGCTCGGGTGTCAATCTGCGCGGCGAATGCCCGTGTGATGTCGAGCTGCACGGCTTCGGTTCTATCGCGCCGCTCTCCCACTCTCCGATGCTCTTCCGTACATTGGGAGCCTGCGCCATGCTTTCCGGAGAGGGACGTACCCTTTCCACGTCGATAGGTGATATCGGCACGCTCTTATTAGAGTTCTTCTTCACGGGGGTATGTGCGATAGGCATGGTCGGGGGGAGCTACGTCAGTCAGTCTAAGTCGATACGTCAATAAAACTGTATCGGTCGGTGTAAATTAGTCTACTTAGTCTGTAGTCGTCCTATCTAGTAAGTGTGCTAGTCAATAAACGTAGTCACACGCACGTCAACTAAATAAATTACCGTTGTCAAACGGTACAGTTAAACAATTAAAACAAATAGATATATTAAGTCTAAGTAAACCGGTCAAAAGACGCAGTTTACGGTCTCAGAAACAATTCTAAGCAATAAATAACTAAAAAGCAACGTCAATTTTTATTCAATACTTACTTACTTACTAAGAATAATAATAATAATGTCCTTTCTGTTACAGGTCGCGCGTTCCAGCCAACCAACAGGCGCTCACCGGGCTACGAAGTGTCTGTACGTCGGTAAGTTACGGGTGAGGGGGTGGGGGGGGGCTTGTGAGAAGAGGGCCAAATGATGCTAAGTAAGTCCGTATGTTCGTTTGGTGTGTTTTTGCAAAAGAGGGGAAATCGAAAAAAGAGGGGTACAGGGGGGGGGGAGGGTAAGTGTCGAACAGGATATTGGGTCTATAATACTACCCCGTTAACAGAATCTTTTTATGTCGCACCGTTCTTAATATATGGGGACTCAAAGTTTAAGGGGAAGCGGGGAGAGGGTAGGGAGGGATCAGACCAAAAAGCGCGTTCTTTGCACTATTTAGCGCATAAAACCGCGTTGCCGTAGGGGGGTAAGGAGGGGGGTACAAAAAACGCCAAGAAGGGTGTTAGGGGGAAGGGAGTGCTACTGGTGGATGCGGGGTCGTCCCCTGTCCACGAAACTGAAAACAGAATTAGGATAGCTGCCTCCGTTCCCGAGATAACGCGATAATATGTTGAGGCCTATGTGTGTCCGCTGTACTTTCCACAAACTTATTTTGCGGTCCACCCAAATTTAGTGCCCTACGCAAACCTCCGCCGCAACTAAACGATAAAAGGCGCACGGATTCTGCAACGAACGAATTAAAAAGAAACCAGTCTCAGCTCGCACAGATGGTTATTGCACAGCTCGACAAGATTGACATCGAGCAAGTTAGCGATCTTCTTTTCAATCCCCCCGAGTCCAACATGTACAAGATACTGAAGCAGCGTCTTATTAGTATTTACGAAGAATCCGACAACCAACAGTTTCACAAGTTATTGACGGATTTGGAACTCGGTGACCAGAAACCATCGCAACTTCTCAGGCGAATGCGAACTTTAGCCCGCGATAAATTACCAGATTCAACGCTTGGACTCATGTGGACAAATTACTTGCCTTCACACGTTCACTCAGTGCTCGCCGTCTCTGAATCCTTTCAAAAACATACCGATCTCGACGAACTCGCTAAGCTAGCTGACAAGATGGTGGAGTCATCATCGGCCGCTCACGTCTCTGCTGTGGCGACTACATCTCAGCAACAAGTCGACCCGCAGTACCTTGTGGAAGAATTACGAAAACTCACCTTGGAAATCGCGGAGCTTAAACAGCAGCAACGGCGCCACAATCGTCCATATTATCAGCGCAGTCGATCAGGAAGCCGTAGCGACAGCAGCAAGACTCCGCGCGGTGACTCGCCGGTGCCGTATTGTTATTACCACAGGCGTTTCGGAAAATATGCGCGCCGTTGTACAACGCCGTGCTCTTTCAAAAACGTCAAGCCGGAAAACTAGAACATACGCTGGCTGAGGCGGGACCCGGCGTAAATGAACATTCCTACCGCCTGTTTGTAACCGACAAGAAAACTAAGCTAACCTTTCTGATTGACACAGGCGCAAACATTTCTGTTTTACCGCGAAGAAAAGGCCAGCAGCCCAAGCATCACCTTAACTTCAAACTGTACGCCGCCAATAACACCGTCATTCCAACCTACGGAGAAAAAACGCTCGAGCTTGACCTCAACTTACGCCGACCGTTCAAATGGACCTTCATCGTTGCGGAAGTCAGTAAACCAATAATCGGTGCTGATTTCCTCAAACAACATCAACTCATTGTCGATATCAAAAATCGAAAACTCATCGACGGCAAGACCAACCTTTCTTCAAATTCATTCGTTCGAGCAACCAACATACCAACAATAAGAAGCATCGACGTGCAGCAGTCTTATCATGACATCCTGGCGGAGTTTCCCGGAACTACTCGCTTAACGTCAATGAAGCTCAGTACGAAACACAGTGTCGAGCATTTCTTGGAAACCACTGGACCGCCGATTCACTCACGCGCTCGACCTATACCTCCGCATCGTTACGAGCAAGTCAAGAAAGAGTTCGAAAATATGTTAGAGCAGGGCCTTTGTCGTCCTAGCAAGAGCCCTTGGTCATCGCCCCTCCACATTGTGCCGAAAAAGAATGGAGACCTACGAGTATGCGGAGATTACCGACGTTTAAACGCCGTCACAATCCCAGACAGATACCCCATACCGAGGATCAAAGATTTCACGTTTCAATTAGCTCAAAAAAACGTGTTCAGTACTCTAGATTTGAACCGCGCTTACCAGCAGATTAGCGTGAGAGAAGAAGACATCCAGAAGACTGCTATCATAACTCCGATGGGACTTTTCGAGTTTCCTAGGATGTGTCCTGGCTTGAAGAACGCTGGACAGACCTTTCAAAGATTCATCCATGAGGTGTTACGGGGCTTAGACTACGCCTACGTCTTTATCGATGATGTACTAGTGGCCAGCACCGACGAAACGTCGCACAGAGAGCACCTACGCACAGTATTACAGAGATTGGAAGACAATGGCGTTACCATAAACCCATCAAAATGCGTACTGGGAAAACCAGAAGTAAAGTTCCTTGGTTTTTCTGTGAGCAATGAAGGAATCAAACCACCTGTCGAAAAAGTCGCAGCAATCTGCAGTTATCCGAAACCAACAACTATCGAAGAATTAAGGCGTTTTCTAGGAATGTTGAATTTCTACAGAGATCACATTCCTAAAGCTGCGGAAATTCAAGCGCCACTGCACAAGTACCTACACAATGTGAAGAAAAGAGACAGAACGAAGATTGAGTGGAATGGCGAAGCGTTAGACGCATTCGAAGCATGCAAAGTCGCAATCCAAAACGCGGCATTGCTCGCTCATCCTTCTCACAATGCTACTATTGCATTATTCTGTGACGCCTCGGACACATCAGCTGGCGGAGCTCTGCAACAATACGTCGAAACGAAATGGCAGCCCCTTGGATATTTTTCTAAGAAATTTTCTGATGCACAGCGCAACTATAGTACGTACGATCGGGAATTACTTGCTATTTACATGGCTGTACAACACTTCAGGAAAATGTTCGAAGGCAGACATCTCATCGTGTACACCGACCACAAGCCGCTGACTTATGTATTCCAGAAGCCACCATCAGCATCAGAAACACCTCGCCGCACCCGACAGCTCCTATTCATCAGCGAGTTCACCACTGACCTACGTCACGTCAGCGCTAGTGCTAACGTCGTTGCCGACGCACTAAGCCGCATATCAATCGACAGCATCGTGACTTCACTCGACTATCACAAGATCGCGGAAGCTCAGAAAGAAGACAGCGACCTCATAGAAAAACTCGCGCAACAGAGCAATTTAACCATGAAACCGGTTCTCTTGCCTGACGCGAAAACAGCAATCTACTGTGAAACATCAACATCGCGCAATCGACCTTATCTACCAGAAAAATACAGACGCGCAGCATTCGACGCCGTCCATGGACTAAGTCATCCAGGTGTTCGTACCACACGCAAGCTTATGTCTCAGAGATTTTTCTGGCCGTCAATGAATATAGACGCCGGCACCTGGGCGAAACATTGTTTGGAATGTCAAAAAAATAAGGTGCAGCGACACACAACGAGTCCAGTCTCAAGCTTCCCATCATCATCAAGATTTACCCATCTTCATGTTGATATCGTTGGAGCGCTCGCAACTTCACCACAAGGATATCGATATATCGTCACTATGATTGATCGAGCTACGCGATGGCCTGAAGCAATACCTACCGACGACACATCAGCCGAGTCTATCGCAAAAATAGTCTACGAACACTGGATCACCCGCTTTGGCCGGCCACAGTACCTGACCACGGACCAGGGGAAATGTTTCACGTTCCAGCTGTTCGCTAGACTAATGAAGATGATGGGGATAAAGCGAACCCAGAGCTCACCATATCATCCACAGGCGAACGGAAAAATTGAACGCTGGCATCGTTCACTCAAGAATGCTCTGAAAACTCGCCTATCGAAACAAACAACATGGATTGAGCAGCTGCCTACAGTATTGTTGGGTTGCGCGCCGCTACTCGCCCAGACACTGGCGTCAGTGCAGCTGAAATAACCTACGGCCACAGCTTATGTCTACCGAGTGATTTCTTCACTACATCCACGGCGGACGAGCATGAGATGAATTATGACTACGTGACTCGACTTCGGACAACAATCCACTCCGTCAAACCATGTCTAAGTACCGCATCACACGGCAACTTGCGACCTATATTTATACATCGCGATTTGCAAACATGTACGCATGTGTTTGTAAGGAACGACGCAGTTAAGAAGCCACTTCAAGCACCCTACGATGGCCCCTACAAAGTCCTGCAACGTAACGACAAAACTTTTGTACTTCAGTTGCCCGATCGTCGATCACCTACCATATCGATCGATCGACTTAAACCAGCATACATTCTGAATGAAGAATTATTGGAGGATTTACCACCGACTACGCTTCGATCCAGTTCACATTCTACAATACATACCACGCCAAAGCAAATATCCCAGTCGCCGCCTAAGCCTATTTTAAAGACTACAAGAAGCGGGCGAATCGTGACTGCTCCGGTACGCTTTCGCTAGGGGCGGAATCATGTAGCACCGCGCATCGTCGCGCCGTCGCATCGCTGCAAAGCGCGCCCGTGCGCACGCTACGCCCTCTGCCGTGGAATGCCTGCACTACGAGCCGCGCGCGTTTCTTTATAGTGTGCGAGCAGCGCGAGCAATATTGTGCGACAGAGACGACAAATCGTTTTTGCATAAATATAGCATTAGAACCTTAATAAACTCACTCTCCAATTCAAGCTCAAACTGATCTTTTATTTTCTGCTGTAGTCAAGTCCTCCACACTAGGTTTCAGATTTTTTGGGATACCAGGGGCCCCCCGGGACTCCCTGCAAGTCCAAAGGTAGGTGTTCACCAACCGCAAAACGTCACAAAAAGCCCGGTTTTGAGTTTCCGGGTATGCCAAAAAATCCGGAAAAATTATCTAAAAACAATATGGACCAGGATAGCTTACTGTAACAATTTCAAAAATTTTTGGGGTATCCCGGAGAAGATACCGATTTTTGAAAACTTTAATTTAAACTATCTCCCAAATTATATGAGTATTCAAAATCGGACAAAAGGTCCAACTAGTTTTGGCGCCAAAGTATTTTATTAACCCCTAACCGATAAGCTGACCTTCCCGGTCCAGTGGTTATACCCCAATTTCGGTATCTAGGTCAAAAGTTCGTTTACGTAATTTGAAACCGAAATTGAGGTCTCTCAAAAATGAGCCTACGACAAAGTTTTTAGGCTCAAACGAATTGTCTGCCAAAGAAAATGACTTCTTCGGCGTCAGATCCCAGATCGGTCCTCCCGTTCCCAAGTAATGGCCCCTTTTCAAATTTCGGGATACCGGTTTGTTATGTTTCACGTAGCCTGGTACTGTCGGTTACAAATCCTTATCGCCGAGTGATTATCTGACCTAAAATTATGTTTCTAGTGTCTACAAGTAGCCAGTGAACCACCGCACCTTAATTTCTAATTATATGTGCCACAATTTAATATCTGGCCTAGGTTTTTGGCCGTCAAGTCTTATGACCTAGATTTAGTATTCTTAAACTAAAAATGTCTTTTTCTGGCAAACTATCAGTGATAAAAATTGAGAAAAACTTCTTTGGAAATTGGTATTTTTAACATAATGATTTTGATAATTTTTTGGGGTGGTGGGGGTTGATTTCACCTTCCACGTGGTAACCTAAAATTTAATTTAATTGGATATCTCAAAAACTACTAATGGGAAAAATATGATTTTTTGTACAGGAATATAACTACTAATTTCTGATTCTTTGAAAACTGAAAATCTAGGGTTGTCACTGATAGTTTTGATTAAGGGCTGTCGCAATTTCACTCAACTTTTAAAAAGTCCGTATCTTCTCTTCTAGGTGACGGATCTTCCCGGAAAAAACTGCTCCCGGCCGCGACTGACGTCTTCTTCCTGGTCCAGCTGTGAAGTCCCGAGGGAACGGCCTGGAAGGGTTAGCACGTGGCCACGTGCCGGCGGTTCCCGTGGAAGTTTTGTATGAAGAAGGTGCCGGGAAAAATCCCGGAAAAAAAAAAAAAAAAAAAAAACCAAAGCTGCTCCGCGCTAAGACGCTTCTCTTGGCAGTGGAAAACCAGGGTGTCAATGATCTTATTTCAGCGTCGCACGGCTTCAAAGTGGTCCGGGCGAGGTTGTCTGCGGTTTCCCGAGAGATATCTCAGGAACCGCTCAACTTTCGAGCCCAAGATCAGAGCCGTTAGAAAGGACGCTTCACTGCAAATCCAACGGTATCCCACACTTTACAGGTTTGCACCACACTGCGCGTCTGGACTCGTCTGAATGCAACTATGTCGGGAAAAAAATATAGAATAAAAAATTTCAAATAATTATTTGCGTCGCGGAACGGTGTAAGGCCGGTTAGAAGTGAGCGCTCAGGACGGGTGCTGGGTTGCGACTCGGATTGGTTAGATTAGGTTCCCCAAAGTGGGTTCCCGCCTTGTCGTGGCGGGGGGGCTTAGTAGCCAGGTCTGCTCCAACCTGGTGAACGAAGAGGAACCCGAGGTGGGGCCGCCTCTCCGGGTTTTTTCCCCAAACCCATGTAGAGGCTGGCCAGTAGGTCGGCTTGCCGACTGAGGTGGACTGCGGTGTCGCGCTCGTCGCGATACCGCGGCCGAGCCCATCGAGGCGGGGGCGGCGGCGGGATGGACGGGCGGCGAGGAAGCCGCTGCCTATCTATCCTGCCAGCGGCCCTAACGGGTGCCGCCAACGTGTTGGCGGAGGCGGTGGGGCTGCAGGGGAAGAAGCGTGTCGGTATCGCGATGGCCGCTCTCCCTATCCTCTGCAGCCGTAGTGGCAGGCGCGGGGCCACTTTAATTGACCCGTCGCATCGGGACCAGGGCTGTCGGATACGGGTGCTGTCCGACGCCCAGTGCTGGTTGGTCCCAGGTGGTGGATGACGACGTGTCTGGTGTTCGGCACTTCGTCAATCTGGAGGGAGCGCAAGCTCCGAGGTGGGGTCCTGTTTGGGAGCGCAAGCTCTGAGGTGGGGCCTGAGAAAGGTCAGCGCTGTCGGGTGCCGCGGAGGAGTGCGCAAGCGTGCCCGTAGCCCCGACGCCAAGCGCAGTGGCGGAACACCCAGGGGTTTTGGTGGGTATGCCGTCCAGCAATGGGCGGAGACTCCCACATAACCACCCGCCTGTCCCGAGGTGCGGTGGTATCTTTAAAAGAGGTTAGGTTAGGTTTTTTTTTTTTTTTTTCCTGTCCCTGTGCATAGACCGGGCCCGCGAGCTAATTTCCTAACTAGTTAGGGTCAGGAGTGATTGACAACAACACATATTTTATTTTATAAAAAGAAAAAACTCACTATCACACACATATACTTTAAGGCTAGGCTAATACTAGTACATTACAAACGTAAAAGTTTAACCAATCACTTATCTATCTTTATTTTTATTACTATTTTACATACCTACTCTTATACAATATTACATTACTTCATCCATTGAACTTTTTACTTGCAACCACCATTGAACTTAACAAGGTTTTTTTTTTCCTGTCCCGGTGCATCAGCGTGACCATTTTTTTTTTCGCATATCTACTAAAATGTAATCTGAAATCTACTTTAATCTACCAAATCTTTTTACGAAATCTACCAAAATTGTACCACATTATTTCACCAAAAATAACTATTTAAACAAACAATGGTTTTACATAAAAACAAGAAAAATGTTTAGTATTTAAAAAAATGGAACTTTATTATATATGAATTATTCAACATTATCGTCACTGTCCGCATTTTGATTAATATTTTTGTCCAATATTTTGTTCTGCTCCATCACCTTTGTCATATCTGTATCGGGTTGGAACTTTGAACAGTTACCGGCTTCCTTCAATCCCTCTTTTGCGTGCAAAATTGCACACAGATTTTTGTTATGAAACCTATTTCGATCTACAGTTTTAATTCTATTCATCTGTGAAAAAATACGTTCACATTTTGCGTTCGAAACAGGTAAACATAGCATATGTTTGGCGAATTTGCTAATATTAGCATATTTAGGTTGGTTGTCAGATGAATATAATTTGCTGCTGGATTCCCAAAACACTTCGACGTCTGTTATAGCTTCGTTGCTACTGGTGGAGCACAATAAATTGTTGACGTCCCTGTCCAATTTTAGTTCTCTGAATTCATTGTCAATCAATTGTACGTCACTTTCTGATACAAAATTCGGGAATTTTGACGCAACATTGCTGAGACTTGTAAATTCAGCTTGTACAGCAGTTTGCGGATTCAAAAAAGTTAGTTCTTGAAATATGTCGTTATCAACTGGCAATCTTTTCTTTAATTGCACACAAAGATCTATAAGAAAATCCTGACATCTTTTAAAAATGTCTTGAACATGTTGTTGGGGTATCTGACTTCTTTTGGAATCCAAATGTTTTGCAAAGTTAACACCCAGATACAGATTGTTTAACGGCAAATAATTTACTGACGAATTTGGATCAATGTTTTGAATTGGCGTGCTTTTCACGTATTGGGTTTTCATGTAACAGTTTAAAACAATTACAAAAAAATCGCGCATATCATTGTAGAGCCTGTGTACCACAGGGTAGTCTCCTTGAAAAATTGTGTTGAACTTGTTAGTAAACGGTAAAATGTAATCAAGAAAATATAAATACAATTTCACCGTTTCGTCATTGAAAGAATTAAAAAGAAATTCCGCTGACGCATTAGAGTTCTTCTCTCCTAAATACTGTCCCTGAAAATATAATTTCAAAGCTGGCCATTGTTGTAAGATTCGCGCGATACAGCCATGGAGAGAAAGCCATCGAATGTCATAATGTCTCAGAAGCTTGTAATGTTCCGACTCTGTAAAATCCTGGAATTCCATAAATTCACGCTGACGTTTGCTACTCTGTGCGAAGTAGTTGTACACTTCTTTAACCAGTTGCTCTAATTTTCGTGGTAATAACTTGCAAGCATGACTTACTGCTAATGCCACTGAATGACATACACATTTTACATAGACACAGTGTGGATTTAGTTCTTTCATTTTTGCCACAATGCCAGCGTTCTCTCCAAACATAACATTGGTTGTGTCAGCTGCAAAACCTATCATGTTGTCCCACTTAAGACCACGTTCATCAAAGACAGTTTTTAGTGCATTCAATAAATCTTGAGCTGTTTCACCTTGAATATCCACTATACTCAGCAGTTTAGTATTGACTCGATGACTATTTTTCGAGAAATATTTTATTGCAATTGCGAGAACCTTCGTAGTACTGATATCTGTACTTTCATCTATTATGATAGAAAATGTAGCCAATCCAGATTTTAAATCTTCGTGCATCTTTTCTTCAAATTGCTTGCCAAGTGCATTATAAGCTATAGCTGCAGATTTTGTCCTTTTGCAAGAAAATTTTTTTCGTTATTTCAGAGTCATGAAACGCTTGATTGATAATTTCGCTTAAATGGTCCATAATTCGAAATGGTACGTTATGTTCAACAAGACATGCAACGACTTTCATTTCTGCCTTCCTAACTTCATTTTCGACCGATGTCTTCTTAAAATATTGATCAATCTGTAAAACCGCATAGTGATAATTATACAGAGGGATCAGTATAGGCTTAGACGTAAATTGAAACTACAGCTGTTTCCGTATACATTTTTGTACAGCGTACCCCTGGCGGAAACGAGGAAGAACTAACCAAAATGTAAGTAAACTGCGCAAAACCTGAGGAATTAGTCCAGGTTTACACGTAAATTGAAACTAGAGTTGTTTCCGTATGGCTCTATACATTTTCGTACAGCGCTTCTGGCGGAAACGAGAAATAACTAACCAAAATGTATGGAACCACACGCGAACGCGAAAGTTTAAACTACGCAAAACCTGGACTGAAGGCTCTCGACTAAAACCCCTGATAGGTACCACTTTTAGGAAATAGTTGATATTTCAAAATACTAGCTGCGCCCCGCAGTGTAACTCCAGGAAATATTACATTATTATAAAATATTTGGGCAGACATTTGAATAAATTTTATTATGAATATTGGTTGAAATTACCACGATGATTATGATAATAAATCATACCTGAGATGATCCAGAAAAACCGATCATATTTTTTATGTGTTTTGCCGAATTACTGTGCTCTTTAATTGAAGCGATTCGAGGCAAAATTTTGCTATTGCAGGCTTTGCAAAATGCACTGTTGTTGTCTTCACGACATTTACTCAGCCACGATGAAAACAATGGGTTTATTATTTTAAACAAGATGAACAATCCGCAACAAAACAAAAGATTATTATGAAATGAAAGTTCCTCGGTGCATAGTACGCAACAACCACCCAAAGAAAACTGATCTTTATTGTCTAAGTCAGAAAATTCATTTTTCTGCATACGGTTATCTGCTAAGAATAAAGGGGAAATCCCTAATTAAAACGAATAAAATATATCTACAGACTAAATAAAAAAGTATATTAATCTGTCATGATGACAGTTGAAGTTGACAGTTAATCATCAATTTTTATTGCAACATTAAAAATACCAAACTCTACCAAAGAAACCCTGTTAAATACTAGATTCTACCAACGTATTTAGACCTACTAGGAAATTAGGATCTATGCTCCAAATCTACTAAAAAAGTAGAAAACTACTAAAAATGGTAAGTCCCTAACCAGTGAGTGTCAGGGGAATGACTTACACAGGGAATCTTTATTACTTAGATACTACTTTTTTAAAAATCTACTTAACTAAACTTTATTTAATACTTTTTCATATACTATACATTATGCTTAAAACTAGGTTAATATTAATATATTATAAATATAAGAATTTAACCTATACTTATTTATCTATTCCTCATTATTACTATTCTACATATTTTTACACAATAATCTATGAACTTGTTTCTTATATCTTTATTGCTTAGTATCCTATTTATGTTCTCTATGTTTATATCTATATCTATTTCTTGCTCTAAATTAAATCTATCTCTTCCATATACTGGGCATTCGGCTATTAGATGTATGGGCGTCTCGTCCTTTCCGGGTTCACATATACATGTTGGGCTCTTCCTCAGTTTAAATCTATGAAGATATTGGGAGAACCCACCATGACCGGTCATTATTTGGGTCAATGTTCCCTCTGGCCTAAGAGCTTTCACAATGGGGTAGGCTTGCACAACACTTGGGAAGAATAGTTTCGTGATCGACCCCGTACTGCCTTCCCGATAGCGCCGGTCCCATTCGTCAAGCGAATCCATCCGGATCTGTCGCTTGACGAATGAGACCGGACAACTATCGTAGTCATGTTTGCGCTTAATATGTAGAGCCGTGTCTTTAGCCAATTGGTCGGCTCTTTCGTTTCCCTCTATCCCCGCGTGAGCTTTGATCCAGAATAGGTTTACGGTATTTTGTTGCTCTCTGATGGCTTTTAAGTTTGCTCTTATTTTTACCGCGAGGGGATGGAGGGAGGAATTATTAGCGACAGTTTCTAGGGCCGATCGCGAATCACAATATATATATATTACAAACATATGGAGAGTCTGCCTTTTTTGCTCTCTCTGTAGCCTCTACCAATGCCAGTAGTTCGGCTTGGTAGACGGAGCAGCGGTCGGAGAGTTTTAGCTTTTTGGTACTCGTCTCTACGGCGCTATGCCATATGGACAGCGCCGCACCGACTTTCCCCGCTATTTTGCTACCATCGGTAAAAACGTGCATATGCTCTTCTTGGTATTGCTCTAACTCTGCTCCGTCTGCCAGGCATGTGAACTCAATGTTCATGTGATATGCGGGATGCGGGTTTTCTTTGAACGGCACCGGCGTTTCTATCCCGCGGTCTTCTACTACTCGCTGGGAGTGACCCTTCTTTATTTCAAAAAGCGAGGCAGCTTCGCGGATTCTAATATCCAGGGGAAGCAGCCCAGCGAGTAGTAGAGCCGCGTTTAGTGAGACTGTTCGATGTGACTTAGTAATTTTTTGCACGAATCCCCGTTGTACTGCGTTGAGTTGATTTTGGACACAGATTTTGTGTGTCGCGTTTGCCCAAGCGCTCGCGGCGTACATAATTGTAGGTTCAACGACAGCTATGTAAATGCTTCTAATTATTTCGGGATTTAACCCCCACGTGACCTTGGCCGCCCTTGAGAGCTGTTTGTAAAAATTCAGTGTTTTTCTACAGACGTTTGCGGCATGTGCGTTAAATGTTAGCTTGTCGTCTATGGTGAGACCCAGCAGCTTGACTTCCTTGACCATGCCAACGTCAACGCCTCCCATCGTCAGGTGCGGGGTATCATGCTTAAGCTTTCTCGTCAGAACCATGGCCATTGTTTTTTGCGGCGCAAAGTTCAGCTTATTCATAACACCCCAAGCCTTGACGTCCTCCAGCGTGGCGTTGGCATGCCCTTGGATGCTCTGCGCGGTCTCACCATCGAAGACAAGTACGACGTCATCCGCAAACGCCTGCGCGTACACTCCCTTGCTATCTAAATTTTTAAGGAGAGGGTCCAGCAGTACATTCCATAGGATCGGGCCCCCGATGGACCCCTGAACGCAGCCCTTCTCCGTAGTGCGACATACTTCCTCTCCCGCGTACCGTACCCGGACTCCGCGGCAGTTCATATAACTGTCTAGCACCCGTCTCAAGTTCACGGGACAGTCTTCCTCCGCCAGTCGGACTCGAATTTGTGGCCACCAAGCACTGTCGAAGGCTCCCTCTATATCCAACGACACCAGCGTAACGATTTTCTTCTGCTTAATTTTTTCGCGTATGTGTTGTATCAGAATATAGCCTATATATAGTCCTCCGTGCTTTTTTGGGGCATGAATCCGAACTGTCGGGGGCTCATCCGTGGTAGTAGGTGAAACTTGAGTCGGGCAACAATCATCTTTTCGTATATTTTGCCTAGAACCGGTAGCAGCCCAATGGGTCGGTAGGATTTCGGAGCGGTGTATGTCGCCTTCCCCGGCTTCCTCAGTACCACCACTGTGGCCTGTTTCCAGGGCTCAGGAAAGTGACCGAGCTCAAAGCACTTGTTCAGGATCCCCAGGAAGAGATCCGGGTCGTTTCTAACAGCTTCCCGACATATGTCGGCCGTAAAACCGTCCGCACCAGGGGCTTTCTTGGGGTTGAAGGCATTCACCGCAGACGTCAGCTCGACCAATGTGAATGGTGGGTCGCATAATTCATCATGTTTCTTCTCATTCACAATGTTCGCCCTAGCTCTGATTCTGCGGTGTTCGGTGTTGTCGCTGCTTTCAAAGTCTTTCGGATAGAAAGTTTCCGCCAAGACTTTGGCAGAATCCTTGGCGCTCAACACTATGCCTCCAACTTCCAGCGGCACGTCCTCCTCCCTACTCTGTGTCCTGCCTATAACCCTATAGATCCCGTCCCAAACCCCCTCCCGATCCTGTTTCCCGCAGAAATCTTTCCAGCTCGCTACTCTCGCCTTCGCGGCTTCTAATTCGTACTCCTCTTTATGTTTCAGGTACTCTTCATAGACCTTTTGGCTCCGGACGGGTGCGGCGCAGCGGACTCTCCTTTTCATGGTGAAGACCTTCCTCTTCATTTTCTCGAGTTTCTCGGACATCCACGGCATGGTGAGTGTTTGTGTGTTTTTCTTTAAGGGAATAGTGTCTGTGCATGCGTGTGTTATTGATTCTGTGTATTTGTGTACTATTGCTTCTAATTGTTGTGTGTTGTATATTTGTTGTGTAGCTGTGTGTGTAATTTGGTTTTCCTCATTGAATTGGTTCAGTTTCATACGAAACTGAGCCCAATTCGCTTTTTTGGTGTTATATAACCGGGTCGTCCTAATAATGTGTGTGCCTTTGGATTTGTGTAGTCGTATGTGAAATGTGATGCCGTTGTGGTCCGAGCTCGTGAAACCTTCGTCCACTCTCCAGTCTTCCACCAAGTGCAGGAGGTCCGCGGAGCAGGCCGTCACGTCGACGAAGCTGGTGTACCTTTTCCCCCCTCTAATCGTGTCGAACGTCGGTACAGATCCTCTGTTCAACACCTGCAGGTCCAGCTCGTCAAGGGCGCACCTCGCCTCCTCGCCTCGGTGATTAGTCGTCGGGCTGCCCCACCAAGTGCTCCAGGAGTTTAAATCCCCGCCCACAAGCAACCTCGAGGTCCCTAGCGTTTCCCCTATCTTAGCCAGGTGTAGCAGGTACGGGCTTATGGGTTCATCCTTCTCGAAGTACAGGGACACCAGGGTAATGCTCCAGGCGCTGGTCCGGATCCCCACCACTGTGATGTTATTCGTGGTGAGTTGTGGGTACGGTGTCACGTCAAGTGTAGAGTCAAAAACGGCTATAGCCGATTTAACCGTCCCTCTTCCTTGACCAGCGTTCTGGTAAATCCTGACTCCCCGGTATCCCTTCATTCGTCCTATGTTCCCCACATATGGCTCCTGAAGAATAGCCGCGGTAAATTTTCGTTTCGTGGCTTCGATAAGGGCCTCTTCAGTAGCTAGCTGTTTCCTTTGCAGGTTGGCTTGCACAACTCTATACAGGGCGCCCTTAGCAATACGCCACGGTGGATCTCGCAAGTGCATCCCACTTGCGCCTCACCGGGCATTCGCTGCTAAAGGCGTTATGTTCTGCTCTATCGGATTTTACCTTCCTACAATTTACGCAACTAGGCGGAGCCTCTGCCAGCCAATCCGCGCAGTTGATTTTTAGATGCTCCCCTCCGCAGTGGCTACACACGTCGACCGCCTCGTGACAGAATCGCTTTCCGGGTTAGGTAAGGTTAGGTTAGGTTAGGTTATATGGGCGGATGCCTTAAATCGTGAAACGGTCGCCTTGCTAAGGCGACCGCAACGTATGATGGCGATCGGGGTGGCGAGAGGCTATCGCACAATTTCTTTCGAGGCGGCATGCGTTTTGGCACAATCACCTCCATGGAATCTGGAGGCGGAGGTCCATGCGGACATGTATGCATGGCGCATGAAGCTCCGACAACGCGGGCACAATCCGGGATCCAGAGAGATCGAGTTGTGGAAAGCCCGAGCAAGAAGGTCCTTGATCGTGGAGTGGAAGGAGGAGCTGGCACAGCCGAGAGCTGGCAGCTGGACCATCGGAGCTGTCCAACCCGTTCTTGAGAACTGGTGGGATAGGGAGCACGGGTCGCTTACCTTCCGGCTGGTGCAGGTGCTTTCCGGGCATGGATGCTTCGGAAAGTACTTGTGTCGAATAGCCGGAAGAGAACCGACCACCGAGTGCCACCACTGCGGTTGCGACGAGGATACGGCGCAGCATACGTTAGAGGAGTGCCCAGCTTGGGCGAGTGAGCGACGTGACCTCGTCGCAGTCGTAGGAAACGATCTCTCGCTTCCATCGTTGATCAATTCAATGGTCAGTTGCGAGAAATCGTGGGAGGCGGCCGTTTCCTTTTGCGAACAAGTTATGTTGCAAAAGGAAATGGCAGAGCGCAAGCGGGAGATTCTCTCCGATCTCCCAATGCGCTGACGAAGAACTGGGCGTCGGAGGAAGGTCTTCCACGCTCTCCTCCAACCTCCATAAAACGGGGCTTGGGCAGCGGACTCGGGGGATTCCGTTGCCCGAGAAGCGTAGCCCCCGAGATGGCGCGCGCGGTGTTTCCGCGCGCCTCTCAAGGAAAGTTGGGTGGAGAAGCTTCACCTCTAATCAGGGTCGGGTCGTACGGATCAGCGCCGCTGGAGCCGCGGACGAGTGCGAAAGCGTCCCCGTAGCTCCAGCACATGGGCGTCAGGCAGAAACACCCCAGGGTTTTTAGTGGGTACACCGACCAGCGGCGGGACTCCCACATAACCACCTTGCCTCCCCCGGGGTAGGGTGGTATCTATAAAGGATTTTCCATGGGAGAAAAAAAAAAAAAAAGGTTAGGTTAGGTTAGGTTGATTTTTAGATGCTCCCCTCCGCAGTGGCTACACACGTCGACCGCCTCGTGACAGAATCGCTTTCCGGGTTAGGTTAGGTTAGGTTCCCCCCCGAGTGGGTTCCCGCCTTGTCGTGGCGGGGGGGCTTAGTAGCCAGGTAGGGCCAACCTGGTGAACCAAGAGGAACCCGTGGTGGGGCCGCTTCTCCGGGCTTTTGCCTCCAAGCCTGAGTAGAAGCTGGCCAAAGTAGGTTGCGTGCCTTATGGGGGGCACCGCAACTGAGGGGGGCTGCAGTGTCGTATGGGAGGCACTGCGGCTGAGGATTGGAGGCCGCGGCGGGAGAGGACTGCTGGTGTGTCGTTGCCACTTTCCCTGCCTTCCGCGGCCTCGACGGGGTCGCCACCGTTTGATGGCGGACGCGGTGGGGCTGCAGGGGAAGAGGAGTGTCGGTATGTCGTCGGCCGCTCTCCCTATCCTCTGCAGCCGTAGTGGCAGGCGCGGGGCCACTTTAATTGACCCGTTGCATCGGGACCAGCGCTGTCGGACACGGGTACTGTCTGACGCCCAGTGCTGGTTGGTCCCAGGTGGGGGATGACGATGTGTCTGGTGTTCGGCACATCGTCATTCTGGAGGGAGCTCACGCTCCGAGGTGGGGCCCGGTTTGGGCCAGCGCTGTCGGGTGCCGCGGAGGAGTGCGAAAGCGTGCCCGTAGCCCCGACACCAAGCGCAGTGGAGGAACACCCAGGGGTTTTGGTGGGTATGCCGCCCAGCAATGGGCGGAGACTCCCACATAACCACCCGCCTGTCCCGAGGTGCGGTGGTATCTTTAAAAGATTTCCCCTGGCCAAAAAAAAAAAAAAAAGGTTAGGTTAGGTTAGCCCAATTCGCTTTTTTGGTGTTATATAACCGGGTCGTCCTAATAATGTGTGTGCCTTTGGATTTGTGTAGTCGTATGTGAAATGTGATGCCGTTGTGGTCCGAGCTCGTGAAACCTTCGTCCTGTAGCGACCTACATACAAGTGGCACGCGAGCGCATCCTCCGACGAGCCGCCGCGTACTGAGGACGGCGCGCGGGCGCCGAGTATATTTACGTGCGGCGCACGCGGCCGCGGCGCGGGGCGAGGCACGATCGACGACATTCCACTGCAGCGATCCCTCGGTGACTGGCCGGCGCAACAGTTTGGAGCGTGTATATTTATATGTATGGAAAACAGCTGCAGTTAGATACGCGAGTGAATATTAACCTACTCCGCAAAGTTGGAACTAGATGCAATATGTTCATTCTGTACTTAAGTATTTAAGGATAAATAAATGTTACGCATTTACGCAATCACTGTTTTATTTTACTAACTAATATTAAGTGGTAACAAGTATTAGGCAGGGAGCTACGTACGTATAGGTGCCCGAATCACTGTATCACACGTAATCACATTTCGGGCACTTTCTGTAATCACTGCGTACTCGGCTCGCGTAGGGACCTGGTAGGCAGGTATAGTCGAGGCAATCGACTATATTGGTGACCCCCCGATCAAGAGCACTAACTACAATGGCCGAAGATAACGCAACTACCAAGGAGACCACTTTAGAGATGGTAGGAATCAAGTCCCGAATACCACAGTTTTGGCGAGACAAGCCCCGATTATGGTTTGCTCAGTTTGAAACGATGGTGTTGAGTCAAAAACTTGGCGATGACAACAAATTTGGAATGGTCGTCGCACAATTGGAAAAAACCGACATTGAACAAATAAGCGATATTATTTTAGCGGCACCAAATACTGGAAGGTATGAAGCAGTCAAGCAACGTTTACTATCGGTGTATGAAGAATCCGAAGATGTCCAGTTGAGAAGACTATTAAATGAAATTGACCTGGGTGACCAACGTCCATCGCAATTATTACGCCGCATGCGGGAGTTAGCGCGCAACAAAATGCCCGACGATACCCTACGGATGCTGTGGATGGGGCACCTGCCTCAATCGACGAGAGCTGTTTTGGCAGTCAGCACAGAATTTAAGCTTGACACATTAGCAGCAATGGCGGATAAAATGCACGAGCAAACAAAAGAAGTAAATAGCCTATGTCCATGCCAAAATCACGCGTCGAGCTCGCAACAGTCGTCAGCTTCACTGCAGAACCACGACGTCATCGGTATGATTGAAGCCTTAACCAAAGAGGTTGCAGCACTAAGGGCTGATTCATATCGTCGGCAGTCTTACCGTGAAAGAAATCGATCACGTTCCAGCTCAGCCTCAAGACAACAAGTTAATAATGGCTCATCAGGGATCTGCTATTTCCACCGCAGGTTTGGTCGCGCTGCCTATAGATGTCGGAGCCCATGCAATTTCAACGCTCGAAGAAACGACGCTCAAGAGAGATCGGGAAACTAATCACGACAGAAGCCGCGGTGGGGGCTGATGTCGACGAATTATCCGCATACCGCCTATTTATAAAGGATGCATCATCGGGACTTCACTTTCTCGTGGATACAGGAGCTAACGTTTCGGTACTGCCTGCTCGCCCATCAGACAAGCGGAACCGCACTCCAGAAAATTATCTCTTCGCTGCTAACAAGACGCCGATTCCTACTTTCGGAGAACGGGCTCTCTCTCTCAATCTTGGGATGAGACGCAATTATAATTGGAAGTTCGTCATAGCGGAAGTCAGCCGGCCGATAATAGGCGCTGATTTCCTTCATCATCACGGCTTACTGGTCGACCTGCGCGGAAGAAGAATTGTTGATCGTGAAACGAACATGCAGATCCGCGGTTATCTCACGCCTTTAGAAGAAAGCAGCATTCGTACCATCGACGACAATCTACCATACCATAATCTACTTGCAAAGTACCCAGATATCACCAGACCCACCCTGCCAAAGGATTGCCATAGCGAAGTCGAACACCATATCGAAACCACCGGAGTTCCAGTTTACGCGAAGGCACGACCACTTCCGCCGCACAAATATAAGGCAGCAAAGGAAGAATTTCAAGAGATGCTCAACCAAGGAATATGTCGGCCATCAAACAGTCCGTGGGCAAGCCCATTACACATGGTGTTGAAGAAAGATGGAACTTACAGAGCATGCGGTGACTATCGTCGTTTGACCGCCATCACAGTTCCGGACAGATATCCGATACCACGGCTGCACGACTTCACCTACAATCTTCAAGGCAAGAAGGTGTTCTCAAAAATAGATTTGAAGAAAGCCTACTATTTAGTCCGGAACCGAGAAGAGGATATTAAGAAAACAGCAGTAATTACTCCGTTCGGGCTCTTTGAATTTACAAGAATGTGCTTCGGACTACGAAACGCTGGCCAAACTTTTCAACGCCACATCGATAATATCATGCGGGGTTTGCCAGTGTTTTGCTTCGTTGATGACGTCCTCGTTGCTTCTCAAGATGAATCGACCCACCGACAGGAGTTGGAAGAAGTTTTTAAAAGACTACATGAAAATGGGTTGCAGATAAACGTGGCTAAATGCGTATTTGGCCAAACGAAGTTGGATTTCCTCGGATACACTATTACGGCAGACGGAATCGTACCTACCGAAGATAAGGTCCAGGCTATTCAAGCGTACCCGCTGCCAGAAACTATAAATGATCTTCGTCGTTTTCTGGGCATGATCAACTTTTATAGAGAAGGAATCCCTCATGCAGCAGAAAATCAAAAGGTGCTCAACGAATATCTCCACAATGCAAGAAAGAACGATAAAAGGAAAATTCCCTGGAACGACGACAGCAAGAAGGCATTCGAGAAGTGCAAACAAGATGTGATAAATGCAGCTCGTCTGGCGTATCCATCTATAAAAGCACCATATGCATTAATGACAGATGCGTCTGAAAACTGTGCAGGGGCCGTTCTTCAACAATACACCCAAGGCAGATGGAAACCACTCGGTTTCTTCTCAAAGAAGTTTAACGACGCGCAGAAGAAGTACAGCACGTTTGATCGAGAGCTGTTATCTATCTACATGGCCGTCAGACACTTCCGCCGAATGTTCGAAGGTCAGGAATTGGTGATATACACTGATCATAAACCACTCCTAAATTCACTGAAAAAGGACAGCAAGAACGAAACACCTAGAAGAACTAGATACTTGGAGTATATCGGACAATTTACCTCCAATATCCAGCACATCTCAGGGAAGTTGAACGGTGTCGCCGACGCGTTATCAAGAGCTGCAATCCAAACCATCGAGTGTCCATCGTCAATCGACTACAGCGCATTGGCCAAGAGTCAAAGAGATTGTCCAATAGTAAAACGCATAATCGAAGAAAAGAAGCACGATATAAGAGATATTATAGTTCCCGGCACTTCTGCAAATGTAAAATGCGAAATGTCTACAGGAACTGCTCGACTCTTTTTAACCGAAGAATTCAGAAGACCCGCTTATCAAGCCATTCACGATCTAAGTCATCCGGGAATTAGAGCTACAAGAAAAATGGTTACTTCACGCTTCTTCTGGCCATCAATGAATAGTGACGTGAACAATTGGAGCAGAGCTTGTATCCGATGTCAACGGTCTAAGATTCAGCGTCATACGCAGTCGCCAGTGGGATCGTTTGAAGAAACAGTTCGTCTGTCTCACTTGCACGTCGATCTGGTCGGTCCACTTCCAACAACACAAGAAGGCCACCGATATTTGCTGACCATGATCGACCGAGCGACCAAGTGGCCGGAAGCATTCCCAATGTCAGAAATAACTGCTGAGAAGGTAGCCGAAACGCTTTATGCAGGCTGGATATCAAGATTCGGAATACCATCAAGAATTTCGAGTGATCGAGGAGTCCAATTCGAATCTAATTTATTCAAAGAGCTGATGAAGAGGATGGGTATTGAACACTGCCGCAGTTGCGCTTACCATCCTCAGGCAAACGGAATGGTAGAACGATGGCATCGATCACTAAAAGCAGCATTACGGCGAGATTGAACACATCGACCTGGGCCTACGAGCTGCCAACTGTGATGCTGGGATTACGCACAGCCATAAAAGAAGACATAGGCGCCAGCGCGGCCGAACTCCTTTACGGCCAAACACTCCGACTTCCCGGCGAATTTCATGGCGAGCCTGTGAAGCAAACCTATTCGTCATCACACTTCATGGATCAGCTAAGTGAAGCACTCAAGAAAGGCCAAGCTCAAAGAAGACCAAATGCGTCACGTGCTACGTTTATCCACGACGAACTGCCCAGATGTACACACGTTTTTGTTCGAAACGACGCATATAGACGACCACTAACACCTGCCTACGATGGTCCATATCGCGTGCTGGACCGAAGAGATAAATTTTACACCGTCCAGTTACCAAACAGACGCGACAATATTTCAATCGACAGACTAAAACCAGCGTTTTTCGTCAATGAAGACCCTGAAACATCTCCACCTAAGGAAACTACGTATACGACTCGCTCAGGAAGACAATCTAAACCCCCTGTACGCTTCGCTTTCGCTATAGGGGGAGAGTGATGTAGCGACCTACATACAAGTGGCACGCGAGCGCATCCTCCGACGAGCCGCCGCGTACTGAGGACGGCGCGCGGGCGCCGAGTATATTTACGTGCGGCGCACGCGGCCGCGGCGCGGGGCGAGGCACGAGCGACGACATTCCACTGCAGCGATCCCTCGGTGACTGGCCGGCGCAACAGTTTGGAGCGTGTATATTTATATGTATGGAAAACAGCTGCAGTTAGATACGCGAGTGAATATTAACCTACTCCGCAAAGTTGGAACTAGATGCAATATGTTCATTCTGTACTTAAGTATTTAAGGATAAATAAATGTTACGCTATTCCGCAATCACTGTTTTATTTTACTAACTAATATTAAGTGGTAACAAGTATTAGGCAGGGAGCTACGTACGTATAGGTGCCCGAATCACTGTATCACACGTAATCACATTTCGGGCACTTTCTGTAATCACTGCGTACTCGGCTCGCGTAGGGATCTGGTAGGCAGGTATAGTCGAGGCAATCGACTATAGTCCACTCTCCAGTCTTCCACCAAGTGCAGGAGGTCCGTGGAGCAGGCCGTCACGTCGACGAAGCTGGTGTACCTTTTCCCCCCTCTAATCGTGTCGAACGTCGGTACAGATCCTCTGTTCAACACCTGCAGGTCCAGCTCGTCAAGGGCGCACCTCGCCTCCTCGCCTCGGTGATTAGTCGTCGGGCTGCCCCACCAAGTGCTCCAGGAGTTTAAATCCCCGCCCACAAGCAACCTCGAGGTCCCTAGCGTTTCCCCTATCTTAGCCAGGTGTAGCAGGTACGGGCTTATGGGTTCATCCTTCTCGAAGTACAGGGACACCAGAGTAATGCTCCAGGCGCTGGTCCGGATCCCCACCACTGTGATGTTATTCGTGGTGAGTTGTGGGTACGGTGTCACGTCAAGTGTAGAGTCAAAAACGGCTATAGCCGATTTAACCGTCCCTCCTCCTTGACCAGCGTTCTGGTAAATCCTGACTCCCCGGTATCCCTTCATTCGTCCTATGTTCCCCACATATGGCTCCTGAAGAATAGCCGCGGTAAATTTTCGTTTCGTGGCTTCGATAAGGGCCTCTTCGGTAGCTAGCTGTTTCCTTTGCAGGTTGGCTTGCACAACTCTATACAGGGCGCCCTTAGCAATACGCCACGGTGGATCTCGCAAGTGCATCCCACTTGCGCCTCACCGGGCATTCGCTGCTAAAGGCGTTATGTTCTGCTCTATCGGATTTTACCTTCCTACAATTTACGCAGCTAGGCGTAGTCTCTGCCAGCCAATCCGCGCAGTTGATTTTTAGATGCTCCCCTCCGCAGTCGACGTAAGTACCTCCGCTACACACGTCGACCGCCTCGTGACAGAATCGCTTTCCGGGTTAGGTAAGGTTAGGTTAGGTTTTTTTTTTGCGTGTTATGTTTCCCAGGATTGTACTACTTCTTTATTTCTTATACTATTACATTTCTATATCTCTTACATCAATCGCTTAATCTGTCTTATATAATTATATCAGTGTGTCCTTTTACATTATAGTATACTTAAGTTCAATCCTTTAATCTTAATATCACAGGGGTAAATTTTTAATCTATCATTTACTCTCCATTAATTTAGTTGTTGATATTTATTTTATTTACATTTTATTTACCTTATTCATGCATCCGCATACACACACGCGCACTCCATGTCTGTACTCTCACATATTCCATATGAACATACAGACACGGCCCGGCGTCGCATGCATGCATACATGGTACATCTAATTTTACTTTATATTATATTAAATCTGTGTTACCAGTCTTAACTCATACATAAACCTTTGATACTATACATACTTATCTAATAATTTTATATCTCTTATGCTCTCTTTTGCTATACATATATATGTAATAATATATACTCTAACAAAGTTATTTACCTCGGCGTCGCATTACGCTTATTAACTTTATTACAAATTTTTATACAAAAGTTTATAAACTCCGAGCTACTCGACTTACTGGTAAGAAGATCACCAAGTGTGTCTATCTCTATTTTTCCTCCTATCGTCTGCTCAAAGTCGAACCTATCTTCTGCATGGATGGGACAGTGGATCAGGATATGGGGGACATCCTCTACAGTGTTATTGTCACAGATGCATGATGGATTCTCCTTGCACTTGAATCGATTCAAGTATTGGGAGAATCCACCATGCCCCGTGAGGATCTGGGTGAGCATACCCGTCGGCTTGGCTACACGAACGAACCTGTACGCCCGACGCTTGGAAGAAACAGTTTAGTGGTGGACGCAGTGTCCCCGGTTTTGTATCTTATATCCCATTCCTCCAGGAATGAGCCTCGGATTAACCTTCTCACGAATGAGATTGGACACCGGTCATAATCCGGCTTCCTCTTCAGCGTCAATGCAGCCTCCTTTGCCAGATCGTCAGCGCGTTTGTTGCCCGGCAGACCCGCGTAGGCCTTAACCCAGAACAAAGATACCTCCTTGCCCTGAGTCTTGGCCGTTCGCAGATTTCTTCGCGTCTCAACGGCCAGTGGGTGGAGGGAGCCATGGTTAACGATCGTCTCCAGTGCGGCTCTCGAATCGCTGTATAGACCATAACTCACCTCCCTCCTGCTGAGGATCAATCCCGAAGCTTTACATATGGCTAGGAGCTCCGCTTGGTAGACTGTGCAGTACGCGGACAGACAAAGCTTGAGGTGCTTGGTCTCGGCCTCACCGTTCCAAAGGGACAGCGCGGCTCCGACCTTACCCTCAATCTTGCTGCCGTCGGTGAATATTCGCACCTGCTGCACGTTGTGCCTGTCTACAAGGCTTTGTTCTACCAGTCGGGTGAACTCCAGATCCATATGCTCAGCTGGGTGAGGAGTTTCTGCAAATCTTACCGGACGTTCGGTCTCTCTATCTTCTAGGTCTGGAGGGGGCGACCCTCTCCTCGCCTCGTACAGTGCGGCTGCTTCCTGTATTCTGAGGTCGAGAGGTAGTATCCCCGCCAAGACCAGAGCCGAGTGTAAGGAGACAGTTCGATATGATTTGCAGAGCTTCTGTGCGAATCCTCTCTGGACCGTATCGAGCAACTTACGCACCCCGATCTTTTTTGCTGCGGATGCCCACACCGGCGCAGCGTACATAATAACGGGCTCGACTGCCGCCGTATAAATCGAGCGGATAACGTCTGGATGCAAGCCCCAGTCCACTTTGGCGGCCTTAGCAAGCTGCTTATAGATATCCAGCGCCTTCCTACAATGTAATGCGACGTGCGTGTTAAAAGTCAGTTTGTCGTCAATAGTCAGTCCTAGGATCTTGACCTCCCGAGACATACCGACGCTCACTCCTCCCATGGTCAGCAGTGGGTTATCGTACTTCAGCTTCTTGGTCAAGACCATTGCGCAAGTTTTGTGCGGCGCAAACTTCAGCTTGTTCCGAATGCCCCACTGCCGCACACGGGCCAGCGCCGCGTTGGCCTGTATCGAGACGTCAAGTCCAGAGTCTCCGTCAAAAAGTAACACGACGTCGTCAGCAAATGCCTGCGCATACACCCCCATCCCCTCCAGTTCCCGCAGCAGAGGGTCCAGAAGAAGGTTCCACAGGATGGGACCACCTATTGACCCTTGCACACATCCTTTGTTAGTGCTCCTGGTGCATCCTTCCCCGGCGAATCTTACACTGACTTTTCTGCAGTCCATGTAGCTATCCAGTAGCCTCCTGGTATTGACCCGGTACTCTTCCTCAGCCAGACGTATTCTGATGTTCGGCCACCACGCGCTATCGAAGGCCCCCTCTATATCCAATGACACTAGGGTTACCAGCTTTTTCAGCTCAATCTTACCCTTGATACGGTGTATTAGCGTATAGAGGGCGTCCTCGGTGCTCCTCTGGGGCATGAATCCGAACTGGCGAGTACTAATCCGCGGTGCTAACTGCCATTTAATCCTTGCTACTGTCATCTTCTCCAGGATCTTCCCCAGGACCGGCAATAGACCAATGGGTCTGTAAGCCTTGGGGTTCGTGTAATCGTCCTTGCCCGGTTTTCTCAGGACTACCACGGTTGCCTGCTTCCAGATGTCCGGGAAGTGGCCTATCTCTAGGCACTTGTTGAAGAGGGCAAGGGATGCGTCCAGATCCTGGTTAGGTTAGGTTAGGTTAGGTTAGGTTAATTATTAGTATTAGTTAGGGTAATTATTATCTTTTATTCACTTAAAATCACAAGCAAAGCTTGGTCTTTTGGTAGGCATCAGTGGGGCCGAAGCCAACACTGAG
The DNA here is from genome assembly GCA_949316475.1 of Hypomecis punctinalis. Taxonomy (NCBI): domain Eukaryota; kingdom Metazoa; phylum Arthropoda; class Insecta; order Lepidoptera; family Geometridae; genus Hypomecis; species Hypomecis punctinalis. Next base: position 41,416 of record CASGGB010000007.1, read on the forward strand.
AGGCCCTTTTACATTTCTTTTTTTATAAAACTAATATAAAATGTTGTGTACATAAAGTGGAATGAAAATATAAAATAACTATTGCTAGATGTGACTTACAGTATATCATGACTATTGTGATGTGCTGATCGATGACTTAAAAGATGGGCTATGGAATGAGGTACGGCACCCGCCAAATAATGCCTCATTTCAAATTTTCAGGCGGGTGGTGACTTGCCATCCACTAAATGGGCCCCCCATAATAGCTACCGTATATTGGCGCCGGAGAGGCAACATTGGTGTGGACGGCTTAGAGTGTCGAGAGGTGTGCTGCGCGTTCACTAAGAGCTACTAGCGGCGTTATGCCCTTTAACATTTCCACCCTGGAGCTTAGGTTCTTAGCTCTTGCGATTTCCACTCCTAGCCGGCCGTTTAAGGCAAGAGAGGAGTCAGGGGTCTTATTTAGCCCCAGGGAATCAGGGTTCGCGGTGTCGCCACTCACCGACGGCTCGCCACAAAGCCGCCCCTGCGCCTAATTATTATTATTATTATACTTTATTCGATATGCATCTCTCGGGCTAGACCCGGATTTTTGATGGGCATCAGTGGAGCCGAAGCCAACACTGAGAGGCCCTTTTTAAACATCATTTAGCTATGTCGTAGGGGTGGAGGTATTATTATTATTATATTTTTTTTAATTATTATAATTATTATTATTATTATTTTTTCCCTATTTACACTTTATGTACACTGGTTTATCCTTAGTATGTCACTATTCCTCCATCTCATCGTCGTCCTCATCCGTTTCCTCCCCCGTTTCCTCGTCTAGCCTTAGGCCTAAGCCTGTTAATAGGCTTAGCTAAGTACCTGTTAATGTTCGATACTCCTCTTAATTCACGTCTTGAGGGTCTTAAGTCAGTGGGGCATTTCGTGAGAGGGGCTATGACTTTTATCCAGAAAGCATTTGGGTATTTTGGGTGCTTATTTGTACGACCGCCGAGGTATTCTGGGTGGCGATTTCTGAAATGCCTGAGGATGTTGGCTTTATGTACCATTTTTGCGCAGAGTATGCATTGGGGTGCGCCCTTACGGTGTGCTTCTATACCAATTTTGTGTGCTGGTGGAGCTTTTATGCCCCTGATTTTGTTTGAGGTTCCAGCAGTTGCGTGGTTGGATACTGTAGTGGCATTTGCGTGTATTTGCACTATCTCATCATTGTTGAGGGTTATATCTTGCGCATTGTTGCTGTTTGGTCTTGCTTGTTGTTGGTTGCTTGGCGTCAGAGTGGGAGGCGATGGATGTGATATGTTGGAGTATGTTGTAGTGTTGATAAAGTTGAGCGGGGTGAGTAAGGGTGTTCTTACGTTAGGGTAGGGGGGGGGGGAGAGGTAATGGTGGGTTTTCATTGTGACGCGTGTTTGTGCCCGAAGGTCCTGCTTGTGGTCGTAATGCGTCGGTACTTGTTAACGCAGTTTTTCTGTTGGTGGCGTGCTGATTTTGGTTGACAAGGTCGGTTACCAATTTTTGGAGGAACTCGATAGTTGAGTCCCTTTGTGATATTTCAAAATCTTTGTCCCTTATTATCTTTTGAAGTTGTTCAATGGTATAATTGTACCATATGCAGTCATTACAACTCATGGGGAGCTGGTTTCTTAATTCTTGTCCGATACCGTGTTGTTTATTCGGTGTTCTTGTTATTGGAGGATCTTGGACGTTTGAAGAGTGCGTGTGTTGAGGTGGTGGTGCTGGTGCGGTGGGTTTGGTCACTGGCGTCTTTTTTTGTTGCTGAGGTTTTGCTGCGTTGGAGCGAGGGGGGGAGTTTGTTGGTGTAGACGACGAGGAGGATGAAGAGGAACTGGCGGTCGATTGGAGTTTTCTACGCATGTTGTTGTTGCGGTTTCTTGGTTGATGAACTTCTTGTTTTCTTTTTGTTGTCTTGAGGTGTTGTGCTCTCAGGATTGTCTTGTGCTTGTTGGTTACTTGGTGACTGTTGTTCTGTATCTACTGATCTAGCAAGCCCGGAAGCAAACTTTTGGGTCGAGCGGACTTTCGTTGTTTGAGAGTTATTCTACACTATAGCCTCTGTGGTAGATTAAGTGAAGTTGAGTTGATGTGATTGTGATGCAGGTTTGTTGTGATGATGATGTAATTTTGACGCTAAGGTGATGCAATATTGATGCAGGGGTATAGTTAGGTATTTCAAACCGAGGTGAAAATGAAGTCCGAATGATGTGTTTTTGATGTTGGGTGAGGTAGATGATGCTCGAATGTTGCAATAGTGAGGTAGGCTTGACTTCGAGGTCGTTAATGTGTGGCTGCGGTGCCGATCCACGTTAGGGTTAGGTTAGGTTAGGTTTTTTTTTTTTTACTTCCTACTTCCGAATTTCCCCCGATGTTCTTCGAGGACTTTATGTGCAATTGCTATTTTATACAAATTTTGATAAAAAAAACAAAGTTGTTTTAAAATTTATGATATTAACTAGTGTACAACTAATTTATGTACCTATTTAATTTTTGATGTTTCTTAATTTTGTTGTTTCCCTTTCCTTTATTTCCATTTTAATATTTTAATTTTCGATACAATTAGTCTATTACAATTATTTTCTTTTACTGTTTCAGCATACGTGCATACTTATAATTCTTTAGAATTATGCGTTGAACGCATTTTTCATGCGGTTTGTGTGGTATAAAACTTGGTGACATCCATTGTCATCTCGTCTTATTCCTTTCCACGGCACTTTGTACTACCCTCGTGCAAAAAGCCAACAGGTATGGCCTGGAATCATTTCCAGCCATCATTTCACACAATGACAACTTTGTCAACGTAATATTAGTTGCGGATTCCAGGTCATACCTGTCCGCACCGTGCTTTGGGCATTCTAGTAGCAGATGTTGTATCGTCTCCTCTTTTTCTTCATCGCAGTCGCATGAGGTCGTGATTTCGCCCTTATCTCCTTCCGCGTACCTGCGACTCCACTTTTCTATCGTGTCCCTCCTAATTTGATTCTTGGCATATGATGAGGGGTAGCTTGCGTAATGTGCTGATGTTTTTGAGTACAAGGCTGCTTGCTTTGCCAATTCATCCGCCCGTTCGTTCCCGAGGACGCCAACATGTGCTTTAACCCAATAGAGCTTTATTTCACACCTCTTATCTCGCAAAGCTGTTATATTGCATCGTATTGCGAACGCTAGGGGGTGGAAGGTATCTGGGTTTTGCACTAATTCCAGAGCTGATCTCGAGTCGCTCAGCACCGCCGCCGCAGTCTGCTTTCCCTTTAACAAGAGTTCTGTAGCTTGATAAATTGCGAAAAGTTCCACTTGGAAGACTGTGCAGAACGACTCGAGGTTAGGTTAGGTTAGGTTGGGGTGCTGTGGCCGGAAACCTCCCCGTGGTGCACCCTGGGAATCACTTGGTAACTTCCTTCGCGGGATCTTGCCAGTTGATTGCAGATATCCGGTCGGGGGTCTTCTCTGCGCGCCCCTCTCTCTACCCTGAGGAGCGCGTGCAGAAGACATTGGGGGGGAACAGCTCAGTTCTGTCCTGAGCTCGTTTGGGATTATGATGGATCAGTAGTTACATCTTTAGTTTCTACTGATAAATCATAAGTCCCGAACAGGGGTTGGAGGCCTTCTGTGGTCTCAGGCAGTTGGCGATGTGAGCTCTCCACGGATCCTTCTGATTAGCAGAGGGGCCAGTGGATGTGAGTTCCCGCCGCTGCCGGGAGGGACGTGCTCGGTATGTACTCACACTACTGCCGAGCAGGCTCTTCGCGAGCCAGCGTCGTATATCGGAGCCCTGCTTGCGGCTACGGTCACGTCTCGTGGCTTGCGGCAGGACCGAGGGTCTTGGCTTGGTTGCCCGGACCGCGAGGAAGAAAACCTCTATAAAAAATCACCCCAAATCCCAAGCGGCGGCGCACCGTGAGGGGATGCATGGCCACTGGGTAGGTTGGTCGCGAGTGCGTACCTCGCCAGAGTACCGGCCGACACTCTTGGCGTATTTAGGCTTACCTAGGTACAGGGGGCACTACCTGGGCGGACTTTTTATTTCCCCCATACTCGTGGGACTAGTATGGATACAATTACTAAACCTAAAAACAAAAACGATGAGATGGATTGCGGACTCTTTTTGAGCCCAGCGGAGGAGTCGGACTCCTCAGTTGTGAGTTTGATGACTGTAGCTTCGGAGTCATCACAAAAGATGAGCGCTTCCAAGCGCACGCGTGCTGCACGCAATAGAGGAAGTGGCGACGAAGGCCAATTGAGTTCTGGCGGCGAATCTGACGCCCCAGCTGTCAAGATCGTCGTCGCACCAAGGCGCGGCAGAGGCCGCCCGCCTACAACGGGCGAGTATGTTGGCCTCGCTAAGGCCAAAGCGGAGCTTGTGGCTGCCGAGAAGGCAGAGATGGAGCTTAGGGTTGAGCGGGAGGTTGCTCAAATGACCCAAAGACTCCGCTCGACTGGATCGGCACCCTGCCTGCTGTCCGCCATGTCTTCGGAGATGAGCGATAATTTGGCCTCCGATTTAAATCAGCGTGTGCTGGATTGCGTGGCCACCATCAACTTGGTGGCTACAAAGTCTGGCAAACTAAAGGGCACTTTTACAAAGGCCCTCAAGGAGGCAGCGTCCACCATACAGGTGGCGGTGGAGGACCTCTACAAGAGGACCTCCACAGAAGAGACGAGGAACCTGCAGGCTGCTAATAAGCGCCTGCAGTCCGAGGTGGCGGACCTCCGCAAGGAAATTGTGGAGCTCCGAAAGATAATGGAGACGCGAACGTCTCCTGTCTCCCAGCCCACTGGACAGTTCTGGGCGAGGGAGCCGGGAACTGCGGATCCCGATGACTTGACGCAATCCATTATGCGTCAAGTCGGAGGAATGGTGAGCGCACGGTTCGAGGCACTGGAGGAACGCCTCCTTCCCGAAAAACGCCAGCGCCCGGCCCTCGCCGCCGACAAGAAGTTGGCCGCCAAAGCAGCGGCCCCTGCGAATGCGCCAGTGAATCGAAGGAAGGAATTCCTAAAATCCGCGAGCGCTTTGCAGGGACCGGACCCGTCAGGCGTGGCGGACCTACCAGCCGTTAGCGTGCCCTCTGCCAAAACCCCTAAGGGTAAAGGCAAGGGCAAAGGCAAGGGGAAAAAGCCTGCGCAGGTCACAGAACCAGTCGCAGCTGCTACTGCTGGTCCATCCAGGCCTCAAGCTACGCCCAGACTCCCATCCAACGACGAGTGGGTAACTGTGGGGAGGCGGGGCGCTAAAAGGGCCCCCAAAGACGCCCCTTCGGCCAAACAGAGCCAGCCCCAGGTTGCCCAGCAGCAACAAAGTGTTGCACCCCAGCGGGCGAAGCAGGCTGTTAAGCCAAAACTCCGCGTCCCGCGCTCACAGGCAGTGGTGATAACCATCCAACCTGGAGCAGCGGAAAAAGGCGTATATACGCTGACGCCTTGGCGGAGGCTAAAAGGAGGGTGGATCTTTCCCAACTCGGGATTACCGCTCTCCAGTTTCGTAAGGCCGCCACAGGCGGTCGCGTCTTGGAGGTGCCTGGTGTCACTAGCGGTGACAAGGCGGACTCCCTCGCTGGAAAACTGAGGGAGATCTTCAACCAGGAGGACATCAAAGTCTCCAGGCCGACTAAGAGCGCTGACTTGCGCATAAGCGGCTTGGACAACTCCGTCACAAAGGAGGAGGTCGCGGCAGCCATTGCCAGAGCAGCAGAGTGTCAGGCCGATCTTGTCAAGGTCGGTGACATTCGTTGCAACCCTGCAGGCATTGGAACGACCTTCGTTCGATGCCCAGTAGCGGTTGCCAAGAAGGTGACCAGCAATGGTCGACTACTGGTTGGGTGGGTCTCGGCGCAGGTCAAGCTGCTGGCCACGAGACCCATGCGCTGCTTCCGATGTCTAGAGGTTGGACACACTCGGGAGCAGTGCAAGGCGACCACGGATCGTAGCGAGCAGTGCTACAGATGCGGTCAAGTGGGCCATAAGGCGGGCGGGTGCTCCGGCGTGCCGCACTGCACAGTTTGTGCGGCTGCGAATAAGCCGGCGGGACACCGCGTTGGAAGCGGGGCATGTGCTCAGGCTTCTACGAAGAAGAGCAGAAGGGTTGCGGCCCAGGGCAAGACCCAGCCACGCCCATCGCCTCCAGTTACTTTGGACGCGCAGGCGCAAATGGAGGCGGAATAAAATGGCCCTCAAAGTCCTCCAGGCGAACATCAACCACTCCGCCAGAGCTCAGGATCTTTTGCTTCAAAGCATGGCGGAGTGGTTGATTCCAATTGCGATTGAGGCGGAGCCATACCGCATCCCCTTCAGGGATAACTGGATGGGTGATAGCGAGGGTTCAGTGGTCCTAGTGACGCAGGCGGCCGCCGGTTTTCCTCCAGTGGAGAGGGTGATGGCTGGCCGCGGCTGCGTGGCTGTTCTGGCGGGGGGTATCGCCTTCATAGGTGTTTACTTCTCCCCGAACAGAAGCCTTGCCGACTTCGAAGCCTGGCTGGGAGAGGTGGAGTCTCTCGTGCACCAGTGTCGTCCCCACCAGGTGTTGATTGCTGACGATTTCAACGCCAAGTCAACCCTGTGGGGATCGCCTGTTGCAAACGAGAGAGGTGAGCCGGTGGAGGAGTGGGCAATGGCACTAGGGCTGCTGCTCTTGAACCGGGGGTCGGTGCACACGTGCGTGCGGCAACAGGGGGGGTCGATAGTGGACCTCACTTTCGCAAGCCCCACCCTGGCGCGCCGTGTGCAAGACTGGGAGGTTCTGGAGGGTGTGGAGACGTTATCCGATCACCGGTACATCCGGTTGACCGTCTCCCCCCCAGGACTCCCGAGTGGTCCGAGACGCCCTCCGTCAGAGAGGTCGCCGCGGTGGGCCCTGCGCCGCATGAACAAGGAGCTGCTCGTCGAGGCAGCCATCGTCCAAGCGTGGGTACCACATCCCACGGATGCAGTCGAGGTAGACGATGAGGCGGAATGGTTCCGGGAGGTGCTGACCGAAGTCTGCGACGCCTCCATGCCCCGAGCGGGAGCACTGCCACCGCGTCGGAGTGTGTACTGGTGGACGCCTGAGCTGGCCCACCTCCGCGAGGAGTGTGTGGCGGCCAGACGTGCATACACCAGAGAGCGCCGACGGCGGCAGCGGAACCCGGTCCGGGAGGCAGAACTCTACGCCTCATACCGTCAGCGGGTCACCTTGCTGCAAGTGGAAATCGCGCGAGCCATTGACGGTGCCCGAGCGAGTTTGCTCGAGGACCTCAATCGTGACCCCTGGGGAAGGCCATACAAGATGGTCCGCAAGAAGCTCCGGGCATGGGCGCCACCATTGACGCAGACCATGCAGCCGGACTTCTTGGAGAGCGTGGTCGCCACCCTGTTCCCACAAGCGGGCGACTACGTGACCCCAGCGATGGCCTTCCCAAGGCGTCGCGTTGAGGTTGATGATGAGGCCGAGGAAGTCCCGCCAGTTTCCCAGGGGGAACTCGCAGCGGCGGTGCTGAGGCTCAGGGCTAAAAACACAGCCCCAGGCCCGGACGGAATACCCGGACGCGCCTGGGTGCTGGCGTTGGAAGCTCTCGAGCCTCGCTTTCGTGACTTCCTCACGAACTGCCTGAGGCAGGGTCGCTTTCCGCGGCGGTACAAGAGCGGTAAGCTCGTGCTGCTGCGCAAGGAAGGTAGACCCGCCGATTCGCCAGGGGCCTACCGCCCGATCGTGCTGTTAGACGAGGCTGGCAAGCTCTTAGAGCGTGTCATTGCCGCCCGTCTCAACAGGCACTTGGAGCAGGTCGGGCCAAACCTGGCCGAATCGCAGTTCGGGTTTCGCAGAGGCCGGTCCACCATCGATGCGATTTCGAGGGTGAGGGCCTTTGCGGAAGCGGCCGTGTCCCGGGGAGAGGTCGTCTTGGCGGTGTCGTTGGACATAGCCAACGCCTTTAACACCCTCCCCTGGGACTGCATCAAGGAGGCACTGCGCTGCCATGAAGCGCCGCCCTACCTGTGCCGGACCCTTGATGACTACTTCTCGGAGAGGGAAGTAGTCTACCCCACGAGAGATTGTTGGGGCAGATGGGAGATGTCTCGCGGAGTTCCACAGGGCTCGGTCTTGGGACCAGTCATGTGGAACTTCGGATACAACTGGGCGCTTCGTGGTGGCCACCTGCGTGGCATCGACGTCGTGTGTTACGCCGATGACACGCTGGTATTGGCTCGCGGGGAGATGTATAGAGATGCGTCAATCCTGGCCACGGCGGGCACGGCCCAAATTGTAAGCCGAATCCGGCGCTTGGGGCTGGAGGTGGCCCTGAATAAGTCCGAGGCCGTGTGTTTCCATGGTCCTCGGAAAGCGCCACCAGTCGGAGCGGAGCTGGTTGTCGGTGGTGTTCCCATCGTCGTCGGAAGGACGATGAGGTACCTCGGTCTTGTCCTAGACAGCCGATGGGACTTCCGGGAACATTACCGACAGCTAGCTCCGCGGCTCGTCGGAGCGGCTACGGCCCTTGGCAGCCTTCTCCCAAACGTGGGAGGGCCGAACGCCGCATGCCGCCGCCTCTACATGGGGGTGGTAAGATCTATGGCGCTCTACGGAGCGCCAATATGGGCGGACGCTCTGAGCGCCCATAACACCAAACTGCTGCGCAGACCGCAGCGGTTTATGGCGCTCAGAGTGATACGGGCGTACCGCACCGTATCCTATGAGGCGGCGTGCGTCCTGGCCGGGACAAGTCCATGGGACCTAGACGCAGAGATGCTGGCGAACATTTACCGCCAACTGTCTCTTACACGGTCTAGGGGTGATTTTGCTCCCTTTGAGGTGGTGAGACGTTGGCGGAGGCAGGGCCGAGAAATGGCCATGGAGCGGTGGGCGCGCAGGCTCGCGGAGCCGTCTGCTGGTCACCGCACTGTCGAGGCTTTCCGACCGATCCTCCGGGATTGGGTCACCCGCGAGGATGGGGTTCTCTCGTTTAGGCTCGTGCAGGTGCTCACAGGGCATGGTTGCTTTGGTGAGTACCTGCATCGAGTCGCCGGGAGAGAACCCACACCGGTTTGCATACGCTGGAGGTGTGTCCGGCTTGGACAACCCAGCGGGCCCAGCTCTTGGCCATAGTGGGGGCGGATCTCTCGCTGCCAACCGTTGCCGCGGCCATGGTTGGCAGCGAAAGATCCTGGAATGCGGTCCGGGACTTCTGCGAAGAAGTCCTGGAACGCAAAGAGGCCGATGAGCGCGTGAGGGAGGACGACATTGCGAGCCTCCCCATGCGCAAAAGGCGCCCCCGAGGCAGGCGTCTAGCACATGACCGCCTGCCTCCATAAGGGGAACTCTGTTCGAGAGTTCCCCGAGACTGCACGATGTGTCCTGTGTTTCGGCACATCGTCGCAATGCCGGGTAGAGCTCCCTGAGGGTGAGCTCACCGAGGAGGGTCCGGATGCGGACAGCGCTGTCGGGGCCGCGAAAGAGTGCGGAAGCGTGCCCGCAGCCCCGACATAATGGCGCAGTGGCGGAAACACCCCAGGTTTTTAGTGGGTATGCCACCGACTAGCGGTGGATACTCCCACATAACCACCGGCCTCCCCAGGTTTGGTGGTATCCATAAAGGATTTTCCTGGGTAAAAAAAAAAAAAAAGGTTAGGTTAGGTTTTTTTTTTTTTTTTTTTTTCAGCTCCTTCCCCTGGTTATGTGTCCCAGGATTGTATTGCTTTTATTTAAATTCTTATTCTAGTACAGTTTCTTATCTTCTAAATTTATAGCTACATCTGTTTTCATACATATATCTTAATCTTTTTCATTTCATTTCATTTCATTTATTTCCACAATACACATATCTTTACAGGTTTAACCTAATGCGATAGTGCAGCTAACAATTAGAAAACAAAAATCTTAAATAAATACTATTTACAACCACAACATATTATTAGGTACTACTTATCTCAACAACATTATTAATCTCTGTTGCCATAACATAATATATACCAAGCTATTTTTGTGAATTCGTTCAGAGAACAACAAAATAGGTCCGTTTCAACCGCGATTAGATTGATAGTGTGCAGTGCGCGCGTCACCGGCGCCTCCGCGAGCAGGTTGGTGCGCGCGCGCGGCACCGCCAGCAGCCGCGGCCGCCGCCGCCGCCGCACGTACCCATCTGGGACGTTTATGTATATTTGCCCTAAAATATCTCCATTTTGGACTTTCCCTCTAAGTACCCTAAATAAATATGATACTAGCGCGAATTCCCTCCTTACCCCTAGTTGGTTGTATCCCACCATGCCCAAGACAAACAGAGTGGGATACATCAATGGATAAAAAGGGTACACTCCATACAACTTCATATACAAATACCTAATGAACTTATTCTGTATCTTTTCTAACATTTGTACATACTTTGTTTCATGAGGAGACCAAATCATTCCATTAAATTCTAATTGACTCCTCACTAAAGCATTGTACAAGGCTTTGATTGCATTAATATTTGTGAATCCACCGGACATTCGAAGAATAAATCCTAAATGCCTAAATGATTTTTTACAAACTTTGATAATGTGATCCCTAAATGTCAATCCTGTGTTAAAAGTTACTCCCAAGTCCTTTACTTCCATAACCCTAGCTATGGGCAATCCACCTATGTTATATTTATTTTGAATTGGATTATGCGCTCGTGTGAAAGAGATAGTCGTGCACTTGGAAACATTGAATTGTAATAAATTATCTATGCTCCAGGCCACTACTCTATCTATATCCCTTTGCAATCGTTCGCAATCAGCTTCATTTTTAATTTCTAAGGACAATTTTAAGTCATCGGCAAACAACAAACATTTGGCGTCCTGGACCGTCGCCGGGAGGTCATTAATCATCATCCCAAACTCTAACGGACCGAGATTGCTGCCCTGACTTACCCCGGACCTGGTGAAATACGGTTCTGATCTGTACCCAGAGTATTCCACATACTGCTGCCGATCCGTCATATGACTAGCAAAAAAGTTGAGTAGGTGTGGGGTGAATCCGAAGCTGGCTTGCTTTTTGAGTAGCACATCATTATTCACCAAATCAAACGCCTTTTTATAATCAAAATATGCAGTGTCAGCTTGCCCCCCACCATCTACTACTGGAACCACATACGCCATCTGACTGAGTAAATTAGTAGTAGTGCTACGTGCGACCCTAAACCCGTGCTGCGCATCAGAAAGTTGAGTGCTTATTTGAGTCGATACCTTCTTTTGTACTACCGCCTCTAATATTTTTGCTGGCGTAGAAAGTATTGCTACAGGCCTATATTCCTCTACTTTTGTGCACGATTTCCCCTTTGGTACCGGTACTACTCGCGTCACCCTCCATCTCTCCGGAAAGACGGCCCGCTTCAAGCAAAGATTGAATACATGATGAAGCGGCTGAGCCAGCACCTCCCTACAATCCTTGAAGATGTAGGGCGGTATACCGTCCGGACCTGCTGACTTCTTCGGTTTTAGCTGCTGGAGCGCGCTGCGGACGTCTTCCAACTGCAGCGAGTCCAAATGCACGCGCGCCGCCCCGTTAGTACCACCCGCTTCCGAGATCGCGGCGCTTACATCTAATTTAGCTCGTTCGGGACTGTACACGGAATAGAAGTACTCTGCGAATTCTTTAGCACATTGTTCATCACTGATTACCACCCCTCCCTTCAAAATCTTGTGCGGAGCTCTGCCGTTCCTTTTGAACTTAGCATAATTCCAAAAAGACTTAGGGTCTCTCTGTAGTTGGTTTTGAATATTGAGTTTATATTGTTTCTCTGCAGATGATACCATATATTTAACCCTAGCCCTGCACTCGGAAAACTTTTTATAATCAGTTGATGACCCCGTCTTTTTAAAATATTTATGCAATATTGATTTTAATATGATGTCGCGAATGATATCAGCCGTATAAAACTCTGGATAAACGTACTTCGAGTTCACCCTTTTACCTTTTACCGGGACACAATTATCAATAATCCTATTAATATTGTTATAAAAAAAATCTAAACTCATTTCAAGATCCAATTCATACATAGGAGTCCAGTCTATTGCCGCTATTGATGCATACAATAACGGAAAATCCGCTTTGTTATAATTGTAAGCACTTACGGTAGGTTGGCTGTAATTATTACAGTAGTCTTCCAAAATTTTAAATAACAACATGTACTCATTCTCGTCACTGTTTGGCGGTATATACACGACACATAATAAAAACAAAAATCTATTATTTAAATATACGGAACTACCCACTAATTCAAAAATATGCTCGTCGATGTTTACACTTAATGGTACCGATACGCGTCGCAGCTCGATCCGCGGTGTGGCCACTAAACTCGCGCCGCCCTGCTTCCTGCCGTCCGCTCGATCACATCTAATTATCGTGTATCCCGGGGGGATTATTTCAGCATCATAGATGGATTCATTGCAACCGGTTTCTGTCAGGGCGAATAAATCTGCAGTAGATGCCGCCACACTACTCGAAAATGTGTCTAGTTTCGTTCTCAGCCCTCGAACGTTCTGATAGTAAACTAGTATTTCAGATTGTTTACTGAGTTTTACGCCCTTTGTAGGGCGGTCTACGAAACCAAATCCACTCACAAAATTCAACATTTACGGGCCAATTTTCTGGCTGGCACAATTTCTCGTATTTACTTTCCGGTACGCTTACTATAAATGAAGTATAATCTCTCTCGGTCTTGTGGTTTATTTTCGTCACTTTTATGTGTACCTCCTCTTGAAATATTTTTTTCACGTAGTTTACCAAATGTTCAACTGTAGTTTCCTTACGGAGGCGCCATACGTGTAAATCTTTCTTCCGCTCAGTTCCTTGTATAAGAATATCTACATCCTTTGCCGGTTGCAGCCCCCCTCGCTTCACTTCACTAGTGGGGTACCTCTTTTTCTTCCTGTTCACAGTTTTCCACTCTTCGTCTGCTTGCTGGAGGTTTACTATCGTTGGAATATTACTAACAGGTTCACACAAACTATTTTTGCAATCTGTCGGCATATTCATTCTGTTTTCGCTCCTTGTGTTTGTCACCGGTTTCGTGGCCCCACTTTGTTTTGTTGTGGTAAATACCTTCCCGTTATTTTGATTACCTAAACAAATTAACGACTGGGGATTCTCTGACTTTTCATCTGCAGGCTGTAGAATGGACTCCTTTGCTATAAGCATTGCTTCTAGATCTTGATTTTTCTTCTTCAAGGTTGCAATTTCCGATTCGAGCAAGTCAACATTGCCGGCCTTTTCTCGAACTACCGACATTAACTTACGCATTTCTCGCAACTCATTTTCGGTTTTTACGAGTTTATCTTGAAGCGAAACATACTCCTTCCGCTGTTCATCCATCCGACGATTCATTTCCGAACGAAAATCCAGCAGTTCTTGTAATATCTTGCTCTCATTATCCATAATAACCGACAAATCATCGTTGTTACTACCGCGTTCTGTATTGACGAATTTGCAAGCGCTTGGAGTAAATGTTTTGTTCAGTACGATGCTGCTTCTTACAGGTGTATTAGAATTGTCCCTTTTAGGCATCACGCACGTACACTCCGGGCACTTCCAATTTGTCTTGTACTCTTGAGAAAAAGCCTCGAACTTTTCCGTAGTCATGTTCAGACACTTAAGATGGTATAACTTTTTACAACACTCTTCTGAACACTCCATGAACAGTATATCATAGATGATAGCACTGCATCCATTACACTTCGTAGCCATTACTGCAGTCTTCGAATTCAATAATTCACCGGTGCGCTTTTCAATGCCGCATATATACGTCCGTTCGCTATGACGTCCGCGCACGCAGTTATCTTTAACAATATATCTATTTCAATATACTAATTTTGAATCATTATAATATTTACTTAAAGACTATTTAACTAATTTGGATCCTCTTTTTTCTTATAACAAAATTGCATTTACCATCTATCCATTTACTTTACAATATATACTATTTGTCTATTTGTCTATCTGTTTACCATCTATCTTAAATTTTATCCTATGTTTTATCTTTATATTATATCTATCTCAAACTACTTAACTCTACCATACTTTACATTATTTATCTATTTCTTTATTATGCTATGTATTATATATGTAACAATATATATAATAGCAATAGTTATCTATCTGAAGTTTTATTTCTTCTATTAACAATTTCACATATTTCAGTGCAATAGTTTATAAAATCTATCATACTCGTTTTGCTGGTTAGGAGTTCGCACAAGTTATCTTTATTAATTTTGGTTCCTATCTTTTCCTCGAAATCGTACCTCAGCATTGCGTGGATGGGACAGTGGAGAAGGATGTGGGGGATATCCTCTATTGAGTCGCTGTCACAGAGGCATGATGGACTCTCCTTGCACTTGAATCGATTCAAGTATTGGGAGCATCCACCATGCCCCGTGAGGATCTGGGTGAGCATACCCGTCGGCTTGGCTTCACGAACGAACCTGTACGCACTCGCTACGCTCGGAAGAAACATTTTAGTCGTGGACGCAGTGTCCCCGGTTTTGTATCTGGTGTCCCATTCCTCCAGAAATGAGCCTCGGATCAACCTTCTCATGAACGAGATTGGACACTGGTCGTAATCCGGCTTCCTCTTAAGCGTCAGTGCAGCCTCCTTCGCCAGATCGTCAGCGCGTTCGTTGCCCGGCAGACCCGCGTGGGCCTTAACCCAGAACAAAGATACCTCCTTGCCCTGAGTCTTGGCCATTCGCAGATTTCTCCGCGTCTCGACGGCCAGTGGGTGGAGGGAGCCATGGTTAACGATCGTCTCCAGTGCGGCTCTCGAATCGCTGTATAGACCGTAGCTCACCTCCCTCCTGTTGAGGATCAATCCCGAGGCTTTGCATATGGCTAGGAGCTCCGCCTGGTAGACTGTGCAGTACGCGGACAGACAAAGCTTGAAGTGCTTGGTCTCGGCCTCGCCGTTCCAAAGGGACAGCGCGGCTCTGACCTTACCCTCAATCTTGCTGCCGTCGGTGAATATTCGCACCTGCTGCACGTTGTGCCTGTCTACAAGGCTTTGGTCTACCAGTCGGGTGAATTCCAGATCCATATGCTCAGCTGGGTGAGGAGTTTCTGCAAATCTTACCGGACGTTCGGTCTCTCTGTCTCCTAGGTATGGAGGGGGCGACCCTCTCTTCGCCTGGTACAGTGCGGCTGCTTCCTGTATTCTGAGGTCGAGAGGTAGTATCCCCGCCAAGACCAGAGCCGAGTGTAAGGAGACAGTTCGATACGATTTGCAGAGCTTCTGTGCGAATCCTCTCTGGACCGTATCAAGCAACTTACGCATCCCGATCTTATTTGCTGCGGATGCCCACACCGGCGCAGCGTACATAATAACGGGCTCGACTGCCGCCGTATAAATCGAGCGGATAACGTCTGGATGCAAGCCCCAGTCCACTTTGGCGGCCTTAGCAAGCTGCTTATAGATATCCAGCGCCTTCCTACATTGTAATGCGACGTGCGTGTTAAAAGTCAGTTTGTCGTCAATAGTCAGTCCTATGATCTTGACCTCCCGAGACATACCGACGCTCACTCCTCCCATGGTCAGCAGTGGGTTATCGTACTTCAGCTTCTTGGTCAAGACCATTGCGCAAGTTTTGTGCGGCGCAAACTTCAGCTTGTTCCGAATGCCCCACTGCCGCACACGGGCCAGCGCCGCGTTGGCCTGTATCGAGACGTCAAGTCCAGAGTCTCCGTCAAAAAGTAACACGACGTCGTCAGCAAATGCCTGCGCATACAGTTAGGTTTTTTTTTTTTTTTTTTTTTTTTAGCCGACCTCCTCCACCAAGTTTCCTCCAAATGGTTAGTTGGAGAACTTGTCCAGCGTACAATTTGTTGGCTTGATTTTATTATTGTACGTGTAATGACGTTTTCTTAACTGTCCTAAAAAATTTTTCCCTGCAGTTCTTAATTTCTTTAATTAATTTTTTCCTACTTATTTTCCTTTAATTGGTTGCAATGTAATTACATCTATGCTGAGATAGGATATAATTTAATATATACTTCTCAGCATATGTTATTTATCTTTATTTCTATTTATCGCTTTATTTGCTATCTTTATGCAGTAATCCAAAAAGTGACTAGAAAGATTTTTGTCCTGTGTCATTTCTTTTGCGTTTTCACGAACTATTTTTAAATTTAGTTTTTGTTCCAGCTCAAACCGCTCCGCTAAATATGCCGGACAGTCGAACAGCAGGTGAGCAATCGACTCCGCTTTGTCTGGCTCGCAGATACACGATGGGTTCTCCTTACACTTAAAACGGTGCAAGTATTCGGAGAACCCACCGTGTCCCGTCAAGACTTGAGTTAGAACTCCTGTCGGCCGCAGGTACTTAACGACCTTGTAGGCGTCAGTGGCGACTGGGAAGAACATCTTTGTCGTACCTGCTGTGGCCCCCGCAACATATCTCCGATTCCATTCGCCCATGGTGCCCGCTCGAATGAGACGCTTGACGAAAGAAATCGGATACGAGTCGTAGTCAGGCGCTCTTTTTATCTTTTGGGCAGCCTCTTTAGCCAGTTCATCAGCCCTCTCATTCCCCGGCAGACCTGCGTGTGCTTTGATCCAGAACAAAGAAACATCTTTGTTCTGGTGCGTTATGGCGTTCAAATTTTTGCGCGTTTCTACTGCCAGAGGATGAGTGGACCGACCGTTCACTATTGCTTCTAGCGAGGAGCGGGAGTCACTGTAAATCCCAAAACTGGACTCTTTGCTCTTGAGGATCTGCTTTGTGGCGGTGCATATGGCTAGAAATTCAGCCTGGTAGACGCTGCAGTAGGACGACAGTTTCAGCTTCTTGTGGCTGGTCTCCGCTGCATTGTCCCATATAGACAATGCTGCCCCAACACTACCAGTGATTTTACTGCCGTCCGTATAGATTTTGACTGCTTGGTTGTTGTGAGCGTCTACCTGGTCCTGGTTTTCCAAGCACAGGAATTGCCATTCCTTATGCTCCGCCGGGTGAGGTGTGCTGGCATACGGCACCATCTCCTCTACTTTGCGGTCCCCTAGCGCTGGCTGGGGCACCCCTCTCTTGGCTTCGTAAAGAGCAGCTGCTTCTTTTACCCTCAAATCCAGGGGGAGTAGTCCAGCCAGCACCAGCGCCGCGTTCAAGGATACGGTGCGGTACGCCCTGCACAACTTCTGAGCAAATCCTCTCTGCACCGCTCCGAGCTGCCGCTGAACCATGATCTTGTCCGCGGCCTGACCCCAGACACTTGCCGCATAAAGCACGACTGGCTCCACCACCGCGACATATATGGTGCGTATCACCTCCGGGTGGAGGCCCCAACTGATCTTGGCTGCTCGTGACAGCTGTTTGTAAATGCCAATGGCCTTTTTACAAACAGCTGCCACGTGACCATTGAATGTCAATTTATCATCAATGATCACCCCCAAGATTTTAATTTCTTTCGACATGCAAACGTCGATTCCGCCCATGCGCAGCTGTGGAGTGTCGTACTGGAGTTTGCGAGTCACCACCATAGCGTTGGTTTTCTGTGGTGCGAACTTGAGCTTGTTCTTGACACCCCACCGCAGCGCATGGTCGAGAGCGGCATTTGCCTGTCGCTGGACCTCCAGCGCGGTGCCCCCGTCAATCACCAATACGATATCGTCGGCAAAGGCCTGACAATAGTCTCCGCGCTCCTCGAATTCCCGGAGCAGCGGATCGAGCAAGAGATTCCAAAAGGTCGGCCCCGCAATCGACCCCTGTACGCACCCCTTGGATGTTGCCTTTTCGTGCTCCTCACCTGCGTACCGTACGCACACTTTTCTGTCTTGTAGGTAGCTGTCGACGGTTCTACGAAGGTTGACTGGGCAGTCTTCCTCAGCCAGTCGGATCCGAATTGCCGGCCACCATGCGTTGTCGAATGCTCCCTCTATGTCCAGTGATATTACTACAATCAACTTCTTTTGTCTCGGCTTCTCGCGTATGTGGTTGGTTAGGACATAGAGAGAGTCCTCGGTGCTACGCTGCGGCATGAACCCGTACTGGCGAGTACTTAGCTTCGGAACTATATGCCACTTCAGTCTACCCACAAGCAGTTTTTCAACGATTTTTCCCATCACTGGCAGTAATCCGATCGGTCGGTAGGATTTGGGAACAAGGTAATTGTCTTTGCCTGGCTTCCTCAGCGCGACAACTGTAGCTTTCTTCCAGATCTTTGGGAAGTAGCCGAGGGCCAGGCACTTATTCGCC
Source organism: Hypomecis punctinalis (assembly GCA_949316475.1). Lineage (NCBI taxonomy): Eukaryota > Metazoa > Arthropoda > Insecta > Lepidoptera > Geometridae > Hypomecis > Hypomecis punctinalis. The sequence goes on from CASGGB010000007.1 coordinate 59,587, forward strand.
AGTGACAGGAAAAGTCCCGAATTTTGCTCAATGGCATGCCGACAGATATCAGCTGTCAGACCGTCCGACCCTGGCGCCTTTTTGGGGTTAAAACTATTGACAGCGGCTGCGAGTTCGGCAGAGGTGAACGGTGGGTCATGGGTTTCATTATGCACCACGTTGTTCACTTGCTCAGCCGCTGTTCTAGTTCGGCTATGGTCCGCATTGTCATCCACGATATGGTCTTCAGCATAAGACGTGTCAGCCAGCAATGCCACCGACTCCTGTGCGTTCAATGTTCTGCCATTCCTCACTAGGGGCAGATCTTCCTGCCTCTTAGCTGTTCCCCTGAGAACCCTATATATTCCTTCCCATAGTCCCTCTCTGTCCTGTTTCTCGCAATATTCCTTCCAACTCTTCACCTGTGCCTGTCTTGTTTCCCTTTCATAATTTTCTTTTGCTTGCAGGTACTCAGCGACCACCTTGCATCTTCGGACCGGAGCTGCGCAGCGGATTCTACGCTTCTTCACGACGACCTCTCTCTTCAGTACAGCGAGCTGCTCGGACCACCACGGAATGGTAAGTTTTTTCTTTTCTTTTATTTCAGGTATTGTTTTCTTGCATGTTTCAATTATTACATTTGTATAGCGAATAACAAAGTCCTCTAGTTGTATGTAATCTTTAATTTTTTGAATTTCTTTGTTGTTTATTTTATTTTCTATTGACAACTGTCCCATTTTCTCATGAAAATGGTTCCAGTGTGCTTTTTTAGTATTGTATTTCCTAGTCGTCCGAATTATTTTTATGCCTAATGGTTTTGTTAGGAAAATTTTGAAAGTTATTCCGTTATGGTCCGAGCAGGTCAGGTCTTCTCTGACTCTCCAGTCGTCTATCAAGTGCAGGAGGTCCACCGCGCATGCTGTGACGCATACAGTTAGGTTAGGTTAGGTTAGGTTAGGTCAGGTCAGGTTAGGTCAGGTCAGGTCAGGTTAGGTTAGGTTAGGTTAGGTTAGGTTAGGTTAGGTTAGGTTAGGTTTTTTTTTTTTTTTTTTTTTTTTTTTTTTTTCAGCTCCTGTTCCCCGGGTATTTGTCCAGGATTGTAGTACTTTATTTCTTATATTTCTATTTTATTTCTATCCTCATACATTTATTGCTTAATCTATACTTTACATTATCTTATGTTTTCATCTTACATTACATATTTATTTCTATTTCTATGTTATGGTTAATATTTCTACGGTATACTTATTTTTCCTATTTCTAATTATTACAAATTTGGAAACCGTGTTTGTTTATTCCACTTATAACATTATAATCTCTTAATTCTAATATCTTATATTATTTTATATCTTATTAACTTTTACATATCTCCCACCAGCTACGCGTCCATGCCCACACGCACGCACACGGGCGCTCCACGTCTGTACTCTCACATACTCTATGTGAACATACAGACACGGCCGGCCGGTCGCGCGCATGTACACCGACGCATCGCTTGTTTTCGCTCTTATATAAACTTATACACTAATATCTATTTATTATTATTATCTATTGGTATTTAATTGCTATTTATATATATGTAACAATATATACGCTAGCAAACTTATGTATCTCTTGTTGCGTTTCGCTTGTTTACAATTTTACAAATTGTTGTGCAGTAGTCTACAAATCCTAGGCTACTAGTCTTACTGGTGAGGAGATCGCTTAAAGTCTCCTTCTCTAATTTAACTCCTAATTCCTGTTCAAAGCTGTATCTTAGGCTTTCGTGGATGGGACAGTGGAGCAGGAGGTGTGGGACATCCTCGGCGGTTTCATCATCGCAGATGCATGATGGATTCTCCTTGCACTTGAACCGATTCAGGTACTGGGAGAATCCACCATGCCCCGTAAGAATTTGGGTGAGCAATCCCTCTGGCTTGGCGACTCGCACGAACCTGTAAGCTCTCACCACATTTGGAAGAAAAAGCTTCGTAATAGACGCGGTATCACCGGCCTTATACCTATCGTCCCATTTTTCCAAAAATGTCCCCCGTATTTGCCGTTTCAAAAACGAAATCGGACACCGGTCGTACTCTGGCTTTTTCTTCGACATCAACGCAGCCTCTTTTGCTAGATCGTCAGCGCGTTCGTTGCCCGGCAGACCTGCATGGGCCTTGACCCAGAACAAGGATACCTCCTTGCCCTGAGCCTTAGCCGTTCGCAGATTTCTCCGCGTCTCGACGGCCAGTGGGTGGAGGGAGCTATGGTTAACGATCGTCTCCAGTGCGGCTGTCGAATCGCTGTATAGACCATAACTCACCTCCCTCCTGCTGAGGATTAATCCCGAAGCTTTGCATATGGCTAGGAGCTCCGCCTGGTAGACAGTGCAGTACGCGGACAGACTAAGCTTGAGGTTTTTGGTCTCGGCCTCGCCGTTCCACAGGGACAGCGCGGCTCCGACCTTCCCCTGAATCTTACTGCCGTCGGTGAATATCCGCACCTGCTGCACATTGTACCTGTCCACAAGGCTTTGGTCCACCAGTCGGGTAAATTCCAGATCCATATGCTCTGCTGGGTGAGACGTCTCCGCAAATCTCACCGGACGCTCGGTCTCTCTATCTCCCAGGTCCGGCAGGGGCGACCCTCTCTTTGCCTCATACAGTGCAACTGCTTCCTGTATCCTGAGGTCGAGAGGCAGTATCCCCGCCAAGACCAGTGCTGAGTGTAAAGAGACAGTCCTGTAAGATTTACAGAGCTTCTGCGCGAATCCCCTCTGGACCGTATCGAGCAACTTACGCACCCCGATCTTTTTCGCTGCGGACGCCCATACTGGCGAGGCGTACATGATGATGGGTTCGACAGTGGCTACGTAGATCGACCTAATCACCTCCGGATGCAAGCCCCAGTCTGCCTTCGCTGCCTTCGAGAGCTGTTTGTAGATGTCCAGCGCCTTCCT
>CASGGB010000008.1:0-154013 GCA_949316475.1 Hypomecis punctinalis
AGTGGTAAAAGCTACCTGTTGGAAGAAGCAAAATTCAAATATGTTTGTCCGAAACTGACCTTTCTTTTAAAAAAATGTGTTTGAAATACCTCCTTATCTATCTTGCGAAACATTTGTTAATTGTGCTTATTTTATTCAAATTTTTAACACGCTTTTAATTAGGTCGACTTGAATCTGTGACTAATTTAACCATCTTCCAATGGTCGTAGCGTAATGAAAATTGGCAGCTGTATGTAGTTCAGATAATAATACAATAGGTACTGTCGAACTGATCTGATAATGGAGCCGGAAGATATGAACCGAAACTTCATGATGGAAAATCGTATCATAGCTATTTTGGATTCCTTAGAAAAGTCTTGTAATGAACTTTGATCACGATTAAATTTCAAGATCTGATGATGAAGCTGGAAGATAAGCAAATAAGCGTGTTTTTCTAATGATTTTTAAACTATTAATTTATTCATCCAAAACTTTGTGCTCCACTACCTGCTAAGTTTTATCAAATATGATCTAATTAGGTATATTCGTCATTAGTTAGTCTATTGCAGGAAAAATAATCCAACAGTAGCTGAAAAGCTTGACAGCCTTAGAAAAGCCGCTATCTAGACGAGGTGACTGAGTATTTAGCAAATTTTTTGGCCAACGGAAAGTTCTTTTCATAGGCCTTTCAATCGTCATACAATTTAACGAAGACGTAGAGTTTCTAAACAAGCACCAAGATTTTACGGCTTAAAATCATTTTCCACTCAGTTTTGCAACCGTCCGAAGCCTGAATACTTTGCATAAAGACACCCACTCGATCCTTTGTTGAATATAATACGAGAAGTTATCCTCATAATAACTTTATACATCCAGTACTGTTAATTAGACTAAGTTAATAGAGATGCCCAGTTCCGCCCATATTTATTGTGTAGTTGAAATAGCCGGATTTTATGGGTTTCTGCAAACAATAGCGTTTATTTGCCAACTTTATTGTAGTTAAACCACTAAATATACTTAAGGTTTATGGACATCAAAAGTTAATTAAACGTGGACTCTAAATTTTACAACTAAGGTCTTCAAATTTAGATAGGGTTGTAATTGCATGTTCGTTTTACAAAATATACTGTCCGGAAATTCTTGTAGCTTGATTTAGATTTCGCGGGATGGGTTTGAATGATTCATTATTTTAATTAAAATTATTTATAATTTAGGGGTGGGAGGGGGAATATAGGGGAGGAAGGGGTGATCGGACATAACAGCTTATCCGACCCAACTGTCAACCTTACCTGCACGCGCCGAACAACTGGCGGCGGCAACCAACGAGTTGCCGTGGTACTCCCTGCTAGAAAACAGACGAGGCAATGGCGACCGAGCAAAGGCGGTATACCCTTACACCCACATAGACAACTATCTGGAAGAGGCTTCAGCGGCCTAGGGAGCTAAATACTTGCTGAAAGAACTGGTGCAGAAGGCCACGGGAAATGGTTTTTGTTATGGCTCGTACCGCAATACCTGAAAACTAAGCTTTACAATGTGTCCTGCCCACAATGACTTACGGCGCTGAAACATGGACGTTGACTAAAGAGGCTATATACAGAATGAGAGTCGCACAAAGGGCGATGGAGCGTGCCATGTTCGGTATCAGCTTAAAAGACCGAGTTCGTAATACGGAAATCCGGCGAAAGACGAAAATCACAGATGTTGGGAACCGTATTACGAGACTCAAGTGGCGCTGGACAGGACACGTGGCTAGGAGTGTTAACGCGCGGTGGAGTAGATCCCTGACTGAGTGGATCCCAATAGCAGATAAGCGTTCTACTCGCATAGGTAGACCACCAGCCCGATGATGCCCGAGCTGGTCAGGCGTGGATAAGATTGGCCCAAGATAGGGAACGATGGCACAAAAGAGAGGAGGCCTATACCCAGTAGTGGGTCGACACAGGCTGATAATGATGATGATGATAATGGTAAGGCTTGCAGAAAATAACTAAAACCAAGATGAGCGCCATCTTGGTATTAGTTATTTTGTATTTCTTAGTGTTTGTACAAACGTGCGTTTGTGACAAGAAAGAACTAGTAGCGTGAACAATTGTACCATAAAAACAACTTGACCCAGCTCAAAAATTTTTTTTTTCCCACAAACTTAACATAAGTGTTATGAGCTTAGTTTTGGCACATTTTCTTCATATTTTAATGGTATCTCTAGCAATTTTCTCCTCCAACAAATTTGCTTAGTAATGTTTATTTGTGTGCCAAATTTCCGCCAATTCATCAGCATCCGGCCAAACCTATGCGTTCCATTTCAATTTAATAGTAACGGCTAATCCCGTAGTCGGCGAGTCGCTTGTCTGCGGTCGCAGAGGCCTTAGGCTCATGTAGACTTGCGTATCCTAGCCGACCCAGTGATGGAGACATACGGTAGTAGCGTTAGGAGAGCTTGCTTGAAGTCAGAACATGAGAGAAATACAGTGTTGACATCCCCAGAAATCTAAATAACAGCAGCCCGCCTATAAAAAATCGTAAAAAACAATAAATAAAGTGAACAATGGCAGATTTGTTACTATTTTCTTACTATACAGGGTTATTTCTAATCAATTAGCATCCTTCTAGGAGCTTATTTTGTACATCAAAACTAACAACTTTTGTTCTACGACTTACGTCAAAACTCAAAAAAAATTTTGTTTTTCCATAGAAAAATATAGTTCACCCGCGACAAAATGTATGGAACAGCTGTTTTGTTTAGTTTTGATGAATGCATGTAAAGTTCATATGTTGCAATAAATGGTTGGACATCAGCCTGTACGAGATTAGAATGGCCCTGAATCAGCATAAAAACAACAAGGCGCCGGGTGACGACGGTATCACATCAGAGCTGCTGAGAGCGGGTGGAACACCGGTACTAAAAGTCCTCCAGAAGCTTTTCAACACCGTCGTCCTCGAGGGCATCACGCCAGAAGCATGGAACAGAAGCGTGGTGGTGTTGTTTTTCAAGAAAGGTGACAGCACCTTATTGAAGAACTACAGACCCATCTCACTTCTGAGCCATGTTTATAAGCTGTTTTCAAGGGTCATTACGAACCGTCTCGAGCGCAGGCTTGATGACTTTCAGCCTTGCGAACAAGCCGGTTTCCGAAAAGGCTTTAGCACCATGGACCACATTCATACGCTGCGGCAGGTTATACAGAAGACCGAAGAGTATAATCTGCCACTTTGCTTAGCGTTTGTGGACTATGAAAAAGCCTTTGATTCGGTCGAGACATGGGCTGTGCTTGAATCTCTCCAACGATGCCGTATTGACTATCGGTACATCGAAGTGTTGAAGTGCTTGTATAATAACGCCACTATGTCAGTCCGAGTACAGGAAGAGAGTTCCAAGGCGATCCCTTTAAAAAGAGGCGTAAGACAGGGAGACGTAATTTCTCCGAAACTGTTTACGACTACTTTGGAGAACGCCTGCAAGCTCCTGGAATGGAAAGGATTCGGCATCAATATCAATGGCGAATACCTCACTCACCTTCGGTTTGCCGACGATATAGTAGTTATGGCAAAATCGATGGAAGAGCTCAGCACGATGCTCGAAGGCCTCAATCGGGTTTCTCAACAGGTGGGTCTTAAGATGAACATGGACAAGACGAAAGTCATGTCTAATTCCCATGTTTTACCCACCCCGATTTCTGTTGGAAACTCGGTTCTTGAAGTCGTTGACTCGTACGTCTACCTAGGACAAGTAGTCCAGTTAGGTAGGTCCGACTTCAACAAAGAGGCCAATCGCCGAATCCAACTCGGCTGGGCAGCGTTCGGAAAATTGCGTAGTGTCTTCTCGTCCGACATACCTCAGTGCCTCAAGTCGAAAGTTTTCGACCAGTGTGTGTTGCCAGTGATGACTTATGGCACAGAAACGTGGTCTCTCACTATGGGCCTTATTAGTAAGCTCCAAGTAGCCCAACGAGCTATGGAGAGGGCTATGCTCGGAGTCTCTCTGCGTGATCGAATCAGAAATGAGGAGATCCGTAGAAGAACCAAAGTTACCGACATAGCCCAACGGATTAGCAGGTTGAAATGGCAATGGGCAGGGCACATAGCGCGGAGGACTGATGACCGGTGGAGTCGAAAAGTTCTCGAGTGGAGACCACGTACCGGCAAGCGCAGCGTAGGACGTCCACCCACAAGGTGGACAGATGACCTCATTAAGGCCGCAGGATCGCGCTGGATGCAAGCCGCTATCAACCGGTCTTATTGGAGATCCATAGGGGAGGCCTATGTCCAGCAGTGGACGTCTTTTGGCTGATGGATGGATGGATGGATGGAATAAATGGTTTGAGTTTGAAATGTAGAAATTTTAAACATTGCATTTTCATGGCAATTCTATGTAGGTATAAATTTAATTGAAATTGAATTATTTACCAGAACAGTTCGTTGCATTAGTTTAATGGTCACGTTAGTTACAGGTGCTGTATTTTCAATCCGGTTTTTTTTATAAAAACATGACGTCACAACTATCTGATCTATCAAGTAGTCAGTAAAATTGGTTAATTGGCGTAGAATCTATGATGCCACAGATATACAACGGACACACATAAAACATTTACTTTACGTCAGAAATAAAATTTTTATACTCATTGCAAACTTCAACACAAAACATGATTCATTTTACTAAACTTGTCTGTGTGTCCCGCCCTCATTCGAAGACTAACACTCGCCGGATTAAGGAACCAACCCCCCATTTGTCACTCAAGGGGTAAGCTAGGCCCATTGTCTCCGAGACACCGAAATCAGCGGGTTATAACTGAAAACTACATCCTTTAATGTCCAATTGGAACCTTCGTATTGTTAGACGTTTCCTGTTATCTAATGTACCTAGAGTTTCCTTTACTCATTGTCTCCATTGTACGCGTGGATTTATATGGGTAAGGGACAAAATGCATTACAGTGTATTGTTTCTGTTGAATGATAGTACATTAATTACAGGGTTAAATTGTACCGGCTTTGGTAGATCGCTTTGGGACGTGATTGACAAACTGAGGAGTTATTATCGTAGGGTTAATAGAGTTTAGAAGGCGATATTTGATGCGAATCTTGGGATGTAAAGGGTTATGTCAGTGAGTGTAGCGCTAGTAGCGTAGTTTGACTAGGTGTTTTTCAGCGGTCACCGAAATTAAGCAACGTTCCGCACGGTCAGTATTTGAATGGGTGACCGCGGGTGGCATTTTCCAACTAAGCGCTACCGTGGCTCGGATGATACGTTAAATTGTAGGTCCCGGTTGTTTAACCGTTAAGCCATGTCAGAAGCCTTCAAGCGGCCTAAAAACTTTGACACCAGGGCCAGACACCCGGCCGGAGGTAAAGCACTGCGGTGATACCGGTGTCAGATTTTCATGTAGGTACTTTCGGAACGTCCAATAGTAAAATTTCCAGTCAAAACAAATAAAATATAATCTAAATAAATCTTAAATATGATTTGAATTAGTTATATGCAATTTTTTTATCTAATATTAATTATAATATACTGAATAAAAACTATTAAAAATTGTTACTTTAACTTTTTTACTTTCTAGATTAATACTTTAAAAAATGATCTTGTTTGCGTTCCCGCCACAATTTCAAGTACGAGTACGACTGGAAAATATGTTTCTTAGTAAACTGCCGGCCACTATGCAATCACTATCACCACTTCACTATCACTACATCTACATAGTCCAAAACAAAGTCGCTTCCTGTTGTCTTTCCTCATGCATGCTAATATCTTTAAAACTACGCACATCATTCACAAGTATAATACACCTGTGCAAAGCTGGGACGGGTCACTAGTAAATTATAATTTTGCAAACATCAAAGCATCAATATTGCCAGGTCGATATATCAAAGTAATTATAAATTAAAAAAACTAATGTTCAGTACAGTCTAATTTCAAGGCTTAAGCACCACAAATATTTGCAGTTTGGTTTTAGCTTTTCCAAATTATTACGAATTATTCTGCTATCAAATATCTATCACAAAAGAGACACAAAAAATTAAAATTATATTGAAATACTCCATTTGTCTACCGCGTTTATAGATACACGTAAAAGTAACTGCAGTAATAAAAAAAAATTGCCATGTGTTTATTTTATGATAGAACGAATGGTATGGCAGTAAAAAGTAGCATGTATGTTCACTACTCACGCTCTGTTTTAGAGTTCTCTTATTTATGAAAATAAAGAAACCGTACTAAAAAGTTGGTGGTGCCAGTTTTGTGTATTTTCAACCAACTTCAAAAAAAGGGATTTTTTATTCGACTGTGAACTGTAACTGTGTTTTTTTTTATGTGTCAATAAATGATGTTACGCTATTATTCCGACTAAAACGAATGAATTGTAATTGGTGGTTCTTTTTTTTATAATTAAATAAATAAATATATCTTTATTGCACACCAAAAATTAAAATAATATACAACAATGATTATAAAAAATATGTACAATGGCGGTCTTATGGCGGTGATTTCTGGTGATTTATCAAAGGTATTTTTATACATTTCAGAGCCATTTGTAGGTACAGGTTATGAATATTTAAACTAGCGCGTTTGCTCCATACATTTGTGTTAGTTTTTTGTTTCCTTGTTTTCGCCAGGGGCGCTGTACAAAAATGTATAGGGACACACGGAAACTACTGTAGATTAAATTTACGTGTATACCTGTACCTCTGAAGGGTTATCCCTCCGAGGTAGTACAATTAATATTTTATCGTAAGCGCTTAACTGGTTTTCGAAATAACATTGTATCGAGCATTGATCATTGATAGCTATAAGAATTGAAGCTGGTTGCGCTATTTGTATTAAAAATGATTTACTTATAAGAATTTGTTTCTTTTATACAGAAACTACAGGAACACGCTGAACAGAAGTCGTTTCCAAACTAATTTGTTACACACTAGCTGACCCGGCGAACTTCGTTTTACGCAATATCTTAATACATTATAGCCTATGTGTTATTCTAATGTATAAACTTTATTATTGCAAAATTTCATCTCAATCCGTTCAGTAGTTTTTTATGTGAAAGTGTAACAAACATCCATACATAGGACTACTCACAAACTTTCGCGTTTAAAATTGGTAGGATTTATCAGGGTGGGTCCAGCTGTGAACATTTTATCGCTGTGCAAACTAGACAAAAGGTATCGCGTTGCATTGTATTGTTAGACGATCTAGCATACACATAAATCAATACAAAGACAAAAAATGACATTGCTAAAAAAGATGTGGTGATTTATTCTATTTTTTGACTGACAAAGCACCGGAGGAGGTATACAATTCGACGCGTATATTTTTTTTTTCTTTATGTATAACCACGCATAACTTTTTTCATAGTGGTCCGATTTCAAAAATTATTTTTTTATATTGGAAAAAAGTTATTTCGAAATAGGTCCTATTTCAATTTTATCGACATTGGCTGAGCCATTTTTGATAAATCAACAATAATGTGAAAAATGTAACATCGATCCGTGCATAATATTTGCGTTCTAACGATGCGCCCTGGCTTCGCACAGGTGTATTATACATATAAACATTTCTCTTGAATTACTCTATCTATTAAAACAAACTGCATCAAAATCCGTTGCGTAGTTTTAAAGATATAAGCATACATGGGGACAGACAGCGGAAAGCGACTTTGTTTTATACTATGTAATGATTCTGTACGCGGGTGAAGACGGTCATGCTATCTTTTGCAAAAAATAAGTATTGAAAAATAATAATAAATTGTAACTATCCCAGTATTAAATTTTCCCATTTGCACACCCATTTCGACAAAAGTGAAGCTAAGGCTAAGTAATATTTTTGCTTGTTGCTTACAGTAATGTAAAAATGTTGCTCAATCCAAAGAATTATTAAATCATTTCGTAAAGACAAGTCACTAACTTATCTTCAACGATACCTTTTGAAAAGTACCTATTTTATTATACTTACTACTGTAAATTTAAACGGTTCTGAACTCAGATTGTTTCCTGTTTTGTAGTATTTTACATGGCATTTTTACAAAGGAAGTTATTAGTATAAATGTATATTTTGTTGGTCATCTTTCGGTGAGGTTGTTAGACAATCACTTACACTACAGCACACGCGCACGCGCACTAATAGCGCGTGTGCGCCAGTCGACGGGAGCGCGCGTATTCCCTGACGAAGGAGTACTAATTACTCTGAAACCGGTCGAGCTCCCAGCGGCCCGGCCGCGATATTAAACGTGAGTAAAAAACCGATGTTTTCTTTAGTATGTTGTTAGACAATATCCTGAAAATCATACGTTGATCCTGGGCATGTTTGACATAAGACTGAGATACATAGATGGCACCTTTACCTAGCAGTGGTATAAGAAAGCCGTAGCTTTCTTTTCATAAAAAAAAACATCATTATACGTACCTAAATGATGATGATTTTTTTTGTGTTGTATCAAAAAATACGCTAAGCTATAATATGACGTAGTATACATTTTATTAACAGGCTCAACAGGTGACCTATCTGCAAATAATATTCAACATGTTATAAAACACAATTAAAAAGTAATTTTTGCTGTCATAAATATTTTTACTGTTAATAAAATGGTTTTACGGGTACTAAAATTTTAAAATATTTCAAATACTCGTAAATCAACTTTTACATTTATATCAAAATTCAGCATATTGTTTGTCTTTTTATATCAATGTTAGTTACTAAACTAAAAATAAATGGATGTAAAATTAATAAACGAAAAGACAAAATTGTCAAAACACTTGACACAAATAATGTAAAAAAAATTAATGTAAATCAAAAGTTTTGATTCACCGTTCTTACTCATTTTCAGTTATTGACAACAATAGGTTACATGTTACAAAATATGTTTAAAGATGATAATTTTACAAATTATAAGAAAGTAAATAATAATCTAAGCCCAAAATCATACTTATAAATGTATATGTAATAATTATTAAGAATAAAACAATAGTAAAATTTCAAAAAAAGTATAAAATTACAAATGTCCAGATCCACCTCCTGCCCTATATCTCTATGGCCACATCTCCATAGCCTACTCCAAAAATATTGCCTATCTTCGTGCTCAAAATTTCATCGCCACTAGCCTGAAGACCGGACCTACATTTCATAGTACCACCACGTTGATAGTAACAACCTATTTCTAATTCATAGTGAAGTGAACTGGCCACTCAAATATGGACGAAACCTGCACCTCGCGAGCACAAGGTTTATAGACCGACAAATTTTCATATGCGGTTGAAAAACGGAGCTACAATCGCATATTTCAAACTTAAATGTTAGCTTGTGGTGAACTATTTTAGTTAATTTTTCCAATTGATTGTTCTATTAAGTTTGTGGTCATGTATTTACGTTATTGGTGCCCATAAATTCATATTTACGACGCCTAATGCATACTCGTATGGTCAACGGGAACTGCATCTATTGCGATGGTATCTTTTCCAATAAATATAGCAATAGTTTGCTTGCATTTCGTTTTTGTTTTTAAATTTCTGTTCGTTTTTGCTTTGGGAACTTTATGAGGTTGTTAAAGTTGGTTTGTTTTTGCAAGTTTTATTAATTTGCGGTAGCGCACTCGTGGCTAACAATCTTTTTAAATTACACAAACCTGTAAATAAAACTTAAGTGTTTTGAAAATTACAATTAAGCTTGACCAATAAAGCTTTGTTTTAATTTTCAAATATTAATTTAAATTCTTGGAAATCCGACGTCGTACAAAAGTCGAAGACGTAAGCACAAGCACCACCAAGCTAACGTGAACACTTGGCCAGAAGGGATGACAACAGATGGACCAAGGCAGTCACCGAGTGGTACCCAAGAGAAAGACGAAGACATAGAGACGGACCCCCGATGGTCAGATGACGTCATCAAAATTGTCTGGAGGCAATGGATGGATGAGGCTAGCACAGGACCGGAAAGAATGGCGAAAAAAAAGGAGGCCTATACTTAGCAGTGGGTGGAACAGGCTGAATAAATAGATAGATATAATGATTAATTCTTACATTTTTTTAAATATGACTAATTTTAACAAATTAAATTATGTACCTACCAAATAACCACAGGTCAAAATGTGTTTCTATATTTTTATAATGTCATAGAGCAATATTAATATAGTTGTTAGATTTAAAATTTTAGCCTAGCTATTGCCATAGCGTTTTGTTGTTCACTTTTTTTTAACTATCTCACAACTGGATACAATATTTTTCCTATGACTTGAAACAATCCATATCAATTGTGTTCAATTTTGACACCTAGGTTTTAAATGCTGGTTTTGATGATAAAGCCTGTCTACTCATCAAAACCTTTAAAAACTAGTAAAAAATCCTTAAAAATGTTTCAGACGTAAAGTCCTTAAAAGAAAGTTGTGTAAACCAGTTAACACTCCCAATAAAGTTTGTGAAGAATAGACACAACTCCAAACGTGCAGTGCTTCTAAAAAGTTGCAACCACGACACGGCGTCGACTTGAGCAGAGCAGTTATATCTGTCGCAATTTAGAACCGACATAAGCTTTCTACTTACCGTACCTTTAACCTACTTTGGTGGCTCAGTGCTTAGTGACTCTGACTACTGGGTCAAAAAGGCGTGGGTTCGATTCCTACCCAGGACAAGCATTTATGTGATGAACATTAGTGTTTACCCTGTGTCTGATTATTATTAGTCATTATCTAATGTAAAGTAAAGTTAAGTAATTTATTGGCCATATACATTTCGACATTTTGGACAAGTCATTTACAATAAGTGCTTAGTAACTATACTCTATAAAATTTTACTTGATCTCTGCGACAGTGACATTGACATAGAAGATTGACATTTTTAGAGTTGAGATAGTGGTGGAAAAAATCGATTTTCAAACAATGTTGTAATGAAATCGAATGAGTAGTTAAAGGTGAGAAATTGGATTTTATTTACTTACTATTATTTAAGATCATGTATGTACGCATGTAAATAATGTTATGATATTAATTAAATACTCATAATAATGTAACGATAGTACTTATCGACGTTTTTCACTATTATCGATGCTAATGTAACATATAATTGGGTTTAATTTAATTACACGTGTAAAAAATGTTATGATATTAAATATACAATAAAATTAATGATAAATTAAGTTTTATTTAAAATATCGTTACCTAGTATAAACTATCGATATTTTAAATAAAACTCTATCTAAAACTCTGTGGTCACGATCATTCGTCGCCCATCACTAATCGACATGCCCATAAAGTATGACATTGACAGGTACTGTCTGTACTAATAAGGCATTCAGGACTTCATAGGCGTGATTTTTCTGACAGCTGTGATAATAAACTTTTTAAATCAATGATGCAATAATATAGAATAGCAAAATTATTTTATTTAAGTAGCTACTCTTGTGGTGGTAGCTATCTGTGGATGCAAGTAAAGGGAGCCATTTTGATGTACAGAAGAAGCCCCTAAAAGAATGCTAATTGATTAACAACCCTGCATACTCGTAAGTTTATACCTGTCACTTTTTCACACGTTAAAAATAGCTTTTTTCTCGTCTTTTCGTGCTCGAATGCTGGACTAAGCTTGTCTACCTTTTTAAAACGCACAATCTTCTAGAGTCTAGACAACAGTCGGTTAGGTCACGCCGCTTGATGTTTGCATCTAATGGCCGACCTAGCCCCTAGTGCAGTAAAGACCAAACATACAATGTTTGTGTCGCCGTTCTTGTTTGAAAATAAAATGTTTTCCTTACTACGCTCTCAAAACATTCTCGCGAAGTTTCTGAAATAATAAAAACGCAAGTACATTTTTGGCGGAAGTTATAAATTGTTGACGATTCTTTAGTATGCAAGTTATTTCAGTTCTGGATACCAAAATAAACTGAAATGATACATATTTTTGTTCTAGTGAAATCATTGTTCCTATTGATATAAATACTAGTTTTTTTAGGCTTCCGTACCTCAAACGGATAAAACGGAACCCTTATAGGATCACTTTGTAGTCCGTCTGTCCGTCTGTGTGTATGTAAATACTCTTTATCTCTGGAACACGTAAAGATATCGAGTTGAAATTTAAACTGCATACGTGTATTTATGGTCTCTTGCAGTTTTGTAAAAGAAAAACTTCTTAGTTATTGTATAAAAAAGTTGGAGCCGTTATGTCGTAAAATACCGCATATTTCGATACTCACAAAAATCAAAACCTACAGGGTACTTCCCGTTGACATAGAACTATGAAATTTGGCGAAAAGGATTATCTCAGAGTACACATATAGGGAAAAATCTCAAAACTGTACATTTTTATTTAAATCACAAAAAACAGGGCCTCAAAATTAACAAAATATGGGTTCAAAATTCAATATGTGTAAATCGTATCATGTAAGGTATTGTAAGGCATGTAAAACAACTTCATTAGCACATGCTAAAACAGGTTTTTAATTATTTTAACAATGTGTTATTTTTGATGTATGACAAGAAAAGTGAAAAAAAAAACTTTTTTGTCGATGGTTATAGTATAGAGATTTTAACAACTTAATTCCCAATTTTATGAAATGTTCTGGATTTGTACGGAACCCTCGATGTGCGAGCCTGACTCGCACTTGTCCGGTTTTTTGTTTTACATGAGTGTTACAAGTCCTTATTCTGGTTCATGTTCTACAAAATAATCGATCAAATGACTTTGTATGGATTTAGCCACAGAAGATTCAATATCAAGAAAGCCGTTCAATATAAATATGGAGATAAAAGCTTATATGAGGAACTGTAGTGGCCTTAATAAACTACTACTAAATATAGGCCTTCGGCCTATCTACGAATGGCGGTGGCGCCACATCCGCCATACTGGACTACCAGTTGGTACTTACAGGTGGAGGAATGAAAACATTATGATCACGTGTAACTTGACAAACATTTTCAAAGATCTTACTATCTAGACAAATGATCAGAATGTGCAGGTTTTTCTTTTTGAAAGCTACGTGTAATTTTAAAATAGGTCTTAGCTGTCTCATTTTTACTTTGTTTAGTCAGAGATTAAAGTTTTAATTCAATTCATTACTTTATGTTTACATTAAAACTACATGGAATCACGAAACTTCAATTGCTAATTAAAAAGCACCTGCAAAATATACTAAATCATAACCGAAACTTAAACTCAACGTCTAAACAAAAACGCTATGAAAGCGCAAACAAAATATCGATTGCACGTGAAATATAAAGGGTTCGAAACCGCCAGAAAATGTTTTACAATAGTTTTTTACGTTGTCCTGGCTAACACAATTTTTCATCGGTCAAAGCTGAACGCTGGCCGAGTTATTTTGCAGTTTTACCGCAGTAACTGTTTTAAACCACTTCGATTTGTAATAAACACATTTTAGTTCGCCGTGTTCTGTTTGGTGGAATGCAAACGTCTAGCAGTAAATTTTCTATGACTGATAATACGATGATATATGAATATCGAATAAAAAAGTGAGTCGAACTCGCGCGTGAATTGTTCCGCTCCGTTTGGGAGCCCTCCTAATATATTTTGTTTAAGTATAATTATTTATTTTTGAAGTGATTATACAACTGCATATTCTGTGAGTGCTTTAAGCGTCTACTTATTGCCTTTATAATATAGAGCAAAAACGGCAAAAAGTCAGGTTTGTTGTATAGGAACTCCATTGAAGTTTTATTTTATTCTGTTTTTAGTATTTTTGCTCATAGCGGCTTCAGAAATACATCAAATCTGTGATGAGGTATTTATTTATTTCGTAATTTTGGTGCGCGATTAGTCCCGTAGTATATTATAATAATAATATGTTCAAATCGCGATAGTTTAAAAACAACAAATCTGTCACAGTTCATGAAATACAGCTTGTTAATAGACAGACAGACAAAAATACGGACATTGGAGAATCCTGTTTCTCCTTTTAGTTGAAAACCTAAAACTTAAATGTTGAAAAAGAATGGATAATTTGCCGTGCTTTCTTGATCAAGAGGATGATCAACCACAAGATCCTTAATTATCTAACAGTTGCGAGTGTGTGTTAACTGCCTGTCTTTTATCACTAAAAACAATTTTTTCCAGACAATAGCTAAAAATGTAACACCTAAAGTCACACTAAAACCTAAACTTTACACTTTTAATGAAGTAATATCTAAGCATAGGGAGATCTAAAACTCAGGTCGCAGATTTTTAAGCCATTTACGCTGGTCACACCCTAATTTCAAAAACGTTGGCAGCCAGTTCTGCCTGCGGCGTGATTGGACTTTCCGTTGCGCCCAGCGAGCCGGGACCGCTGGAAAATTAGGTGAGCCTTAGAAAAGATTGCTTTATCGGGAAATTTCTAGAAAAATATGTTCATTGATTAAGTAGTGGGGGTGCAGTTCAAAGGAGAAACGTACCTAATCAAGCTCACTGACGCTCAGATCAAATAAAAAATCAAGAGAGGATGTTGTGAACAAACAAGTGAAGCCAACCAAAACTACGCCTCGCCGTGTACAGATAATAGCACACACATCCAGGTAACTATGAAACTACGCCTTGGCTTGTCAGTCAAACTATGGCGGCGCAACAGCGACGCACTCACACATGTATACAAAACCGGCTTCACTTGACTGTTCAACGACGTTCCCTCTGGATTTTTTATTGGCTCTGAGCTCTGACGTGCTGTAAAAATGCCCGCCCCCCCCCCCATATAAAAATATATCCCCATAGATATATCTTTCTCTATACATGTATCCCCCCCAAAATTATTTAAATATTGTTACCGTCTAACCACGACCTACCTACCATGCTAACTAAAGTTATTCTTACTTAAATTTAAACCTAGAACTATTTATTAACTAATTATTAACTAAATATGGCCAATGATCGTTTAGTGTGAACCTAACGTTGTGATCCGCAATACCCAGATTATGGTGATTTTGGAAACTACCTAACCGATATTTAAACAACCTAAAATTCTAATACTCACTAAAAAATGACCTACAGCTAAGATATTTCTAACGCATAATAAAACTTATACTCATATTGACTACTTGGGGACCGTAAACCTAAAGAGTCAAGATTTTCCGTTCTCCACAATTTCCTTAGAGCTATCAAGAGAACATAATACTAATTCCTAAAGGATAGAGTACAAATATTAAGATGATGAATAAACTTTGCTTCAAATGGTTCAAGAGACAGTTATTAAATCACTTTCCTCAGGATTAATAAAATTGATAGAATCCTTTCGAATTATAACTTTGATTGGAAAAATATTATAAATATTATAGCATAACAACAGATGTCACGTCATAGGTAAGGCGTCCTTCCACCGCGCCAAATAGTCTCCCTCGTCTGACCTGACTTGGGCAGGAGCCCCCCGTATTGTTGTTATAAGAACAGCCAGAAGGGCTATACTACTTTTGTCAATGCTGTCTGTCTGTCATGTCTTCACAAAAGGGGGCAAGACTGTCTTTTTTGCAAATTGTCCCAATCTTCGGTTACGGTGTCCGAAGTCCCTAGTGGAGGAACCCAGGTTCCTCCATTCCCACAAAATTAACCTCATATGGTGATATATGAGGGGTCCGATCTAAAAGATCACTGTGGGGTTTCCCTAAGTCCCAAAGAATGGAACCAAGAGTATCCCCTAGACCCTATGGAAGTTACCTACCTACCTAGGCTATTACCCTACCTATATTTTCACAGCTAGCTAGGAGAACCTACTTCTCTAGTATAACCATCTTAATAATATTATAGTAACTACGTCAAAGATATCCATAACTTAGTTAAATATAAGCGATAGAACAATAATTTAGAGTCTCCCACTCTAAGAATCGGAATGTTCATCAAGGACAAACAAAGTGTGATCAGATTCCTTACATAATGTAATTATGTCTGTACTACTAACTTGAGTACTCTAAATATTACAATATTTAGAAAATGCTTTATAACAATGTATAGTTGTTAGTTCTGAACATTAAAATCATTCATATAAAACATGTTACACAAATATGATCGTAAACATGGGACAATCCCCGTTAAAGATTGATACACTTTAGCAAATCTCTAAATATTGGAACTATGAATTTGAGTACACTAAACGCTTTGAGTACGCTAAAAATACGTATGACTTTTCGAAGATTAAAACATATATTTCAAATCCGGGTATTTCACGTAAACAAATATCATCAAGATAAATAAATGTAAGTACAATCATAAAACTTCAAGGTTCCTTTGAACTTTGGTAAACGCTATAATCGCAGCGCAGTAATCAAATGAATATTAGACTCCGAAATAATTAAAATAAGGTGCTTAGTATAATCCGTTTAGGTATAGAAAAACACAATATATTTCATATAAGAAAGTCCAACCCTACAAATGGGCACAGTAAGAACAAGCAAGCACATGAATAACAAATCGACAATACAAATAAAAAGTAAGATTGTGCGTAAGAGATTGAGGGTATCCAATCAAAAGATTCTTTGAAATAAATCAAGTATTTTTAAGGTCCAACTAAGGGTACACGGCAGAATTAAAATAAATAATGTAGGTATTTTGTAAATGATTAAAAGTTGTATACTTTTACAAATCAATCTCCCACAAATAAATCGGAATTGCCTCACCAAATGTTCCATCCTATGGCTCTCGTCCTCGTAGTCGGCTAGCTTTCCCTTCCAAAGAAGTTCAGCGGCACGCTGGAAATATGTTCGTTGCTTAGCTTCGAAATCCAGCGCTGCATCGAACCGTCTTCAGGTTGCACTTAGCTGTGCCAATCTGGCTTACCAAACGTTTAAGCAAATCGAAAAAAATCAATCCGCAAGTTTCTCCTTCAATTTTCACTATATTTCATTATAATTTCACTTATATAAAACGATCCGCACTGAATTACACTATCACAAAGCCGATGTCACTCATTTTCACTTTTCCGATAATTACAACAAAGATTTGGCAACGCAAAATAAAACTCCCGATAATCCATCAGAGAAATGGCCTCCGAATTAAACTGTGTATTATATCCATCAGAGGTACGACCTCCTCGAATTCCCGACGTTTACAACCCCGGAGCTGGTCCCCCGCGCCCTTTTATACTAAACTAGTTTTTATACGATTGTTTTAACTGCAATCGGTGCACTAACACAACAATATGCATTATCACGGTTCCTGCTAAAAAGGCCAATATTGCAAATAATCACCACAGAGCACATAATGTCATTAAAGCTAAAAACACCCATTCGGAACAAAAGCCCAACAACGCAATAAAAAGCAATACCCGCAAAAGAACGCATAAGGCAACTAACATTGAAAACCAGCATACCCTCAATTTGCATTATGGAGCATATTTGCTTTATGTCAGTGACGTCAGTGGTAGTTTATTACATTGTTGCCACCCTTAAAATTAAATTAAATATTCCGTTACTTTTACAGATTCCCTGTTATTTCTACAAATACGATTTAAACTATTTTCTTAGACAATGTAGCTAGAATAATAGTCATCTAATTCGATGACAACACATATCAATCTTATGCCATTGTTTTAACGCTTTTCTCCTTGAACAAATATTACCGTACAATAATATTACACCACAACTGCTTCTTTTTTTTTAAATCGCGCGCTGGCAATAGTGATTTTTGGCCCGGCTTTGCGATGATTGTTATTGTGAAGTGTAAATATTAAATCCTAGTAAAATAATCGGATAAAATAGCTTGAAATACCCATAAATATAATAAGAGATTACTGCTAAACGAATATGCAGTATTTAAAGTTGAATGGTAAGCAAAGTATTTCAATTGGACTACGATTCTTTGCGCATGTAACCTAAACATTCCAATCTAATTATTCGATGTTCATTTTAGGATACTCTTTTCAGTCTTTGACATTCTCCCAACCTCCGAAAAGTCTTCAGCTCCATTTAAAAAATCCCAGAGCTTGCAGGACAGCTTCTAACCTGGCGACAGCGGCAAAACTCCTTAAAATTGGCTAAAATTATATTAGGTATTGTTACCTATAGAACAAAATAACACGGTTAGTAAATTACTACTCTTTACAGTTCTTCTCAATAAAGATTATAGGACTTGTACTGTATATAACTCAATCCTCCAAATGCTGATTTCTTGCTAATAAACTTCAGACTTTAAAATACCATACATAATGTGCAAGTTGCCTTTGAAACGTACATAAGCTTCCTGACATCCTAATATCTCTTCCTGATTTTCTTAAGATACTAAAATTAAGAAACTTATTCCTAATTTAATCTATTCCAGCCTGGATTCGGTGTAGGAAAGGAAGGTTCCACCGTTGCTCGTTCTCTGTGACTCGCCTCCTGTTCATCCGACGTCCAGGGCCCGTCCCATTATTACCAAAGCGTGTGAATTTTCTTCTCAATGTGGTAGTACATCAATAAAGGTAAAATATATCATATCTTACATCTATTACCTACATTATTTTACCACCTGTGGAGCTATTTTCTATAACTCTAGTTGAGTTGCTCAAAATATTAAATTTAAACAATTAAATGCACCTACCTAGTGGGAGACGTATTTTGTTACATGAGAAATACATATAAATAGCTACATGTGGACAGCTATGTACCTACAGATGGACCTTTACAGTGCGTCATGCATGTTTAAGACCCCTTTCGGACCTACTGTCAGCTGTGGTCAAGAATAAATGAAACATAATGCTTCTAGAATGTAGGTATGTTAAATTTCATATTATAGCACTAATATTATTAATTGCACTGAAGTTAAAATATATCTGCTTCATCGTTAGTATAGGTACCGCAAGAGAAATTTATCTCTTGTTATTTTATCTCTTGTCAAAAACACAAGAAGTTTGCATTCTAAACTTTAAAAGCGCGAGTGGTTCGCAGAAGTGGAAGGTGCTGCACGGAGGTCGGTAGCGATGGCGACCGCGAAGGTTCGCTACAATATAACTGTTCCTTATATGTTCTGTCCTGTTGTCGTCGACGTCACTATAATCTATAAAATTTAACTTGATCTCTGCGACAGCTGTCAGAAAAATCACGCCTACGAAGTCCTCAATTTCTTAATAGTACAGACAGTACCTGTCAATGTCATACTTTGTGGGCATGCCGATTAGTGATGGGCGACGAATGATCGTGACCACAGAGTTTTAGATAGAATTTTAATTAAAATATCGATTGTTTATACTGACGATATTTTAAATAAAACTTAATTTATCATTAATTTTATTGTATATTTTAATATCATAACATTTTTACATGTGTAATTAAATTAAACCCAATTATATGTTACATTATCATCGATAATAGTAAAAAACGTCGTAAAATACTGTCGTTACATTATTATGAGTATTTAATTAATATCATAACATTATTTACATGTGTACATACTTAATCTTAAATAATAGTAAGTAAATAAAATCCAATTTCTCACCTTCAACTACTCATTCGATTTCATTACAACATTGTTTGAAAATCGATTTTTTCCACCACTATCTCAACTCTAAATATGTCAATATGTAACTGTCGCAGAGATCAAGTTAAATTTTATAGAGTATAATTGTGTTTTGCCGATTGTGAGGACAACCGAAAACTCGATGCAGTAGAAACACCAACTCTTTGTAGATTTATTTCTTCCAATACATATTGTTTCTTAAGCTTTAAAAATAACTAATCTAGACTTGTTCTTCGCTCCGACGGCTCGACCAGAATGGTCTTCTAAACCTCTGTCAGTCCCAGACCATAATTCTTAGTAAATTTATTTATTATTTTTACGACTTCCTCTGCAATAGCCAACCACAGCTCGTTTTCTGTTGCATTTGCTTTTTAAAAGTCAGTGGTTGACTACCACCCTCGAATTATCGTGTCCGTTCAAAAACCGCACATTATTTCAAAATTTAAAATATGAAATTTTTGCCCAAAACCCAAGACGATGTTGTAAAATATTTATGCCAAAATTGTAACTGCATGATGACTAATTAATTATTGATTAAATGAAAGTTACACTGTTTTGCCGACTTCCAAAAAGGAGGAGGTACTACGAGTACGTTCGTCTGTATGTATTTTTTGTGTATGAATATACTCCGAAATTTTCGCCAATTGTGACCCGATTTACAAAATCTTTTTTAGTTTTTAAGAGTACACTTTTAAAGTTCTCTCATTTGAATTTTATTGAATTTGGCTGAGTCGTTTGGGATAAATCAACAAAAAAGTGCATGGTGTCACATCGATTCGTAAAAATTATTCGAATTCTGTACACGGTAGAAGATAGTGTTGCGATTTTTTGCGAAAAATAATGATTTGATTCAAAAATGCGATGTACCTACATTAACAAAGTATGATAGCTTTATAGCAACATACATTCTAAAAATAACTGCCTCATACGTGATGAGTTTCGCACACCTGTATCCTATTAAACTACGAGACAAAACTAATTTCAACTTTAGACGACAAACAATAATAACCTCTACTTTGTGTTATTTGCGCCAAGCAGTGGTTTAATCAGTTTCACAAGCCAATAATAATGTTTGATTGACAATTATTAAAAAATAATTATTTTTACCAAAATTGGCATAACTGACTTCAACCGTGTACAAATTCGAATAGTTCGCACGGATCGATGTAGTAATTTTCACATTATTGTTGATTTATCAAAAATGGCTCAGGACGATTTCGATAAAATTCAAACGTATATTTCTAAAGTATGATCTATCAAAAAAATAATTATCAAAATCGGATTATTCTGTAAAAAGTTATGCGCGTACACAAAAAAAATATACGCGTTGACTTGAGAACTTCGTTGCGTTTTTTCGTCGGTTAAAATAAGACTGTTGATGGTAACAGGATAATTAAATAGGGCACCAAGTATGTACCTTTATTCGTTGCAACAAAATGTCATAAATAATTAAATTACCTACTACCACATAAAAAAAGCCGTGGTGGTCTAGTGGTAATGACACCCGCCTTACAATCGTGAAGTCGTGGGTTCAAATCCCGGTCCCGTACCAATGAATTCCTTGGAATTTATGTACGGAATTTCACACCACGGGCTTTTCGGTGAAGGAAAACATCGTGAGGCAACCTGCATACGTCCGTAGAAGAAACTCGATGGCGTATGTGAATCCACCAACCCGCACTGGGCCAGCGTGGTGGATATGGCCCAACCGCCCTTTATGGGTAGGCCTACGTCCTGCAGTAGACTATTAAAAAGGCTGGTACAGTACAGTACAGTACAGTACATAAAAAAAAACAATCGGACATTTGGACCATGTACAGACCTCTGAAGAACAATAAAAGAAATGTACATAATTATTATAATATCCTCCTAACGCTGGAGTTCTTTCCTTTTATTGAGCTGGAAGGACCAAAGATTGATTGGTGAATAAATATATTCAAAGTTGAATCACTAATACTTCTCTATACCACTACAAAATCTTTACAGTTATGCTTTAGTTCCAAGCAATCTCATCAGTTACGCAATGTAGAGGTAGCTCTTAAAATTACACTTCACGTCATAGACATGAATCTGTATTAAATTTGGAGGACTGGCTTGAGGAATAATGAACATTGAATAATTATTTTTTGCAAAAAAATACACATTATTGTTGATTGAAACGGCTCAGCCGATTTCGATAAAATTTAAATGGAACCAATTAGGGGTGAGTAGTTTACTTTGTTTCTGACTAATTTGACTATAAATACACTATCCTAAATTAAAAAAAAAAACAGATATTTTAAATTGGTATTTATAAAATTCCCAATTTTCGGCTATCAGCTCAGATATTTTGAAACGTGTAAGTCGTATTATTATTATTAATTGATTTTTACAAGTAAAATAATGTTTTGTGACCTCACTACCCAATATTGTTTTATTAACCTTTTATAAAAAGTATTTGAATTCAAATATCTCGAAAACTGAGATTTAGGATATGGTGTCTCATAGTCAAATCAGTCAGGTAGTAAACTATATACACACGCTTAACGGGCATAGGTCGACTTAGCCTGTAACCCTGTAATATATAATTATGTATAGCGTCGAATTAAGTACCTCTTCCGTTTCGTCGGTCAAAAATAGAAAAATGGGTAAAACAACCAGCTAGTCAAGCATGCGACCACGAATAGCCAAGAAAAGAACTCATTTCGACGTGTGATTTACTTTGCCATAACGCGGTCTCGTTCTGACACTACGAACGAAATAATTCGTGGCGCGCATACTACTCACAACTTAACGTGTATCTTTCGAGCCATGCCAACACTCATAGTCATGGTCATACTCATTTGTAAATGGCATTCCAATGCAACGAAGACTGACCATACATAAGTTGCTTAACTCAACTAAGCTCAGACTATGCTATGAGCGCTACAAAACCAAAAAATGATCAAAACACAGTCATATATATTTTGGTTATAATATGTAGTTACGTGTTACCACCTCTTGAGCTGTAAGTTCTACGTCTTGACACACATAAAATTAGCTTCCAATCTACCTGTGACCCCACCGGATATCTCATGCAAAGCTCAGACCTCAAAGGTCTGTGTGTTTAGGCCGAGCCCCGGCCGTGTTATCTTTGGCAAGATTATTTACAATTGCAAATGTAGATATGGGAGAACATACAGAATATCAAAACTACTTACCCTGGTATGTTGTGTTGAAATACTCGACTTGGGCCGAGAATCTCAGCAAGTTTATTTTTAGACAGTGTTATTTCAATTTCCTCGCTGTTTATGTTTTAAATTACCTAACTACTACACAAGATTATTTTTTGCAAAAATTAGCATGACCGACTTCACCCGTGAACAGAATTATCGAATTCAAAATTTTCGCACGGATCGATGTAACATTTTTCACATTATTGTTGATCAAAATCAAAAAATGGCTCAGCCGATCTCGATAAAATTTAAATGTCACCAATTTCGAAGTATACTCTTTCCAATAAAAAAATAATTATTGAAATCAGACTAATATAAAGAAAGTTATACATAAAAAATATATATATAAGGAAGAGCGGGGCTATTCAGTCACAAAAATGAACGCCAAATTTTTATACCATTGTACTTTCGTCTTAAATAAACCTCCTGTAAATGTAACAAATGCATGTAAGGAAGACATTATCTGGTATTCTATTCATCATATTTTCAGCGCGAAATACTCATGTCAAAAATTAATAATAACTAATATCTTGAGCAAAATGAATACTGACTTAATAACCCCGTGTGGGGTTATTACGTCAAAGAAAATTATAAACGCCATCTTTGTAGCCATTGTGGTAAAACACAGAGCTGGTCAATACTGGCAACAATACACATTTGAAACTACACTTTATGGAGTATTATTAAGCTTTAATTTCGAGAAACAATACTTTAAAATTTTCGTGGGGCTATTCCGACACGTTTCCATACATGCTAGGGATGGGCTCATGGTAATCGATAAAAACTATAGTACGAATTTATCACAACTACGTACCCAATGAAATCCATGACAAAATGTGGGCATTTACTTGCGCCTGCCTAACGCAGATGGGATAAAAGAAGTGATTTTTTTTTTGTTTTGTGACATTTATTAAAAAACCTTTTTGCACTCAAGTTTATAAAGAAAGTAGTACCTAGAAACCTAGTACCTAGTACCTAGTAGTACCTAGTAAGTAGAATCATATTCAGCACTTAAACATTAGCAGCCTTATTTAGAATAAGTTATTGTCATAAAGTTATGAGCCATTTTTTTTCATAAGGCCGTAAAACACTTAAACATAAAAATACACAGCAAGCTTTAACAAGCGTTTTAAAATTAGGCTTGACTGAATCCATTTTTACGTGAAAATTTATATAAAACTAAAACGTTTAGGCATTTTTTATAAAACATGTCATAAGACACATTTTGATTAAGTTACAATTCATTAAAGCTAAAAAATTACATTAAAGCTTTATAAAGGAAAAACGTATGTGCTTGAATTTTTTTTTGCATGTAAATTAGTTTTTTACTGAGCATCTGTAATGTCATAATTAAGAAAAAATTACGATTATATTTCTCATAAGCACATTCAGTCATATTTTATCATGAAAAATATAATGCGCGAGCGAGATAGCAAGTAAACAAAATTGGAATTCTTCAAAACATTTAGATAGGTATTATGCGTGTATTCCAATTTTTTTAGTTTAACAGAATTTCGAAAATAAATTCTGAATTTTTTTTTTTAATTTAATTACATTGAAATGCATTATTTATACGCACAAATATAATATTAAATACGACTGTCTGAAATAAGTTGAATACAAAGATCGATGTTTATGCCAAGCTTATGGACATCACTAGTATTTTGCAACTTCATATAAAAACGACGGGGTCATTAAGTCATTTAATCTGACGTAATAACCCCGGCACCGAAATTTCGGGGGTTATTACGTCAGACTCAATAGCACTATGAAATCAAAGCGTAGGGTAAAACCAATAGTCTACAAAGATTCTTTGTGTCTTAATATCGTCACTTACCTTGTTAAAACTTTGAAAAAACCACGAACACTATTTTTAACAATTTTTTATTCACGGAGCCTACACGCATCTGAGTGCAAAAAAAATGGCGTCTATGGAATTATGCATGTCAATCAAACATGCCACTTGCTAATAACGCCATCTTGTGTACATTACAGATATACTGTTTTCTCTACCGGTGCATAGATGCCACTTCTGACTAAGAGTTATATTACAGGCTAAAAAGCCATTTGATGTAATTGCCCCGCTGATGTAATTGCCCCGCTCTACCTTACGCGAATTGTATACCTCCTCCGGTGGTCAAAATACAACACTTCTTACATAGGCTAATACACCGATGGTTTTCATGCCATCATGAGGAAAAAAGTATAATCCCTGCTGACAAGAATGCGTGGCAGCAGTAACAGTATCCTACACATAATTATTAGTAAACCAGATTGCCCTATACAGGGACATTGGAATAATGTTTTACTAGGCTTAAGATAATAATATCTAATATAAATTACTGCTGTAATATGGACTAAGTACTGTCTGAAATAAAGATTTATTATTATTATATAAAAATTACCACTACATAAAAAGAAATTGGATCATGCACAGACCTTGAAGGCCTAAAGATAATTCAAGTGCTCAAGCCCACTGACAGTTGACAGCGTGCACAATGCAGCATGCAGCATGCTGGCAGCAATGCCACGCTGAATGACAATGCTTATACGTTGATCCAAGTAAGCACCAGCATTTATGGTCACGCATTGCGTCTACCAGACAGTCCAGTTAACAGTCAGGCCGTCAGTTGTCCAGTGTTTTAAATAGCTTTATGCTACATTTTATTTCATAATAAGTATAATAAATCAAATTAATAAGTCCATTATGATATGTATTTGGTCACCATAAACTATTTTACATTAGTTTCTTAAATAATTATCACAACTTAGATTGACTGAATATGTGCTTTCGCCTCGAGGCGCAAATCGAGAATGCTCTCACCCAAAGATTAATATTTTTACATCTCTTCAGTTTGTTTTCTCGTTTTCTGATTGGCTGTTTTAAAACTACGCCGGAAGCAGTTCTTATTGGCTAAAATGCGGGCTCGTTGTTAAATCGGCCAATCACAAGCCAGAGAAATGTTAACCTTACAAATACTAGAAAATATCATTCGACATATATTTAAAAATCAGATCAAAATTTGATGCAACGATTAAAAATCATGACATTCGGCCATCCGGCTCATGTGCTACCTCCTGGTGCACCCTGAATAATAGTAATTAAAAACAATGTAATACGACTTTACAATTAAATAGATTACTATTACTACTGATCTACAGCATTGTAATAAACCTATCTTATAATTTTTTAGCTCATGACATTTGGCTTATCATCACACAGTCATAAATGGAATTTTACCTTTCAGAAAATTGCATTACAGACCATGGGTAATAGTCATTTATCAAAATATTATCATTGATTAGTGTATGTGCGTAATAAGATTGGTTTACAAAATTAAAAAAAAAAATACTATAGATTGTCTCAAGCAACAATGCGTTACTAAACTTATTAAACACATAAAAAAGACAATTACTATTTAAGTGTAAATAGCACTTAAGAAGCTTAAAAATAATAGCTTAAATAGCTTAATAACACTTAAGAAGATATAACGGTCAAAACATTAACAAAAATACAAGTTCAACTAGTAGCTACGAGTATTACGTCAATTTTATATCCGAGCACATTTTTTTGGATTATTTTTATGTTCCGATGGATCAACTTATTTATTTATCAACACATTTCTTATAACATCTTGTTGTATGTAGTTAACTTTCGAGAGCGTTTAATTATCTTTTTAAAAATTACAATTTAATTAATTCTAAAACTTATATTTAATGTACCGATGCTAGGCACGTCTTAACCCTAGTGAAGCTGATCTTAAACTTGTTTAAACCTACACCTTAAGTTCTAATGAAAGCTCGGGCTTATCTATGCTGACACTGCGTCTGGGCTGCGGAATGCAGTGGCGTGATATCGCGTGGGTGGTCGCAGTATAAACATAGAGGCTAGTTCGGGGAACGTAACGCCTTCCCCCTTAGACCGAAGTTATCGGAAAAATGCAGTTTTTCCGAGAACTTTGCTCTTTACAATTTCCCGACATTTTCTTATGCTACTAAAAGGGGAATTGGTACCCCATTAACATTTTCTTCAATGTTCTGCTCCATATTGTCTCTTCGCATGAAACACTTATATTTCCACCAAATGGCGTACACTAAAATGACCATAATCACCATATATAACACTATGGTGGCAACACTAACACTTTTCACACTAATTTCGCTGTTTCCGCGGCTGGGGCTTTTCTTCACTAATTCGTTGAGGCGTTGAATGGCGTCCAGGTCCACACTCTTAAGGCTTACCGGATCGGCATTCGCTTCGACGATTTTCTTGTTGTCGGGTAAATTGGGCAGGTTAACTATAGGTACCTGCTTATAATGCGGCATATCTAATGAATGAAAACGGTGTCCGTAGATCAATAAGTTATCGATGAAGACGTCGCACGGCTTCTGTATAGTTAATATATATGTTCCTCGGATTCGTTCCTGTGTTACGTCATCTCCACATCTCTGGGCTATGGTTTTCTCAATTTTCACAAATATTATCCACATGTTTCGGCTAATTTTCTGGATTTTCACGTTTTCCAGCTCGACTCGGTGGGGGTAGCATTTCGTAGCATTCTGTTGAAACT
The DNA here is from genome assembly GCA_949316475.1 of Hypomecis punctinalis. Classification (NCBI taxonomy): domain Eukaryota; kingdom Metazoa; phylum Arthropoda; class Insecta; order Lepidoptera; family Geometridae; genus Hypomecis; species Hypomecis punctinalis. The sequence goes on from CASGGB010000008.1 coordinate 27,119, forward strand.
GCATTAGCTGCTCCTCACAGGTTTCCGCTGAATGCATGGCTAAGGCTTTCTCTGGGCATAAAAATTCTCTAGCTGTTATCTCTCTGCATTCCTGGACTATTGGGTGGTACTTATTACCTTCTACTATTAGGTAAGGGAATTCAGGGATAATGGCGTAAACTTCTTCGCTAGGATCATGGAACACAGGGAGTGGGTACAATTTGAAATAACTATATGTAGTGTTATCAACTAAAGGTACATTAATTATAAATATAACATCAGTATCTCTAGCATATGTCTTTACCGTAAATGTCTCTTCTAAGTTTACTAAATTTTGCTCATTTACTGGATACATTAATTGTTCAACCTTACTTATTTCCGTTAATAACATTAATAATTCGCCGGAGTTTAGAACAACTTTATGGAGAACTGAAACCTTACTGAATGCTATCGCCGTCTCTATGTCACTGAGTTTCATAGAGATGGTTCTGAAATTAATAGTAAATAGGTTAAATACATTTATTATATGAGACTGGAGTAATTCCGTGCTTTGTCTTTTTACGTTATTCTTATAAAATTGTTCTAAGTTCATAATCTTATCGCTTAGCATCTTAGTGTTTTCATCAATAACCTTAGTGGAATTAACTATATGATCTAACATTTCAGAAATGATTGTTATTTTATTAGATGTCGCGGATTCGCGGCTATCTAGATCTGCTATAAGTGTATTAAAATGAACGGCGTCGTCATGGTCTAAATTGCCAGTTATAACTTTAATTAGTGAGCCTAACGGGTCAATAAGTCCACGTTTGACTCTTTTCTGAGGGATTAATTGCTGTAACTTTTCAATGGCTTCATCCCTTACGTATTGTACTTGAATTTTATTTTCATTTATACCACTTAATTGGGAAATATTTTGAAAAGTTTCTAAATTTGTACAAAAATCGGAAAAGTGTTTTGAGTTAAGCTCTAAGTCGGAGGCTAATCCTTCTAACTTAATTGTTTTAACAATAGACCATTCGTTTCGCTCTAAAAATGCTTTTCCTAACTTCACGGGTAGAAGACCCGGATTATTTTTAAACCTTTGCAGTTGAAGGTCCTGGTCTTGGTGAATGTATCGATCCAGAAGGGCCTGGGTCGATGTCCATAACATCAGGAGTAGGCAGCACCACCTGTGGAGGACGTTTAACATTTTTAAGGGGAACTTTGGTCTTCCTGTTTTTGACTTCCACGGGGACCACGTTCCTAACTACTTCTCCTGTAACAACTGCTTTTTGGTATTTAGGTTTATCTTTTGCCTGTCTTTTATTTACAGCTTTTGCGAAAATTACTTTTCCTGTTTCCAAATTCGGTCCTATTTCTCCACCTCTTTTCCTAATTACATTTTCTTTTTCTTTACTCATTTTTAGGGAAATATGTTTGTATAACTCATTAATCCTTTTTCTGTGGTCTTTTATTAATTGTTGTTTATAGGCTTTATCGAAGTCTGTATCGAAGGCAGAGTTTACTGAGGTGTGCCCAAATACAATTTCAAACGGAGTTAAATCGGTAGCGCTATGTATAGCGTTATTGTAGGCTAGTATAGCATAAGTCATTACGGAGGCGGCATCTGTATATTTTCTCTCATATTTAGCTATGCGGTAGATTTCTATAAGGGTGGAATGGAAGCGCTCTACCATTCCCATAGAGTTCGAGTTATTGGGTGTTCCGATATGTAGTTTAATTTTATGTAAATCTGTTAATTCCTTCATTAATTCGTTATTAAATTCAGTTTCGGGGTCACAACTAATTTTTCTGGGGATTCCGTAAAAACTGAAATATTTTAGTAATGCTCTAACTATTTCCGGGGTAGATCGGGATGGTACTTCTAAAGCTTGTCCTAATTTGCTGAAGGCATCAATTATGGTGAGGTAATGTTTCGACTCTATTGAGAAAATGTCAATGAATATTTCCTGAAATGGGGATTCTTGAGTTTCCGTAAGTTGTAGTACCGGTTTAATGGGTTTACGGTCATATTTGGTAGTTTTACATTTTTCGCAAGAATTTATAACAGCTGCTACTGTTTCCTGCATGTTCGGCCAGTAGTAGTTTCGTTTGATTCTTTTAACTGTTTCTGATATGCCTCTATGACATGTTTTACCGTCGTGTATTTTTTCTATTAACTGCTTTTGCTCGGTCTCATCGGATACATTTACTACGCGTTCGGTGCATTCATAAAAGTTAACAGTGCCTTTCTTAAATAGAGTAATTATCGTTTTTCCGAAATCGCGCCTATGTTCGAATTTTTCAAAATAAATAAAATATTTAACTTTTGGTTTTACGTATTTCTTCAAAAATTCTTTAATTATTTCCAAGTTATTTATTGGGAGAAATACTTCTAGAATTTTCTGTTGTTTCGTGGATAAATCGGTTACTTGCATATCGTTTCCAAATTTCTGAAAAACTAATATTTGATTTGGTTTCGTGTCTACGGCTTCTTGCAAAATGGGAATACCGGGTGAATCTAAATCTTTACCTGAATGAATAGTTTGGCTGTGGCTAGATTCGGTTTCGGACCTAACTTGCCAATGGGATTCTTTACGTAATAACTCTTCGTTAACGTCTTCGTCGTCGGATAAGCTTATAGGGCTAGCTGTAGCGGTTCGATTCGAGTCGGAAAGTATAATAGTGCCAGAGTCACTGTCGTTCGATGTGTTAGTCGTTTGTTCGGTTGGTCTATCTAAGTTAACTATCATAGAGCGGTCGTCGTTTTCGTCGGATTCCAGGGCATTTACCTTAAGTCTAGATAAGGCGTCGGCATTTGTATTTTTGCGGCCATTTTTGTATTTTATATCAAAATCGTATTCCTGGAGACGCAATCTCCAGCGGGTTAATTTACTTCCTGGTTCTTTAAGTTGGTAAAGCCAAAGTAAAGGTCTATGGTCTGTTACTATGTCAAATTTGTGCCCGTAGAGGTAGGGGCGGAAATGTTTGGTCGCCCAAACTATAGCCAATAGTTCTCTTTCTATTGCGCTATACTTCCTCTCGGTTTCTGTAAGCGTTCGGCTGGCGTAAGCTACAGGTTTATCTGAGCCTATGGTACCCTGAGAGAGAACAGCGCCGATGGCTACTTCTGAAGCGTCTGTTGTGAGGATGAAAGATTTCGTCATGTCTGGGTACTGTAAAATTGGGGCATTTACTAATAATTCTTTACATTTTTGGAAAGCTTCTTTGTATTTTTCGGTAATTTCTACCTTTTTACCTTTTTTCAAGCAAGCGGTTAGGGGTTGCGTTATTTTGGAAAAGTCTTTTATAAATCTACGGTAATATCCTATAAAACCTAGGAATCGCTTTATTTCTGTCTGAGTCTCTGGAATAGGATAGTTCAGTACTACTTTTATCTTGTCGTTATTTGGTTTGAGTCCGTCTTTAGTCAAAGTATGTCCTAGATATTGTACTTCTTTTCGGAGGAATTCGGATTTGTCTAGTTGTACTTTTAGGTTGGTTTGTCGGAGTCTGTCAAAAACTTTTCGGAGTTTTTCTAGGTGTTCTACTAGACCACTTGAATAGATCAATATGTCGTCTAAGTAGACAAGGCAGTGTATTCCTTGTAGACCTCTCAACACATTATCCATAGCGCGTTGGAACGTCGCTGGTGCGGTCTTTAAACCAAAGGGCATTTTAAGGAATTCGTAATGTCCATTTTGGGTAGAAAATGCAGTTTTTTGTCTGTCTTGTTCTGCAATTTCGATTTGGTGGTATCCGGAAGCTAAGTCAAGAGTTGTAAAATAGCTACTTTTACCTAATTTGTCAAATAAGTCGCAAATGTTGGGAAGTGGGTATCTATCGTCAGTCGTAATTTCGTTAAGTCTGCGGTAGTCAATAACCATTCTGTATTTAGGCTGTCCGGAAGCATCCATTTTTTTTGGAACTAGGTGAACGGGGGCGCTCCAGGGTGAATGTGACTCCTGGACCACATTGTCCCTGAGTAGTTTATCAACTTGTTCTTTAATTTCCTGGGCTTGGGCTGGAGCCTGTCTATACGGTTTTATATAGATAGGGTCCTCGTTAACTGTCCTAATATGATGTTTAACTTGATTGGTAAATGTCAGTGGTAAGTTTTCACAGTAAAATATATCTTTGTATTCCTCACATAAGTCTCGTATTGCTTTGTTTTCTTCAGAATTTAAATGGTCAAGTCGTAATTTTTTTAAGTTTTCTTTCAGTAAGTCATCTACGTCTACGTTGGTCATGTCGTTATTGTAATTTACGTCACAAATTTCGTTTTCCTCACTAATTTTAGTCACTTTGAACGGTTTTGTCACTGTCATAGTCATGTTTCTGTCTGATGCGTTTTGAATTACGGTTGTCGCGAAATAGTTCTCACACCTAACTATGGCGGAGGGCATACGTATGTTTTCGGAAAGTTGGGTAAAATTTATAATAGCGTCGCCATTTTCCAAATTTACGGGTAATCTTACTCGGTGCTCTGAGCGTGCTTCTAAATTTATTATGTATTCTCGGTCGTAAATTATAGGTATAGCGGTTTCTTGAGTTTTCAGAATTTTCCTGCCTAAATCCATGTTTGCTTTTAATTTCGACATAAGGTCTAATCCAATTACTCCATCGTATTTTCTGTCTACGTCATATATGAAAAATTTGTGGAAACCGGGTTTGTTAAAAATTTGAAAATTCGGAATTTTCACGACTTCGTTGTGGGTGCTGGTAGCATGCGTACTAGTTACTGTAAACGGTTCGTATTGTTTTAATTCACTGTAATACTCGTTAGCCTTTGTGGGGCTTATAAACGATCTAGTACTTCCTGAGTCTAGCATGAATTTTCCATCTATGTCTGGTATGTATATGTATGGTAGTTTTAAGGTGGCGTCATAGTTTAACTGGATTATTTCGGGTTGTTTGGGGAGGCTGTCATATAAAAATTTTCGCTTTCAATACCTTCGTCGGCGTTTTCCGCTGCATTTTCCGGGATTTCCTCGGGTTCCGGGAAATCATATGTAGGGTATTCTTCATAAGGGTGAGGGTCGTAATATTGTGCATACTCACCGTATTCAGCGTTGTAGTCCTGCGCGTCTGTAGTGTACATCTCATTAACTGGATGTCTAGGCGGGTGTGCAGGGGCAGTGCGCATTGTGACGTCATTGCTCCCTAGCTTTGGTGCTTGAGGCTGTGGTAGGCGGTAACCAAATTGAGCTGGTAGTGGGCGGTACCCAAATTGACCAGGCTGAGGGCGGAATCCAAATTGTGCAGGCTGCTGGGGTCTGAATCCGAACTGTCCAGGTTGAGGGCGGAAGCCCTGTGGACTTACCTGTGGTCCGAAGTTGGGTTTAAATCCAAACTGCGGTCTGCTTACTGCTTGGTGCTGTGCAGGCTGTCTAGGCGCTGGCGGCACATATAAATTTTGGTTTCCGGGAATTCCAAATTTAAATTGTGTGGGAATTGTTGGTTTGAAGTTATTTTGAGTTTGAAGCGGCATTGAATTTTGGGGCCTATTCAGTAATTTCGAACGGAGGTTATATTGTTCGTGGAAATTAACTTCTTCTAAAACAATTTTCAAAGCGTCCTCAAGAGTCGCAGGATTTTTAAGTCTGACAATTCGTACCATATTTTCCGGTAAATTATATAAAAATATGTTAAGCGCGGTGTTGTCGTAAATTATTTTCTTTGCTATTCTCATTTCTGGCGTGTTAGTTTGGAAAACTTTGGAAAATAAGATAGCGCGAACATCTTGAATTCGGCTACAAAAATCTAGGTAGGTCTCATTGCTTCGTATTTTTAATGACTCGAGTTCTATTGCGACACAACCTTCGCTACGAGGGTCTCCAAAGTGTTGCACAAGGACTTCTCGTAGGTTATCGTAATTTTCAAAATCGCTACGCTCACTGATAACAGCGGCGGCTTTTCCGGTTAATTTACTTGTGATGTATTGCATCAAAAATTCGTTACGGGGCTGTATGCCTTGGAGTTGTCGTAATACATATTCGCATTTTCTTAGAAATAAATTTAGCAATTTTGTCTCGCCATTGAACTCGGGAATTAATGATAGTACTTCTTTAGGAATCTGAGCTTGTGGTAACACGGGTAAAGGCAAAGGGCCTCTGTTTTCTTGAGCCATTTTAGTAAATTAGGTAAATAATGTGTTTACCTTATTATTATATACTTAATTAATCAATTCACTTAAACTACACAAATTTAACACATTTACACAATAGATTTTATATTGCGATAAGTTTAGGGAAATTAGTAAACTATACAAACTATTTTACTTAATTCTGTGCAATTTTCGTCACAAAATACTTATTTACTTAACTATGCGCAGTTTTCGTCGCAATTACTTAATTAATGTGCAGTTTTCGTCACAAAATACTTAATTACTTAACTATGCGCAGTTTTCGTCGCAATTACTTAATTAATGTGCAGTTTTCGTCACAAAATACTTAATTACTTAACTATGCGCAGTTTTCGTCGCAATTACTTAATTAATGTGCAGTTTTCGTCACAAAATACTTAATTAATTTACAAAAATCATGGAAATGATGGGAAAGAAAGGAAGTAGAAGGATTTTACTTGTACTCACAGTCCAATCGCCATGTTTCTCTGTACTGCTCGAAGTAACGTATTTCTTTGGTTCGAGAATAGCTGGTTAACGGGTGCACTGACTCTAGGTTTTTCTAGGTAGGCCGTTAAAACTTTTTGCTGCCACTCACTAGAGAATTCGCTATTTGAGAAATATACTCTGCGATGACAACAGCCAGCTATCCTACCGGCTGCTCCAGTTAACTTTCGAGAGCGTTTAATTATCTTTTTAAAAATTACAATTTAATTAATTCTAAAACTTATATTTAATGTACCGATGCTAGGCACGTCTTAACCCTAGTGAAGCTGATCTTAAACTTGTTTAAACCTACACCTTAAGTTCTAATGAAAGCTCGGGCTTATCTATGCTGACACTGCGTCTGGGCTGCGGAATGCAGTGGCGTGATATCGCGTGGGTGGTCGCAGTATAAACATAGAGGCTAGTTCGGGGAACGTAACGATGTACACAGCAACGCAATAAAGATTATTTCTATTCTATTCTAAAACACTAATGTAAAACACAAACTTAACTGTTGTGGATACAAAGTGACAAGTATACCTTATTAACAAAAACAAAACAAACTGAAAAAAAATGCACAAACTTGATCAAAAAGTACGTTAAGAGTAGCTGTGCGAGCAATGAATTTGAACAAATATGGATGACGTATGATTACAGTATAATAGTTACATATTCCCGTACCCTGTAATGCAAAAACGTGACATATTTGTTCGTTAAGCAACTTAAGAAAAGAGACTAGAAAATCTAGATTTAAAATTGGAACAGATACTCGTATCATGTGCTTTAATCATTCATCATTACGTAGTAATTACGTCATATCAACTTTGTGCTTATAATCTGTGACGAAATATTCAAAAACTACAGAAAGTTTTCATATTACTATCGTTTCTGAAGCAAACAAAATCAACTTCTTGTTCAAACAAAATGAAATATTTATGTTAGTTTTAATGGGCTAACCTCTTATGGCATCTGACCTAGTCACGTGTCCTAATCATAATATATCATGCTGATTCTAAGTTTCCACAGCTAATTTAATCGGAATAATATTTAGAGCATTCTGGCTTGTCTGTTTATTGTGGACAAATGACTATGTAGGATCCCCTTTTTTTTTATAAACTTTGGTCCTTATCTAGAAAGTATTTTAGTATAGAACACACAATTCACACTCATTTTGAGGACGTGACATAAAACGGTCGCTTTATATTATATACTCATAATTGCACAACACTGGGGATGTTATCTCGAACCTAAACTTTACTTCACTGCATTATTTAAAGCTTTTATTTTTCACTCCGATTTCACTTTATTTCGAATTTGCACTATCTGAACCATATATTGTAGATTAACGCCGAATTAATGAACGATCATGTTCATTGTCACCAGAAACGGAACACGTTGAAATCAGCCAACTGTTGAGAAGTTGTTGTGTAACGAAGTCGTAATAATATAATTTTGAAGGTAAAGATCCGCCATCAGTATTAGGTAGTTCAGTTTCAGTTGAAGGTTATGTCCACGTCCACAGGTTATGTCAACTGGAATGAGTTTACTTGAAGCCTCTATTTGGCTACAAAATTCAGCACTTGCGAGTTCTTCGCTATAAATCTCATGCCTCTGCCGCCGCGACGTAGTAGTGATGTGATGACAAAGCTAGCATATGCTACATGCGTAGCACCAACTGCGGTCAATCATCTGGGGTGAATTACGTAATTTGCCAAAGAACTCTCGTGGAGACAACGGGGTGTATGTCCTTTGCACTGTAGCTGGGTCTTCTTGTCATTTACTCGTAGCATAATTCCGGGAAAGGAAGAGAAATACTTATTAGTAAACATATAATTATTTCACGGGCAACCGTGAATCGTGATTAAATCAAATATTGTTTTTAAACTTTCGCGATTTGAACACATTATTATTTTAAACGTCGGGATGAGGAGGTATTTATTTATCTCGTAATTTTAGTGCGCGATTAGTCCCGTAGTATAAAATAATAATAAATCAAATAATTTTACAAAAGCGTTTGATTGGTGTTAATCGTAAGCCAATGAAACGCTACTGTATTAATGTACTTGTAATATTTAATATTCTACTAGTAATGATATTGCCTCTTGGCTAACTGCAAACAATTACGTTTACCGAACTTGAGTGAAAATTTGGTAAAGATATTGAAACAAACATACAAGATACGCGCGAAAAACAATACCCATCGTTGGCAGCCGGGTGAATAAAGAAACAATTCCAGCGTGGTGTAGGTACTTAGTCTAGGACTTGTGAACTGAACGCGTATGGTTCAGTTGTAGCACAACCTCAATATCTATAACCTTTCGTGAATGTTTTGGTCGGTCTTGATGATTCTAACCTCTAACTTGTGAGCTGCACAAACATGATAATACATAACTTAATTATTCGTTTGAACACATCCCAGGATATGCTATGAATATAACTTTGTGAAGGCAAGTTTGACCACAGTAAAAATATAAATCCTCTTTCTGAGGCTATAAAATCGCAGTCTGATGGCAGTCTATGACACACTCGACGGTAGATATCATAGATGTTATTACCCTCATTGTTACATAACTAATAATAGTTTTCTGTGAATGTCATCTACAAGGTTCTGTCTTAATAATAGACTTATCTATTACACATTCAGGTAAATTTTAAAAATGAACTTCATTAAAGTTCTTCGGTGGCGTTAAACTAAACACCATCAAAATGAGAATCGACCCGTAAATTCTGATAGATAAAGGTGATATAGAGTTAACCGGGTGAGCTAGTTGATGTGTACAAATTATGGATCGTGTCTAGCTTGCACATACTTTGTGTTTTTGTTGTCAGGCTAAGGAAAGCCAATAATCAATTAACAATTATTGTAAGCTGGCCGTGTCTATAACACTTTTCTTTTTCGTATCTATAGAGAATTTCCCAATTCAATGAGGAATTAACCTTTCAAATATTTAGTTGAAATTATTCAAAGAACATTTAAGGCTAATTAATTCAACTTATTATAAATTGCTGAATTAGTCACACATGGTAAATTAACTATATTGCATAAACATATGAACCAATCGGAGCCATATTCTTGTAGGGCATACGTAGCCCAGTCGCACGTTGCGACTAATTTTATCGACGCACGTTGCACGATATACTTGTAGACTGACATAGCCCGCTCACGGCATGTAAGTAACTAAGTACGTTACAAATGTGAGCTTCTCCGGGCTATCTAATTGGTCAAAGTTTCATTTGATTTCATATCTGGGCTATCTGGTGTAGCATGCCCGCCCTCGGCATAAGTACCTACTTATAGTTGAAAGCATTTACGGGCTTCTACTTGGAACACTGGTGTAGCATGCTCGCCTATGGCGTATATAAGCTATAAGCGTCTCCGAGCTTCTACTTAGTTTACTGGTGGCATACATAGCCTAAATCATTTATTATAGCCCAGTCAAAATATATGGCTCCACATCAATGGTTAAACATGTAAGTTATAATTCACGTTACTATATTTTAAATCGTGATTCAAATTCAGGGTTACTTAGTAAACATTAGAAGGAAGTGCACTTAGGGTATTCGCGTAACAAATAGGCATTCCAAAGCAAATGAATAAACGATACAGAATAAGTACACAACAACCACTGACTCGTACAGCCTTATTCCAAAACACGTTTTTTACTTTAGTACTGAACTTAAACCATGGACTAGCAAATTCTAGCTTAGAATTTGATTTAAATTATTTCACTCGGCAATCTTATTATAAATTAGAATTTAAAAACATAAGAGAAATGAAGTTCGAAAACGACAAAAACAAAGCCTCACTTTTTTCTTGCCTGGATTTAGGCTTCACATACACTCGTCGCATTTGCCAACAAAGAAAATGTAAAAATAATGAATTAAGTTATTGTATTCAACGGATACTTAAATAACCAACAATTTGGATATATTTATGTATTAAGACGAAGTTATTTAAGCATTTGAAATGTATTCAAAAAAGGTGTAAACATGCGAGAACGAATGAATGATTGTAAATCATATTTTTTTTTTATCTGTAGCTATCGCTTAAGCCATGGACTATCATTGGTTTATCTGATCCCAGGTTAGATCTTGATTTGTAATAGGGACGTGTTTTAAATCCTTGAATTAACTCTAATTCCGTAACAACCGTGGATACGTTAGGCGTGGTTTAAGCCTGGCACCAATAAAACCCATTGGAATAAGACTGGTAACGTCTCCATACCTATGCCAAAAACTATTGAGTAAAGACGCTCCCTTAAAATGAGATATTTCAAAAATGTACAATGACCTTGTAGCGTACTTTAATATTAGCTAGAAAATGATTTTGCTATTATGTATTTTCATTAATAGCGACCAAAGTTTACGTAGCGAAATAATTACTGACAGTATAATTATGACACTGTTCTAAAAAATTAGGCGGCTATACGAACCATTATAAATTCAGAAAGTATTTTTTTGTACAAAGTAATATAACCATTAAATGCCATTTTTTGCATCGTTCATTTCTTAGCCATATTTTTATTTTCTTATTTTGAAGCATAGGTGATATAAATTCTGGGTTTCCGGTAAATATTTTCCTTGCTAAATACCAAACGGAAACAAAGTACTTGATACCACTGCAGTCTACGCAACATTTTTATTGTCTTGTCAACGATCCGCGTAAAGTATGGCAGAACTATAGTACAATCACGCGTCTTTATAAAGAACTACTTCTGGTGGCCTACATTAGCCTTAGTCATAGCCCAGGCACGGCAAACATATCTGAATAAACCTGTTCTGATAGTGGCACCCCGTCAGTAGCTATACATATGTATTATCGATAATGACAGAATTCACATCACAATATTGCGTCCCGCACAATAAAAGAAGTGGGCAGTTTTATGATCACCCGGTAGCAGCACTGTCGAGAAATGTCTCGATTAAGTCACTACCAGGAATCAATCGGGTTAACATCGCTGCGGAGTAAGCCACATGTTACTCCAAATCAATTGCGATGCCTATTGTTATTTTGCGGGTAGGTAATGAGAACAGAATAAGCTCACAGTTTTGATATACTTGGTAGCAGCATTGTTGAGAAGTGTCTCAGCCAAGATACTACCAGTAATCTATCAGGTTAACACGGCCTAGGAGTTCCTGACCACATGTTACACTAATCAAATGAGATGCCTATTATTATTCTGCAGGTAGGTAAGAAGAATAAAATATGCACACAGTTTTGATATACTTAGTAGCGGCATTGTTGAGAAGTGTCTCAGCCAAGATACTACCAGTAATCGATCAGGTTAACACGGCCTAGGAGTTCCTGGCCACATGTTACACTAATCAAATGCCACGCCTATTATTCTGCAGGTAGGTAGGAATAAAATAAGCGCACAGTTTTAGGACAGTTCAGTAATACTGCCGAAGGTTGAATTTGATCTAATCATGATACTACCCCCAATCGGTCTGGTCAATTTTACCGCGACCTAACACCCAAATTAGTTGCGTCGTAAAAACAGTTTTTCACAGATTTAAGAGTCGGTACCAATGCTACTTACAAAACACCGAAATGAAAAATATAATAAATATAAATGTACAAGTACATACCATATTGTGGGTCTGCAGGTTACATCCCACTTCTGAATTATAATAAATCTAAATAAAACTAAATTTATTTCCTCAAGTTTGATCGGCATGATTTGAAATTCTCCACAAATTTCATTTATAGTTTATGAATAATTTTAAAAGCCTAATGATGATAAATTCATAACGTTACTTCTTTAACATAACGTACTATACTGCAACAGGCTTTTTTTCAATAGTCCACTGCAGGACGTAGGCCTTACCACGAAGGGTGATTGGGCTATATCCACCACGCTGGCCCAGTGAGGGTTGGTGGATTCACATACGCCATCGAATTTCTTCCACGGTTGTATCACGATGTTTTCCTTCACCGAAAAATCAGTGGTGTGAAATTCCGTTCATAAGTCCCAAAGAAACTCATTTGTACGGGACCGGGATTTGAACTCACAACTTCAAGAATGACAGGCCAGCGTTACAACCACTAGACCACCACGGCATACCATAACGTAACCTTTCACAACAACTAAAATAAACTCACAACAAAACAAAATTATTTTCTTCTCCATAACTTAAAAAACATTGAAATTGTTGGCGCCTAAACGTATCATCCAATGCATTTTTTCTATAATAACTAGTTCATTAGCTTTCTCTTTCTGTCATATGGCAATATAGGCTAATTGAGCGATTCCTTGTCTCTTTCACCCCCACCAATCCCACATACCGCCACGCAGTCTACGTATAGCAGCCTGCGCGGACTGTCTTCGTGTCACTCGGTTTTGCAACAATAGTATATTGTGATGTAATTTTATGTGTAATTTGAACACCCGCAAGTACGTCGGTACCTATTACCTATAGACTACATAACTACTGTGCGAACAAAATTCATAAAAGGTGGACATTTTTCGTGCTATTTGTGCGGCGCAGCCAGGACCTCGGATCCGGAGAAAGTACCAGAACTCTGCAGGTGCGTGGTTCCTATTTTCCTCTACCTAGATATCGCTCAATTTTCATGACATGCCATGTGATATTATGTAATCAGTGATCCTAGCGAATTAACAAATACAGTCCACTTAATTTATTGACGCCATAAAGCCTTCGGGCGCATAACGCTTCCCGCCAACGAAAGGACAAAATTAATACTTGGCCGCTTCAGAAATATAATTCTTAACTACCTTATATATACATATGCACAATAAATATGAAACCTACCTACCTCTATTGAATTTGAAATTAATATACAAACAATAATTAGTTCATTTTACTACAAGGAAGCGCTATCACCAACATTTTAAAAAAGTTCCTTCCATAGTTAAACTTATGATTAATACGTACGTTAAATTTGAGCATTCGCATTCATGACTGGTTTATAGATTCCACCTACATACCACATCAGATTCAAGTAATATTAAACCATTAACGCAGCTGCAAACCGGCCGCCCATTACACAGAATCGATCGTATCGGACACAGCGAGTTCGAGCGAACATAGGAACAATGAATTTATTGACAAAGTTTTAGTGCAGGAGCCGCTACCGTGGCTGTATTCACACCAACTCGAGCAGACTAATAAATTGGATTATGATAAAAGTCTGAATGCAGTGATTTATTGTTCTCAAGACTTCAGATATTTATTTGTGCCATTTGGGGTAGAGACACTTGGACCGTGGGGGCCGGGTGCTCTAGAGATTTTCAAAGATTTGTGGGGAGATTAAAAGAGGGCACTCGCGACCAAAATGCTGGCCTGTATTTTGGGTAGAAAGTCAGCCTCGCAATTCAGCGAAGAAATGCGGCCAGCATTTTGAGCACGTTGCCGAGATTAGAGCCTGTTTAAACCTTCTGTAAGTTTAAACAGTATCTAGTTTATAATTATTTTAATTTACATAGGATGATTTAGTTTATATAGGTTTATTTAAGTTTAGATTAGTTATTTTAGTTTAGTTTATTTATTTATATACCGGTTGGTAGTGGCTTACATCCAGTGCGATCCTGAGGTCTTAATGAGGTCATCCGTCCGCTGCGATTGCCGGTACGTGGTCTCCAGTCGAGAACTTTTCAACCCCATCAGTCCTTCGTGATATGTGCTCTGCCCACTTGGCAGTGGTTAAGGGCAAGTTGGCTTTCAACTTGCCGATCTGCTGGGCTATGTCGGTAACTTTGGTTCTTCTAGGGATCTCCTCATTCTTGATACGATCTCGCAGAGAGACTCCAAGCACAGCTAATATAAGCTCTTCATAGCTCGTTGGGCAACTTGGAGCCCACACAATACTCACAGGGCACAAAAAACACTTATTCATAACTCACACAACATTGCTGTCTGTAATGTACTTTTATGTTTTATAAATATGTATACATTTTGCGGCGTATAATAAATAATAATTATTTTTAGTTTATCTTAAGTATCTTGCGAGGCGAGAAAATAAAAAAAATCCTCAGAATTAATTTATCGAATCACACACCACTGTTTTGTTGTTTGACTAAACATCAGAAGTTCAGGCTCGGGGTTTGCCAGGGAGCTATGGAGGGCAGTATCCTAGGAGTTAAGTGAATTTTGTCGTAAACATGACGCGCTCGCCGCGTAATTCATACAAATTACATGCTTAAGCGTCATGTTTACGACAAAAATCACACTCGGCATACTGTGGGCCAAAATCACTACCCAGTGGGTTTCTCAGGCTATCAGACCCAAATAAAAGCTTTAAAAACGTGAAGAGTGGAAGGAGAATAGGGAGGCTTTTGCCCATTGGGGCGGAACACGCTCATAATAATAATAATAAAAACACATAAATTATGTGAACCCACCAACTGGCACTGGGCCAGCGTGGTGGATATTCCTCAATTACTTTTAGTGGTCTCCCTCCACGTTCAACAGTGCAGTATTAAAAATGGTACAATACATACCGTTGCACTTATAAGAAAGTCTCTTCATATACCTATATCTTCGGGTTCTAAAACTCAAACCTCTCCTATTTTGCCTACACAGCAAACAAAGGCACAAATA
This sequence comes from Hypomecis punctinalis, assembly GCA_949316475.1. Lineage (NCBI taxonomy): Eukaryota > Metazoa > Arthropoda > Insecta > Lepidoptera > Geometridae > Hypomecis > Hypomecis punctinalis. The sequence goes on from CASGGB010000008.1 coordinate 42,252, forward strand.
ATAAAAATAAGCCGGAAACGTTTCAATTTCACACCAATCCGAGCATTGGAGCAGTAATTAGGCCGTTGTATCGCTTGTTAAAGCTTTGTTGGTTATTTCCGAACGCTAATAAAAATTGATGGCTCCGGTCCGTTCCAAGTTTGGATAAGATAATTTTCGCATTCAATGTTGCCATTGGCGCATTAATTGCATCTAAGTGGGGTTATTTTTTGTAGGCTGCAATAAAATTATTCCTAATTGTATTATTATACGGTTTTCCGGCCTTTTTGTGTTTAGGTGACGTTGACGACGTTGTTGAACAAATTCCATGATTAAAATTGACTCAGTTTTGTGTTTCGCTTTATTTTTTTTATTCAGTCAAAGTTATTTTTTCTGGCTTAAGATATTTATTTTCTCAAATAATAACATAATAAATGCTAGATTAAATAGCAAGTGTAGAAACACAACTTTTATAATCTTGGCTAAAGTATTTTTTTTTTACAAAAAAATGGAACTCACATAATGTCAAAGTAACGACTTTTTGTTTTTTATGCCAGGCAATATTACTTTCACGTTTACTTTCGGGTATTGCGGCGTCAACTTTATGTATCATTCCTATGGTTTCTCAAAACATTATTAAAAGATTTTTATAACACATAAAACAATTGATTGAAATACATTTACGGTACTTCTAACAAAATGCGTTTTTCAAGGTTCCGTAGTAAAACGAGAAAGCCTTTAACTTCTTTGTGTCCAACCGTCCCATTAATACAAACATACATTCATTAGATCACATCAAAAACTGAAATTATTTCGAGCACTAAATCATATTTTTTTATACTATATATAACGGGACTGAGCTCACGTGTAGAGATAGTCGTAACGACTATAGTTTCGGTCGCATTCGGCGACCTTTATCAAGTTGACGAGTGCTAGCACGCAGAGCTGTGGAGGAGTGCACTCTGTGCATTGCGAGACGGCTACGTACGGCTCTGACGACACTAAAATGTGTGAAAACCACGTTAATTTTCATATTTTTTTAGTTACGATGGAAAATGAAATTTTTAAACATGCAAATATCATTGACCATACAAACATATTTCTACAAACATATTTCATACACAATCACGTTTTTCTAGTAGTCAACCATCTAATGATATCGTAAAAATTGGTTTATATCATCATCATAAATCATTGTCACGATCTACGGACGCCTATCATACGCATGCCTTGACACACACTTGACAACTTATTTCTTTTGCAGATCCTAGCTCTGACGCAGCCGGGGCGCTATTTGATTTGGTGAGTCGCTTCAAGTGATTCGAAATACGTAGCTAGTACTATTAAGTAGTTAGTAAGCTAGAATAAGTTAGAATATACAATGGGACTGCCATGTATTTTATATAAAAGTCCCAAAAAATAAATTGGAATAAAAAAAAGCTTATTTCTTAATCTTTGTTCAGTTATGATTGGCTAGTCATGACTCGGAACAAAGAAAACAAACTCTCTAGTACTAAAAGCATAAGCTTTATCTAAATACCAAATTTATCAAAATCGTTAGATCCGTTTCTGAGATCCGAATTTTATACAAATAAATATTATGAGAGTTGCTCGTTTCAAACTATATTTAATCGGTGTAAATATCGCCACGAATACTTAAGATCTAGCTGCAGGTGGTACTTTACGGAGAATCTAATAACTTTGTTAGTATAATGCACTCCATAAATTGATACTAACTACCTAGTTGTAGATAGATACTCAGTTTTAATCTATTTCAACTCCATTGAACTGGACTTAAATGGTTTAATTATAAATTACATTATACCTATGCCTAATCAGCTTTAAACAAAGAAGATATCGACTAAATAAGTTTATTTAGTAATATTTGAGTTGAATAAATATTTAATTTAGGGTATTTCCAAGTACTAATCAAAAAATAATTTGATATCTGTAACAAAAAGAAAAAATAATCCTGTAAGTGTATTATTACTAGGTATTTTTTTAATTAAGTTAACCTGAATATTTTATTAATTAATACGTTATACTAAATTAATAAATAGCACCCTTTTTATAATGCACTCGCAAAATATATTAAGTAATGATAAAAATATGAATAGTCCTGTGACTATTCAGACTATTTCAGAAATGATTATAGCTCTGTAGCTATAATCATTTCTGAAATATAAAAGTGCAACATTTCATGAAAATATCTCTGGTTCCAGTAGCACAGTTAGAATGTTTTAAAAACTCCCCATCTAATTTAAAATTCTCATAAAAACTCTATTTTAATACACGTAATAACCACTGTTTTTCGTCAGTGTCTTGTGAAAATTGCAAAATTTTATAATACCAACCTTCTGGTGTGGACTTTAGGATGACCTCGACATATAATAAACTTGGTAAAAACTTTATTAAATTAAACGGTTTTATGTATTGAACTAACAAATAATAACTCAAAAATAATCATGGGGTCTGGAAGATTTAATTATGTACGTTGTGCCCTACGATTTTATTTGTGAGTTATTATTTTTTAGGTTTCAGTACATAATTATAAACGTTTAATTTAAAAAAGTTTTTAACCAAATTAATTTTTGTGTTTTAGTTTTTATTTTGTTACTGAAAACTGTGTATTACATTAAAAGCCCTTTCATTTGATACTCATAATGAAAAAGTTGTTGGTTGGTTGGTGTTTAAAAAAAAATCCGCAATTTTGTGGCGGTGGCCATCTCGTATTTACGTCAATAATTCAGTATTTTTGTTTTTATGATAATACAAAAAAATAAAATTGTCTTCAAAACTAAAGGTGTAATACAATCGAATATCATATCAATCTGTCTAGGGGAAGAGGACAGATTTCAATTACTAGATTTGACCCCAAAAACGAGTCAGTGAAGTTACATAAAACGGTTTGAAATGGTCGTTCAGGGCATCATAATAGGGTTTTTACTATGAAAGAGAAAAAATCTGTTAATGTATTTTTGAGATAGCTTAGGCAAAAAACAGTCGAAAAATGTGCCTTTTGAACTGAAATGAACCATTAACCCATATCTGTAATTTAAGCATGGAGTCTGGTGAGTTTCCCGATGGTTGGAAGACGGCTGTTATATGCCCTATCTATAAAGGTGGGTCCAAGGATAAGGTCGATAATTATCGCCCCATTTCCTTACTCTCGATTCTATCTAAAGTACTAGAAAAATTGGTTAATAAACGGCTGATGAATTTTCTCGAAAAGCACAAGTTGATCTCGGACCGACAGTTTGGGTTTAGACGCGGGAAGTCTACCGAAAATGCAGTTGAACTACTGACATCCACTGTATCAAGGCATATGGACAATGGAAACAGAAGCATCGCAGTATTTCTCGATCTTGCTAAGGCCTTCGACACAGTCTCAGTCCCATTACTGTTAAAGAAACTGGAAGTCCTAGGTGTTCGAGGGAGTGCTCTTAGATGGTTTAGATCCTTCCTCGGTAACCGACGCCAAAGATTAAAGCTGGGTGAACACCTGAGCGACGATCAAAACGTTCTATTTGGCGTTCCTCAGGGAAGCACGCTCTCACCTACGCTATTTATTATATATATGAATGATATAATGAATCTTGAGATTCCAAATGGTGAGAGATAGTCTACGAGATGGCTACGCTGACGACACGGTTATAGTATTTCACGGTAAAACCTGGCACGAAACACTCTCAGCAGCAGAAAAAGCCATGGCAGCCGTCTCCCAATGGCTTGATAACAATCTGCTCACTCTTAACGTTAAGAAGACTAGAATTGTTTGTTTCCATATCAATCGCGCTACCAGACCTACATTCGATCACATAAAACTTCACCAAAACTCTTGCTCCGCGCTCACTTTCGTAGGCAATAGCTGCTCTTGTCAGCAGGTGCACAAAGCAGCTGCCATCAAATATCTAGGAGTTCTTATAGATCAAAACCTAAATTTTGAGCCACATATAAAAGCCCTATCAAAAAAAGTTCGTAAGCAAATTTTTCTAATGAAGACTATTAGAGAAGTAGCAGACATGGATACAAAAAAAATGGTCTATACAGCCCTGTGTCAGTCCCTACTGCAGTATTGCGTGGGGGTTTGGGGTGGAGCGGCTAAATCCTTGATGATCGACCTGGAGCGAGCCCAACGCGCGGTCTTAAAGGTTATGACTGGAAAACCTTGTCGTTACCCTACGTATCAATTATACCAAGACACAAAGGTCCTCAGTGTAAGGCAGTTGTTTATCTTGAGAGCGGTTGCAAAAGCTCAACCAACAGGCCCAAAAAATACTAAGCGAAAGAGACAGGCTCGCTCAGAATTTTTACAATTACCACAAGCTCGAACAGTGTTCGCTTCTCGATTGCCTCCATATATTTATGTATTTGCTTATAATGCAATATCTAAGACCTGCGATCTCAAAGAATGCACAAAAAAGGAAGTGGTATCCAAAGTAAAAATGTGGTTAATGAGCAAAACATACGAAGAAACAGAGGCTGTTGTAAAAGTGTACGACAGTATTACTTAGTGGGATTCACGTCATTGTAGGTAGGTAGGTATTTGTTTATTTGTTTACTATTATTTCGTATATCCAAAAACTGCTCCTATACTATTTATTTATATATATTTATACCTATTTAATTAGACTGATAAATTGTCGCATTCGTCCAAATACGCATAATATTCTCACACGCGCACACACAAACATTCACCGTTAACACTGCAAACCTTGACTCTAATGAGATCTCGTGTATTGCAGTGTTACACACACTCACACACACATTCACGTTCACTGGTATATGCTCAAACCCATCCATTCCAGACAGACAAACAGACAAAGCCACAAATTTATGTAACCGGCAATATTTGTTTCTTTTTAGTTACCACTAATAATTTCTTTTCTCACGAAGTCGCGCGAAACGTTAAATCAGTACCCGTCTAAACCAAGGGCCACCAAGATACAGGCTTAGCCTAGTTTGGGGCCCACTGATAATTCACAGAACACGAGTATGTCAATTGAATTACATAATTGATTTGTAGCGGCAATTATTAGTATAATGTAACTAGTTTTTGTTATGTATAAATTTTGAAACTTTTAAATTTGAAACTCTGCTCTGTACTCTAATTTAAATTTTATTGGAAATAAATATCTTATCTTATCTTATCTTATCTAATATTTCTTTTTGTATTTTTTTAGTGGTTTATTAGACCAACAGGATCTAAGATACTTTTAAAAGACCGGACAAGTGCGAGTCAGGCTCGCACATCGAGGGTTCCGTACAAACACGTTGTTAAAATAATTAAAAACCTGTTTTAGGATGTGCTAATGAAGTTCTTTTATATGATAACTTACATGATACGATTTACTCACCTTGAATTTTGAACCCACATTTTGTAAATTTTGAGGCCCTATTTTTTGTGATTGAAATAAAATGAACAGTTTTTAAAGGACATGTCCACAAAATGTATGGAGGCTGGTATAATAATAATCAAAAATTCTAACCACAACAGTCGTTACATTTCGAAAAAGTTCATATTTTTCTGAGTCTATTACAACAGTTAAAAACAAAAAAGAGCCCTCCGATTTATTTTAAATTAATTTTGAATTTATTAGGATAAATATATATATATTTGGCTCAATAAGTAGTTTATCTCTATCGACACTGATTTAGTAACTTCCAAATTGTTAAATAAAAGCATTTTTACCAATTAGACACACTTTTAAAGCGTTTGTTTGTAACATTGTACCTACTAACTGGTCACACTGGTAGGTTATAATTTTTAATTTTAGCAAATTAGGCGACGAATGTGGTATAATTAGCTACAAATGCAAGTACCATAACGATAGAAGCACTTTATTATTGCTAAGCTAGAAAATTAATAAGCTATGTTGTTATTTTTCATGCAATTTATCTTTCGCATTTAAAAAAAAATAGATGTGTGGGAAAATCTAAATTAAATATTTTTGGGAAGCCCATATAACAAGCTTTCAAATTATGTATATATCATCTTGGTCCGTTTTCTCTCTGACTAATATACCACTTGTGGACTTCGCCTTTATTCCTATATGTGTATTTTGAGACAATGCTTCTGGCCAAATTTCATAGTTCTATGTCAACGGGAAGTACCCTGTAGGTTTTGATTTTTCGTTCCCGAGATAAAGGGTCTTGACATTCACACAGACGGACAGACAGACAACAAAGGGATCCTATGAGGGTTCCGTTTTGTTCATTTGCGACTATTACTATAGAACCAATTTGAGAAAAAATCTAGAGTGTTATACGAAAAAATGTTCTGCTCGGTGACGGAACGATCTAGCGGGCATAGTCTCATACTTTTCTATAGAATGTGATTTTTGACCGACGAACCACCGGAGGAGGTATACAATTCGACGCGTACATTTTTTTTATGTATAACCACGCATAACTTTTTTTATAGTCATCCGATGTCAATACATAATTATTTTTTTATTGGAAAGAATATACTTTTAAATTGCTCCCATTTAAATTTCATTGAAATCGGCTGATCCATATTTGATAAATCAACAATAGTGTGAAAAACGCTACATCGATCCGTGCGAAATATTCGCGAATTCTATACACGCGTGAAGTCGGTCATGCTATTTTTTGCAAAAAAATTATTGTGCTTGATATGTTTCTTGCACGATATTACGTTATTGAGGGAAAACACCTTTATGCCTAAAGCATCAACTAACGCCAATCGATTGTCATAAGTTCTTCTCCTGTCATCACATTTCAATTTTTAATTTCGCGCTGACCCGTTGCCTTATTTTAGACATGACCCAGATACAGTTATGCGCTAGATTTAGCCCGATCGCCGCCTGCCACCGGCCCTGGCCACATAGCACTGAGCTGTGACACTTTAAAATTGCATTTTTGCGCTGAGCTTACGGCGTTTGTGCATTAGTCTAGAGAAGCGTCGGCAATATGGGCTTCATCAAGATATGGTATCTTCAGACAGTTTGTAGTGTAAAAGCACATTGGCGATGCAATATGATAGCGAATTAAAAAAAAGTTACAACTAAATAGAACCTTTTCTTAAATAAAAATGTCCACTATAAATAAAATATTCGTATATTATTGATAAAAATGATATATTTGTTAAATGTAGATAATGTTTAGATGCCAAGAACTGAAAATAATCTGTAGCTGTTCTCTCTGTTTATTAGTAGAGTCTATTCTTCTAATATAATTTGTAGTTTTTAAGTTTTTGTTCAAGAACGACCAAGTTTAATGTTAAACAAAAATATTTTTACGAATCAAAAAAAAATTCAAAATCAGTACGTAAGTCTTTTAGAGCTTATCAACTGATGTAACATAATATGTAAAACATATTATATACAACGACATTTTTGAACTAAAAAAAGTTTAGCACCTACTTTTTTAATAAGACTATCATAATTAGGTCATAACTATAACGATACTAATATTTTTAAAACAAAATATGATTAATTTTGCTAAATCATAAAAATAGCTACTCTTCATAACACGAGGCCTGATTTTTAAATTAAGAATGGTACAATATTCACACGTAATACAAACTAATTTCCTTAAAATTTGATGATCAATCTTTCTGACCCGCTCGGAAGTTTGACCTCATTATTATGCTACTTAATTTAACCTCATTTTTTATTTAAAACAAACATAAATATTAAAACTAGGGTGGGTGTCCTGAAAATATTTGTACAGTATGTTGCAAAATAATCAGTTTAATTTATGAGATGACTATGTGTTTTCCTTTTTATTTTAGCACCGGGTGTTTTTGTTGAAAACAAAACAAAAACGTAATAAGTATTTCTTTTTTGTTTTGAACACGATTTTGGTGCAACGGATATAGTTATTTGGCTAAAATGGTATTGTTTTTTATTTATTGACCGACGAACCACCGAAGGAGGTATACAATTCGACGCGTATATGTATATATTTTTTTATGTATAACCACGCATAACTTTTTTCGTAGTTGTCCGATTTCAATAATTATTTTTTATTGGAAAGATTATACTTTGAAATTGGTCCCATTTAAATTTTATTGAAATCGGCTGAGCTATTTTTGATAAATCAACAATAATGTGAAAAATGCTACATCGATCCGTGCGAAATATTCGCGAATTCTGTACACGGGTGAAGTCGGTCATGCTAATTTTTGCAAAAAATAATCTTATTTTATGTATAAAATTTGCTAATTATGATTGAAATATAATATTGAACATAAGATAATAATTTCATAAGATATTAAATAAAATATTCTTGATTCAAACATATTTTACAAAGTTCTTGAGTGGGATCCAAAAACTTGCAAGCGCAAAGTAGGAAGTCCACCCACAAGGTGGACAGATGACGACAGCATTACACTAGATACAAACCTTTTATAAAGTTTTCGAGTGGAGACTACGAACTGGCAAGTACAGCGTCCACTTGCAAGGTAAACAGTTAAACACATAACTTCATTATGACTCACGCTAAATCGGTACAAGCCATTTTCAATCAGCTTTTTTTGTGAGCTAACTAAGCTAATAGTCCACTGCAAGACGTAGGCCTTCCCATGAAGGTGATTGGTCTATACCCACTACGCTCTGGCCGCTCTGGCTCACGCCATCGAATTTCTTATACGGATATATGCAAGTTACCTCACGATGTTTTCCTTCACCGAAAAGCCAGTGATTCAATTATGTAAGTAAATAAGTTCCAAAAAACTCATTGTTATGGGACCGGGATTTGAACCCACGACACCAAAAATGACAGACACGCCACGGCTTTTTTCCGGACCGTCGACGTCGACTGAAATGATGATGTGTGACAACGTTTTTATATATTTGTGTTTTAAAAACAATTTATATTTTTGTAACACCCTGTGTGATAATATATTTACTATAGCAGCTTTTATATTTCTATTACACCAACGGGCTTGCAAAGTGGGCGAACACATACTACCAGTTTATGGCTGGAATCACGAACGTTTTGTTTTGTTTTGGTAGTTTACGAGCTCTAGTTTCTGAGTTGTTGCGTGTAAATGAGTTATGGATATAGCTATAGATATTTATAGGAGGAAAGCTTTTGATAACGAAATGGTGATACAATTGATTCTGATTTGATAAACTGATTTTGAAATAATTGAATCTATGCTAAAAATGTTGTGTGTAACCAATCAAAAATAATAATCAGATGCTACGTTTTTGACACCAAGACTTTTTATCTAAGACTCCCACAGCAAAATCATAACTTATTTCAATAGTTTTGCATGACTACTTTTAAGTCATCCTTTAGGATAGTTTATCCTTTAGGATATGATATATTTTTTGGTTGGCATAGTTATGATGGTATTATTGAAATTTTAAGACTCATTTCCTTCTCATTAAAATTCATGGCATAGCTTTGAGAACTACGATAATGACATACATGTATTCGTATTCTAATGTCTTTAAATTTTAGTAGGCTAATCTTTTTTTTTGCCAAATGTGACCTAAACTAATCGAATCTTAGCAATCTTCTATTACTTGCATTTACTTGTTGATTTTTCAAAAACCACTCAAGCGATATAGTGTATATGTCATGTATAATTACCATGTTGTTTAATTACTGAAATACGGGTTGGGTATTTCAGTTGGGAACTCGGTTCTTGAAGTCGTTGACTCGTACGTCTACCTAGGACAAGTAGTCCAGTTAGGTAAGTCAAACTTCAAGAATGAGGCCAATCGCCGAATCCAACTCGGTTTGGCAGCGTTCGGAAAATTGCGTAACGTTTTCTTGTCGGACATACCTCAGTGCCTCAAGTCGAAAGTTTTCCATCAGTGTGTGTAGCCAGTGATGACTTATGGCACATAAGCGTGGTTTCTTACTATGGACCTTATTAGTAAGCTTCAAGTAACCCAACGAGCTATGGAGAGGGCTATGCTCGGAGTATCTCTGCGAGATCGAATCAGGAATGATGAGATCCGTAAAAAAACTAAACTTACCGACATAGTCCAGCAGATTGACAAGTTGAAATGGCAATGGGCGGGGCACATAACACGGAGGACTGATGACCGACGGGGTCGAAAAGTTCTTGAGTGGAGACCACGTTCCGGCAAGCGCAGCGTAGGACAAATGACTCCATTACGACCTCAGGATCGCGCTGGATGCAAGTGGCTACGAATCGGTCTTATTGGATATCTTCAGGAGAGGCCTATGTTCAGCAGTGGACGTCCTATGGCTAAAACGAATGAACTCAAGCGATTTAATGAAATTGACCACCTTAGTACTTACTTGAATAATGAACTGTTAATTTATCCCGCATTAAGTACAATAATCATGTTTTTCACATTTGGATACAATGTCTCTGCTGTATCAGCCTTTGGATAGTCCACTGCAGGACGTAGGCCTACCCACGAAGGGTGATTGGGCCATATCCACCACGCTGGTTAAGTTGGTGAATTCACATATGCCATCGAATTTCTTCTCCGGACATATGCAGGTTGCCTCACGATGTTTTTCTTCACCGAAAAGCCAGTGGTGTGAAATTCCGTACATAAATTCCAAATAACTCTTTGGTACGGGACCCACGACCTCACGATTGTAAGGCGGGTGTCACTACCTCTAGGCCACCACTGCTTATTATGTATAGTATAATGTCTATTAGGGTGTCCCTTAAATTTCAATGTCAATATATTTTTACGCATATCTTCTAAAAACTTTTGTATTGACCTAATATAGTACAGAAATAAATATTAGCCCGATTTATAAACGATAACCCGTGCCGACTTGAGTTTTTAATTTGTACATACAAGTTGCGCGGGTGCAGCGCTGCGACCTGTTACTGCGAGTTTCAATTGTTATTTCATACGTGATTTCTAACATTATTAGTGCGTTGTTGTTTATTGTGTGAAGATGTCTGTGGAATCACGAAGTGATAAACAAAAATTTACCTTATCGGAGTGCCAAGCCACCAGATAAATGGTGCAAAATTACCATCTAATCGACAAGTTCTCACCGTTTTGTTTTACAATATACGTGAAGTCAAGCTGACTGTTAGTGAAAGTTCGAATCTTGTTATAAGAGAGTGCATTATATTTTGGGAAAAAGCCAGAATTCCTACGAAGGCATTTCCTAACTACGTGAAGAAACTTGTCGATTTATATCATGTTTGGAGGGAGCTGCAAAAAAACTGTAAGAAAACTTAGGTGACGTTCAAGAACCGTGAAAATAATTTTGTAAAAGACCTTGATAACTTATTTGAAATTGCACATGCTGATGCCTTTGACAGAATGAAGATAGAGGAAGACAAAGATTTTTTAAGGAAACAGAGAGAGGCAGGTCGACCAGGATGCTTAGGTGGAATTGACAAAAAATTGGCGGAGAAAGAAGAACGAGTTAGGCAAAGACGATTAGAAAAAGAGGAAAGAAAGGTAAACAAAGAGAGTTATTGGCTGTTGCATCTACTTCCTCGATAGATAGCTTAAAATGTCTGGAGAATTCGGATGAGGAACAGATTTCGAACTCTAAACTTGACTCTGAACTCTGAACGCTTGCCAATTCTTGCTTCATTCGATGATGGAGAACAGCTTCTTCTAGTGCGAAAATTAGAGAGTTCTTCTGGAAAACATCAAGCTAAAGCCATTTCAACTGCACTCTTTGACTGGAACCTCCATGACAAAGTACAGATAATGTGCTGCGATACAACAGCTTCAAATACTGGCCGTTTCAGTAGAGTTTTTGCTATTTTGGAGCAGACTTTAGAAAAGGAATAACTGCTTTTTGCTTGTCGTCATCATATTTATGAGTTGGTCCTTAAAGCTGTTTTTGAAACCCAGGTAAAGCAAATTACAAGTAGCCCAGATATTCCAATTTTCAAAAAGTTAAGAGATAATTGGAAAAATATTAACACCGATAATATTGAGCCACCTCTGAATTTCGTTAAAGCACATATTGCTAAGACAAAAATTACATCTTTGTTAACTTTTTATAAGACTAAACTGGAAAGAGATGAAAGTTCAGATTCCACCAAATGCTATATCCCATCGAAGGAAGAAATTACGCAACATTTCTTTAGTAAGCTTAATATTTTTTTGTTTCTTTTTTCAAAGTTTCGTGGCTTAGTAACTTAGCATGATCGTAAATGACACTGCTGAAAGAGCTGTTAAATTAATGCAAGATTTTAATGGACTTATCACGGCTGAAGAAGAGCAAAAACAGTTTTTGTTGCGTTGTGTTCAGGAACATAGAAATCTGTATCCAGACTGTAAAAAAACTACACTAAAGGGAAATTACCCTAATTAATTATTATTATAATTTGTATTTAAATAAAAGTTGATGATCTTATTTTATTCTTACTCATATTAACTTTAATTGTTGCATTTTAATTAGTTTTGGATCAAACCAAAATGTCAGGCCAAAACACCATTTTTTATTAAACTTTAGAGCTCGGTCGGCACAGGTTGCAATCACGCTATAAATATGAAATTTCATAATTAAGTACATTTTAGCATTAATAAAAAAAGTAGAGGGTATGCGTTTCAAAATTCTAAAAAATTTTTTTTTGCCATTTAAGGAACACCCTAATGTCTATGCATGAGTAGTTATTTACGAAACAAATGATTACTAATAAAATTTCTACATTAATATCAGCATACAACAAATAATTCTATTTCACAATAAAAACGTCCAGACATTTGATTTATAGCCATAATTATTAGAGATCTGTCAGTCCGATAAGAGTCCAAAAACATGGGACAGTATCCATCATGCGGTACCCTTACATAAATCGATTGTATTGAAATAATTTCATTATTCATTCGAATGTGACAGAATAAGCCCATTTTAATTGTAGTTTGATTCTTATCGATTCTATATTCATCAGTCATTCAAAAGACGATATTCGATTAACGGGTTTTGTCACAGAAGTTCTGAACATTTTGTTACAAATATTAAAAGGAGGAAACGCCTTTACTGAGCTAGATTTAGAATAGTGATGGAAAGTTAATGGTTTTCTTTGAAACTTAGTCGCCATGGAAAAATACTGAAACAAAATAAAAGTTGTTTGTTTATTTATGAGCCTGTAACGTCCCATTGTTGGGCAAAGGTCTTCTCTTGAGATTAAAAAAAATACTATTAATTAAATCGTGTATTAAACTTGGACGCGATTTTTAGAGGGCTGAAGCTGATGCCACTAAAAGAAATAGGCCTATACCCAGCAGTAGGATAGAAAAATCAAATAATGACAATTATATTAGCTTTACCTTATTAGTATGTATTTAAGAATATGTATATGTAGTATATCAGTCTCTAGCAGCCATATCACAAGCTTTGCTTAGTTTGGGGTCAGAGGCTGTGTGTAAGATGTCCCAAAATATTTATTTATTTACTTTGGCGGAATGACATTATAACAACAGGCGCATTATAAAAATCTTCATCATGGATAGCAACCAAAGAACCCTATGTTATCCACCGATATGCACTAGGCCAGCGTATTGGATATGACCCAATCAACCTTCCTAGGCCTTCAGGCCTTCAGGCCTATGTCCTGCAGTGGACTATTAAAAAAATGATACATATACAGTACTGTGTTATTTCATCATTTGTTACATTATGCAGAGACATTTGATGTTTCCGTTGCCAATTTAATGCTATTTTGGAATTTTAATTCAGTAACATATCTAAGGAATACTGTGATAGATATCTATAGTACACTGGTTTGACACTAACACTAGCCATTAGGCGATTGATTTACTCTCATCGATCTCGCTTCGTCTCATCAATCAATTGTCTAAAAAACTCGCTTTTACTTCTACAGAACACTAGACTTGATAAATAAGTCACCGCCTAGTCTTTGAAGTGTAAAACAAAGTACTTCGATTACTGTAGCACTCTACGTTACGCTACGAATCGCTACGACAGCGCTACGAGCAGCTACGACACAATAAAACCGTTTCCTTGACTTAGGACCAGATTCTAGCAAACCGGCGCGGAGCAGAGCAAACCTAAGTAGAGCATTGTAGAATGCAAGTCTTAGATATAGCATATTTACTTCCGAAGAACTCAAACTACACTCAGCTCGCTCCCAAAAGTCTTTTGTTTCTTGAAAACATGACATTTATGTAATAAACTTACGACGCCTTACTTTGACGTTATACGTATCCCATGTTTTGTTTTTTTCTTTCTTTATTATTTTTTATCACCAGTTTTACTAAAAATGAAGTAACCAAAGTAAATATTCATTTTTTAATAAGATAGAAAGTCTATAACTCCCAGGCAATCTTGGCACATCTCTGTTCTACTTTGGTAGAGTTTAGCTTTAATCGACTACCCCGCCGTAATCTTTAAACCGGCCGTTAAAACGTTCAAAATTTAAATTTTAATCGCAATCATGGCACGACCCGTGTATTATCAAATAAATTAAATTAACCCTTAAAGCGGGAAATTACACGTAGCAATTAGGTAGCAACGGTCCAGCAATTTAAGGTTAGAAGTAAAATAACACGACACTCCGTCGCGGCGGGCACGAATCCTCATCTGCGGACCTTTTTTCAGAGATTTTAATTATTTTGTATGCCTGCGAGAGAACAAAAGAATTTAGAATTTGGATGGTGGAGTGAAAAAATAAAATGTCCGTGCCGAAAATAACTGGCAAAGGAGGAATGTGCGGGTCGGTACTGGTAGTGCTTGTTGCGAGGCAGTTGCAGGGAATTATTTAAAAGTTAGTGAGTTTACAACTAGTACAGCTGTTAAGCAATGTAGGAACATTACGGCTCTTTAACTACTTCTGTTCTTGTTTCAACAAGGCATTTAGGTAGGTATTTTATTCTTGGTGGGAAACTTTCAAGAATGCTGTTAATTGTTTATAAACATTTGGTAATAACCGATGTCGCATGTTACTTAAACTTTACTATTTTAAAATGATATTCATTATTTTTCCTGTTGCGACTAGGTATTTGAGTTGGTATTTTATTCTTGCTTGGAAACTTTCGAGAATGATGTTTATTGTTTACAAATATTTGGTAATAACCGATGCTATATTTTACTTTTACTAATTCATTTTAAAATGGTACTTGTTAGGTTTAAAGATATTTATTCTCATTATAAGATGTACATCGCTTCTATGAGAACACTACTAATTATAAAAAAAATTAAATAACAATTCGTCGTCGTTGAATAAACAATAATTACAATATTATGTGCATGACAACATTTTTTAAAATACCTAGGTAGGTAGGTACATCACACGCGCATACGAGTACTCATGTATGTACCACAAAATAAAAACAAAAACTCGCTTAATGCATAATATGACGATGCTAGATTTACCTGCGTAACAATTGTTACCTATAATGAATTGTCGGCAATAATGTATTCTGCAAATTTCTTTTTAAATACATTGAACGAGCTTATATTCTTAATATCCGAGGGTATATTATTGTAAAGGCGCGCACCGTCAAATGTTATCAAAGTTTTACCATAGTTAGTACGGATCTTTGGCAAGACGATGAAGCTATCACGGCGAGTGCTGGGGTACGCAACATTTTGTTTGCGTTTGGTGAATAGCAAATTTGTGTGAACTTTGTTGTTCATAGTTTTCCTTATAAAAATGCAAATGTTATAATTGTGTAATTGTTTTATGGTCATTAATTTTGTTTCTCTGTATATTTTTTTAGTTTCTGTTAGGTAATGGTAGTTAAAGAGTATTATTTATTTATATTTTATCGTTGTGGCAGCTGGTTAAAACGTCCATTTATTTTAATCGACAACTTTATTGAATAATTATGTTCATGTGATCAGTTTAAATTAAGTTCCAAAAAACTGTTTAATGTAATTCACATGTAATTTTCGCATCAACTCAGTTATATTATTTGTGCTATATTTGCATTTGTGAGTGTAAAATACGCAAACCACACTGCTACACAAAATACTCGTAAAATCAAAATATGCATACTAATTTCAATTGGTGTTTAGATTAAAAACCAAAAAAGTGGATTTAATCGTTAGTCATTATTGTCCTTATTATATGTTTGACCGACAACATAATATCAAAGTGGCAAAATTATACCTTTAATCCTGTGAATTTGAGTTGACTGATATCTGAGAGTTTATGTCGCTCTGGTTTTGTCACAATAAATTGTATGATTTTCTGTAATGTTCCCTTTGTAGTATGAATGCCAGTCAGCCTGGGGGCAGAATTTGCAGTAAAACATTACAACTGAGAAATATAAACGACTGAAAAAGATAAAAAACATTTAAATAAGTTTAAATATGCGAACCGCCAAGCGCATCGTATGATGTCAACCCACAAGGTGGACATATGACTTCATTGAGACCGCAGAATTGCGCTGGATGCAAGCCTCTTTTAACCGCACTTCATCATCCGCAGCCTTCTCTATCCCACTGCTATAGGCCATTCTCTTCTGGTGCCATTTGTCGCGGTCCTGTGCTAATTGTGTCCAGGTTCGACCCGCGATTTTCACCGCTTGTAACCGTACTTATTGGGGATCTATAGAAGAGGCTTATGTCAAGCAATAAATACCTTATTTTTTATTTTTATCCAAATGCTTTCTGCGCTTACAGTGTACATCAAAACGCACAGAAAGCCAAGTCACAATACATAAGACATAAACACATTTTAGACACAAAAAACAACACGAATATTATTTTTATCTAACCTTACATACAGTGATTACCCACGAAGGTGATCACCGACATCCTGAAGGATTTAAGTTTGTCAGCAAATATATCTACATCTGGCATATGAGCAAGCATGGCGTTGAGCAAATGAATGGCTTGGGCCGTAGGAGCGTACCAAGCAGTGTCAGTGCGCGCACTGGGAGTCTGGAACAATTTCCGCACGACGCACGTGCGCGACCGCCGATGGTCGACCTTATGGTTGACACTACGACGACGATCATGAATCTGTAGGCACAGTAATACTAAAACGATACAAGTGAAGCTAAGTGCTTTTCTCGACTTATATTTTCTATGACTAAGTTGAAAGATGTTCAGTTAAAAATAAATAATCCTAAGATGGCAGCAGCAATTGTAAGTAGTAAAAATATTTTATTACACAGTTGTAGACGAGAAATTTAATTTACACAACTCAATAATGTAAGCACTGCAGCTTTAAATCTTTTTATTCAGATTTACACTCGTAATGCTTTAATTCTGCTGTTGACCTCTAGGATTTCTCTTTTCTTTTGTTTTAGTAAACAGTAAAAATGTTTTAGGTCTTTGAATTTTGCTGCTATTGAAGTATAAAACGGAATAATTTTATTAATATGTTGTTAGCGACAAAATACTTTGACATGAAGGTACAAGTGACAGGAAAAATGGATAAATTAAAAGGGTTTAAATAGATAAATAATCAGTTTTATCGTTCATACCATGACTTACAAACTGAGAAAAATAAGTGGAACATATTATAATTCGTATAACAACGTGTAGGTTAGGTTAGATAATTTTTAGAACATATTTTCTACCATAGACTGTCCCTATGATTGCTATACTAGGCTCGTATTATTAAAAAAAAACAGTCCAATAAACCATAAAATATGTCAAATAAGGTATTTATAAATGTACATCTCTAATACAAACACTTTTTACATCTCTCTTGCACTTATGCAAATTGAACTGAGTGCATGTGAGACGTAAGTAGAATTTACATAAATATCAAACCATATTCAACCCTCTCGAACATTTTTCAATCATGTAAAAGACACGCGTAGTGAGACGTGACATTGCACTAACAAGCTTATTGCAAAGGTAACACAATAAAAAGGATATAGGTTAGCAAATAGAAGAGAAAAAAAAGGTTTTATTGTCTCTATAGTACTAGGATAGCAGAAAGATAAGGTGAATAAAGCCGTAATAAAATGTTAGTAATTTTTGTTATCATCCATACATCCACCAGCCACAACAAGTCTATTGCTGGACATAGGCCTCCCCTATGGATCTCCAATAAAACCGATTGGAAGCGGCTTGCATCCAATTTTTATTTTAGAAATGAATAAATATTGTAAGCTCGTATAACGCAACTCGATGTGTTACAGCAAGTTGCGTTCGGAAAACTGGGTGATGTCTTTTCGACCGACATACCTCAGTGCCTCAAGTTGAGAGTTTTCGACAGTGGTGTGTTTCCAGTAACACCATAACTGACACATCGTCTTTTACTGTTGTCCTTATGAATAAGTTCAAAGTAGCCCAACAAGCAATGGAGTGGGCTATGCTCGGAGTTTCTCTGTGAGATCGAATCAGGAATGAGGAGATTCACAGACGAACCGAAGTAACCGACATAGCTCAACGGATTAGAAAGTTGAAATGGCAGTAGGCAGGGCACATATGTCGAAAAAGTTCACGAATAGAGACCACGGACCAACAAGCGCAACGTAGGACGTCAACCGACTAGATGGACTAACGATATAATTAAGAACGAAGGAACGCGCTGTATAAAGGGCGCTTCCAATCGAAAAAATAGATGGGGCCTATGTCCAGCAGTGGATGCTCTATGACAAATGGATGGATGGATGACTAATATCGCTATATGAGTATAATGTATTACGGTTTATATACCTCAAAGCACAAGTTCGCGTCGGACGCATGACGTTGCCAGCTAGTCTTAGAAAATCTATATATATATAGGAGACCTATGTTTAGCAGTAGACATATTGTGACTAAAATGATGACGATGACGATAACCTTAAATCCTCACTGTTAATTCTCTCTTAGTTATAAAACCTCTCCAAAAAAACGAAGAAAAATACTCAGTTCCTTGTTGTTATTAGAATTTACACTGAATCGTAAAAGACGTAATCCTAAATACAAATTACGTAATAAAATCTGCGTCAGAAATGTCATGTTTGAACGTAACAGATAGGTCCGCTAATCATTTAAAATACAGCCTTATTATACTTTTATCTTAGAGTCGGCACGACAAGAAAACGCCATTTTCCTGTCATAAGACGGCCTCAGCATAATTAGGTCAGTCTTCCAGAAAATTATCAAGAAAAAAGTAATTGTCGCACAAAATTAAGCGGACACGAGTGAAGGCCGTTCGGATTGCCTAAACCGAACCCTACAAGGGTCGGGTGCGGACCCAATTAATTCGTTGGTGTAGACGTACTTGAGAATTAAAGAAAGGGGCGAGTGACTAATGAGGAAGACTGTCTTCAGTGATTGAAAAAATAACAACATCTTCCGAAAAATAATGCAGATATACTTATCCAACCACTGAATTAATAGGGTCGAATGATTTCTTGTTTGGAAAGTTCTCTGATAACGTCTTTAAAAACTTCATTAGATGTAATGTCAAATTTAGGTAAATATATGTTTAGAATTAGTTTATGTAACCTAACGTTTTGAATTATGGGTTTAATAGTACATTATGGTATAAGTGTGTAATGTTGGTGATTACCGCTGAGGCGACATTGAGACCCAAACCGTAGGTAAGGATCTTAAGAGAGCCGAGGACGGTAATCATCAATCGATTCTGTAGCGCCTCTGGCATGTTCGCGGACGCGCGCACGGATTGCTTTCACACGTGCATGCGCAAGCGGAGCGCGTCCCTGGTGCGTAGGGTGCGGGCCAGCTCCAACGCCCTCCTGATGATGATAGCGGAGAGGGTGGACTGTACTTTTCGTCGGCATTGTTGTGATAGACATGTCTCTGTACCGATGCCGAAGAGAAGATACTAAAATAATATTCATATAGTAGGTAATTGTTTATTTTGACATTATTATTGATTTTAGATTTTTTGACTATTGTGAAAATTGTATGTATTGTAACTAATTTTATGGGTCAATGGCCTGAAATAAATGAATTTTAATTTTATTAATTTTAATCAATACACACGTGTACTACGTTTTTCAACACACTTTTGAATAAAATAATACTAAAAAAATATTTTTAACAGTGAAATCGAGCTGTGAAAAATGTTTCCAAATGGGGAGAAAAATTAATCAGTTTTTCTATGCGCGCGCAATGGCAATCGGCCATAGACTAAAAGAATGAGGTTTAATAGGTACATAATTTTATTTGTACCTACTATTGAACACGATCTTTTTTGTATCGAAACTTTTTTTAAGAATAAAGCAACTCAACCAATAAACTAAAATAAAACCTCTATAACTCAATTGTGAACCTTCTTCAATGATTGTGAATAATAGAAAAAGTCACAGTTTGATTACAGGTGTCATTATGTGCCTAATTGCGGTGAAATTAGAGGCACTTTATAAGCAAATGTGTTAAAAAAAATAAGGGCCAATAATTTTTCAAATTAGTGCATAGTTATATAATTGAAACTAGTTTTTACCCGCGGCTTCGCCCGCATACGCAATATATCATTATAATTTATAGCCTATGTGTTATTCTGATATATAATCTATATTATTGCAAAGTTTCATCTCAATCCGTTCAGTCGTTTTTGCGTGAAAGAGTAACAAATCCATCCATCCATCCTCACAAACTTTCGCGTTTTTAATATTAGTAGGATAATTGAACGTGAGAAAAAAGGACCGGTAATTTAAGTTTTACTAGATTAAGTATGACGGTAATTAAGTACTCAATCATACTTTAGATATTAAGTAAGTATAGAAATAACTGGATGTTTTTGTACCTAGTAGATCATATTTTATTATTTTAGATGCAATTATTATAATTGTTATATGTTTGAGTAATCTTCTAGTGCCTAATGTATAAACAATTTACTCTGTTTGCTCTTTAGTTCAAACGTACAATAATATTAATTACATTGATTTCATCACAAATCAAATGTAGAATAAAATGTAGAAGAGATATAACACCTAAGTGTTCGGTATAGTTAGTTTGATTAGTACTTAATTTGATTATTGTCCAAGTTAATACATTTCATGTAGGTAAGCTTATGTAATGGGTAGTTATGTCTTGCCAAGTTACTTCTTATTAATATTGAACGCCCGTAATGGGTCCACTATTGAAACTAATGTTTATTATTAACACCTTAGTACATAGTGTTGCAATAAACGATTTCTGTTTCTGAATCACAGATATACCAGAGGGATAAAATAGTTGATCGAGATTCATCGGTTCAATACGTATAGCACGAGTTAGAAAGAGACACGAAAAATATCTCGACTCGGTGAATTATTTCGGATTTTTATAAAGAGCGTCAAATCCCAGCACATAGTTGACAGTTTTGCCAGCAGCTTGCAAGATTTTCCATACATTTTGTGGACGAGAATTGCCTCAAGTGAAAACAGCATTATCAATTTGTTATATAAAGATATCTGTGGATATCATAGTAAGTATTGCCCCTGGAGTAACGTCCTGAGTCCGTCCTCCTCTACTAGCCTTCCCTACAGCCGTGTAAGTTTTTCGCTCCACTCGGCCTGTTCGACGAAATTTAATCCGGCCCCAGCAACCACGTGTGACGGTAATGGCGTAAAGATTGCGGATTATGGATGATTTCTTCGCACAAACCTGTGATTTTGAATATTTTCAGCGAAAATATTAAATTAAGGTCGAAATTACGTTGAGGTTATCGTGAGGTTTTATTTGGCTCACGGCTAAAGGTTAACGAACTCTTAATAAAATATAATAATAAGGAGAGATTGATAATTCTCAATTGGACTCTATAATAGAGAAATATTTTACAAAAAAATCGAAATAGCACTCTATGTTTTTTGCAGTTGAACTCTAAAAGTTGAATACATTTTCAACCAGAACCTCCAAATATCGATATCAGTATATAACAATCAACTTTTATAAAAGATTAAGATAAATATGTATACCATAAATTTTCAGTTAAATTATTCAAAAATTATCTGCCAATGATTTTCACAGATATATGTTTAGCTTGCATCGGCAGCTATCATCTGATAGCATGATCCGATGCCGATGATCTGTAACAGTTGCAGATTATTTCCTAGTTGGACTCTGTCATAGTGTAATTTATACGGAATTTCTTTCAAATTCTACAAAATGGGTCAATAGAGGTCTGAGACCTACTTGCAACCGTATTTCTACATTTCAGCTTTCAATGTTGGCTTCAAAAACATGTAGTACTTTTTGACCGACAAACCAACCGGAGGAGGTACCTACTCAATTCGACGCGTATATATCTTTTTTTATAGATGTTCGGTGTTAATATTTTTTTTATTGGAATGAGTATAATTCGAAATTGTGTCCATTTAAATTTTATCGTAATCGGCTGAGCCATTTTTTGGTAAACCCACAATAATGTTAAAAATGCTACATCGATCTGTGCCAAATATTCGCGAATTCAATACATGGGTGAAGTCGGTCATGCTATTTTTTGCGAAAAATAATTGTTCAATTAAATCCTTCAATAACTATGGTAGTTTTATTTTTTACTAAATACGTTTTACGGTTAAGATCAGCGATGGTGTAGATGACGTTGACTACTCTAGTAAGAATATATGCTAGAAGAATGGAAGCCTAGTACTTAAGTGGACTCTGCAAAGTTTTGTATATTAGTTTTAAAAGCCCAGTGAAATTCTACAGCTGAAGTCCGAAAAACTTTGGTATTATATTTCTACAGTTCGATTTCGCAAAAGACGTAGGTATTTTTCGAGTCCGCCTCTGCAAACAACGTTAGAAATATTTTGTTCGACATAAAATAAAAAAACGCAACATTATTCTATTAGCTTCAAGGAATGGAGATCAGCAGATTGTTTTATTTTATTATATTCATTAAAACCGTAATTTTAACTGTTCCAGGCATACACATTCTTGTATGAGTTGTATGTTCTTGATTTATGAAAACTGAAGGAAAATTGGAGTGGTCGTGACTGCATATTAACGGTCTAGATATGACGATGTTGACTACTGCTGCAGCAGACAGATCCAGTATAGACCTATATTAATGGTATGTACTAAGACGCAATAGTGTTGTATTTTAGTCGAACTTTATAAAAAGACACCTATGTAGTTAAAATCTCTAAAAATGAATCAAATAATTATGTTGAGTGTCATCCGAGCCACGGTAGTGCTCAGTTCGAAAATGCCACCCGCGGTCACCCATACAAATATTTACCGTGTGGAGCGTTGCTTAATTTCGGTGATCGCTGACAAACACCTAGTCAAGCTACGAGCGCTACACAGGTTAAATTGTATGTTCCGGACATTTTAACCGTTTAACGATGTCAGAGGCCTTCAGGCGGCCTAAAAACTCTGACCAGGGCTAGCCACCCGGCTATTTGTCTACGAATTAAAGAGAATTTGACTTTGACTTTGAGTTGGCCTCTGTAAAAATGTTTCGGAAACTTAGGATCTACATAAATCTTCAACAGAATTTAAACCATAATTTGAACTATTAAATCTAACCTCTACTACGCAAACACGTTCTTGTATGCTCTTGCTTTATGAAAACTGACGGGAAATTGGAGTGGGCGTGCCTGCATATTGGCGGGCGGGACCGGCGGCGATCGGTAATTTGCAGGATGTTGCCGTGATGTCGTAGTAAAAGACATTCCGCTGTTTTATGTGCCTGAAATTCAATGAAACCTGTTCTGTTGTGTGAGTTCAGTTTCTTTTAGATCAACAACCAACTAATTTTTATTATCATTTTCAATAGCAAAGCTTTCAGCTAGTAGTAGCGTAGTATACAAAAAAATAAACATGGCATCGCAATAAAAAAAAGTATAAATATAACAAAAACTTGACATCACATAATAAAATAAAAAATCAGCTAATTAGAAATGAAACTGATTTAAAACAAAGGACCGTGGGGACCGGAAGCAAAAAATGTACAAAAACCTATGGACAAAAATATATAATAAAGACCTAACATTACGACTGGTCGACGCAACGCGTGACCAATATGCTGGCCTCTACTTTGCCCAGAGGATTAGCATAGCCATCCAATGTGGCAATGGGGCCAGCATGTTGGAAACTGTGCCCGCTGGCAATGTGCTTTTATATTAGGACTTTCATCATGATCTATATATATATATTCATTTTTAATTTAAATGTTTTATTAATAGCTATGTTTTTGTTTGTACACAATTATAGTAGCTTAGTAGTTGTAATTTATTATGTAGTTTTTCACTTAACTTAAACTTGGTTTATTATTATGTATTTTAACGTATTTTTACATTTATCAAAAATTTCTCCAAACGTAATTCACGGAAATAAAAAAAAAAATACTTGCAGCGTTAAAAAAAAGTTAAGGTTATTGGTTTTCTGTCCTGTGAGTTGTCAAAATGACATGTGTAAGCGTTTTCACGATCAATCGTAGCTTGGACTTTTTAGGAGATTTTTACTTATATAAAAACGGGTAAACATTACATTCGTCGCAAATCAATTTCTAAATTCAATTCAATTCAATTTCTTATTGGAATGTTTAAATTTCAGAGCCAACTCAATAAGAGCCGAATTTTATTATTGATTTAGTGACGCGTTTTAAATGTACAACACTAGAGAACTTTTTTGTTTTTAGGAGCTATGAGCGTAGGTAAGGTAACCTAATGAAAAAAAAACTATTTCTACGATGAATAAAATAATAAATGACTATAAACAGTTTGTCAAAGATCTCTGCGCTGTTGAGTAAAAATCGTCCGGAAATTGAAATGGACATTCCCAAAATATATTTCCTATTTGCGGCGGAGCTCTCAGTGATTTGTCAGGTCCCGATAGTATCGCCGGGGCACGTAGGATGTAGATACTGGCTGATTTAGATCCAATATATTTGACGTAAGGAAATTTTGATGAAAAGGTTGTGGACAGGTGGTGGCAAGTGTGGTAGTTTTGTGATAGTTTTATCACAAAGCTACCACATATCGAGGACGGAGTTGGCCTCGATTTTACATGAGAAGAAAACGGTTGTGTGATCTAAATGTGTCCACAGCTTAGATTAAATTCCTTTACTGCTATTTAAGGTTTCGTACCTAGAGGGTAAAAACGGAACCGTATTACTAAGACCAGTGTCTTAGTAATACGGTTCCGTTTTTACCCTCCTCCTTTTGTAAAAACGGAACCGTATTACTAAGACCAGTGTCTTAGTAATACGGTTCCGTTTTTACCCTCTGTCCATCTGTCTGAATGTCTGTTACTGTAATAGGCTGTTTGTTATGAACGGTAATAGCTAGAACGTTGAAATATTCACAGGTGATGTATTTTTGTTGCCGCTATAACAACAAATACTAAAAACAAAAAAATAATCAATATTTAAAATATTGTATGGGAGCCTCATACAATCTGAATTTTAGATGTTTTTCGCACGATACTAATAACGGTGACAGGTGCTTGAAATATTCACAGAATATGAAGTTAATAATGCACTTTAAAAATATATTCATAATTCATAAACGTTTATTTGCGCATATGGGTACAGAAAAATAGGATGGTAAAAACAAAACAACAAAAATGAACGCCATATTCGACCTTTCGGTATGCAAATATGAGAGAAAACAAGGGAATATAATAAGAACATGTGATAGTAGCTTTTGCAGTAAATGAACTCTTAACGCTAAAATGAAATGAGATCTTAAATTACAAAAAACACACAAGAGTAATTACAATCATGTCTGAATAAATATTTACCATTGTTACAAAATATATTAAGCTATCAAAAAGCATTAAATAAAAAATGTAATTATAGTCATAATGTCTAAAATTCAATGTCAAGATTATCAAGTCAAGATTAGATTACTATGTCAATGATAATGTTAATAATAAATGTCAAAATACAATTAAGTCAAAAATAATTAATACTACAAATATATATTAATAAATATATATTAATTAGTTAAAATAAAATAAATATTTAAAGGGGGGCTACCATACCATTAATGTGATTTTTTGTTGTACATTATTAACGACAACAGGAAGATGCTTGAAATATTAAGTGGTAATTCCTTTCAAAAATAATTAATAAATTAAAAGGAGCTTCAATACGGTGCGGAACCCTTCATGCGCGAACCCAACTCGCACTTGGCCAATTATTTATATCCTATATTTTATGCATTAATTTTACTTGTCGTTGTCGACAACTTTTATTATGAAATCACCGCTTCCCAGGTAGCATTTATACGTTATTATGACGTCCGTTTACGGTACTGCTCGACGTAAGAGACGTCATTATCATGACGTCGGTAGTTTCTTCAGATGACGACAATTTGTCACAGCCTCATGACGTAAGTTGGAGGACGTTGGAGTGACGCCATATACTGACGTTGGAGTGACGTCATATACTGACGTTGGAGTGACGTCATATACTGACGTTGGAGTGACGTCATATGCTGACGTTGGAGTGACGCCATATACTGACGTTAGAGTGACGCCATATACTGACGTTGGAGTGACGTCATATGCTGACGTTGGAGTGACGCCATATACTGACGTTGGAGTGACGTCATATGCTGATGTTGGAGTGACGCCATATACTGACATTGGAGTGACGTCATATACTGACGTTGGAGTGACGTCATATGCTGACGTTGGAGTGACGCCATATACTGACGTTGGAGTGACGTCATATGCTGACGTTGGAGTGACGCCATATACTGCATTCATAGAGACGACACTTGGACGTTTATAATACGGCAGCCACTGACGTTGGAGCAACGTCATTCACTGTATTCATAAGGACGTTACTAGGCCGTACATATTAGAGCAGCCACTGACGTTGGAGCGACGTCATTTATTTACTGTATTCATAAAGACGTCACTAAGCCGCACATATTAGGGCAGCCACTTACGTTGGAGAGACGTCATTTACTGTACTCATAGGGACGTTACTGGGCCGTACATATTAAGGTAGACACTAACGTTGGAGTGACGTCATATACAGTATTCATAGTGACGTTACTGTGAATCCTGTGTATGACGTCACTACTATGTCAGCGGCTGCCTTTGTATGTATGGCCCAGTCCATGTGAACTAAGTAAATGACGATACTCCAACGACGATGGCTGCCCTAATATGTACAGCCCAGTCACTTTCCTGTGAACAAAGTAAATGACGAAAAGAATTTAGAATTTAGTTTGCGATAGCAGGCATCCTATATTATACACGTACCCTGAACAGACTCTTAGGACTATGGATGAAACCAAACAAAACAATGTAAGTAGCATAATAGATTTATATTCAAGAAGTATATACATACACAGACTGTTATATATAATCAATAATTGTTATAAATCCATAGTCTTAAAATTACAATGTCGATCCCATAGCAATTTTATGACCATGGCACATTTAGATTTACTATTTATTCTCTCTTGGAGAAATTACTAATGCACTGTTATCACTAATCAGGTTGGTGTTAACTTGTTTCTGCACCTGCATCGGACTTTTGCTGACACTTGAAATTATTTGATTTGTTTGTGCATTACATTACAATGACTCGATGCGCTGGTTGCGGTCGCAAAGCATTTTAAGTAGGTATCTATTGAGGTCAAATCGCACGAACATCGCCTATCTTTTATAACGGTCTTTAGTACCTGAATTTCGTCATTAGTAGCTGAACATACATTTTGAATTTGTAAAATATGTTGGTCTTGCGTATGTAATCTTTTTCTAAGTTCCCGACGAAATTCTTGGAATTCTGATAACTTCTTCTATTCTCCAGCACGGAAACTTCCATTTGACTGCACTAGCTACCCCGTTGGTTATTGACATAATTAGGGCTCGCTATTGTTGGTAACTTCCTATGTTCTGGAGTGCGAACTGGCGTGTCATTCCCAGCACGTTTTCTTTTTGTGCTGTCACACATCGGGCAAATCCATTGGCGCACATAGTCCGTAGAAAAAGACTCGAAATCTCGTCTTTTAATACCGAGACACAATATATGATACACTTTTTCACAGTTTGATAGTGTACACTTTATTATAAGTTCACCGGTAACGTCTTTTTTACAAGCCCGGCAAAACGTAAACATTGCGATCGAACTAAATAGAAATAATTGCTGCGACAAAAAGTAAACACGTCCGCACCGATGCGAGCGCGCGTGCAAACAATATGGTACAATATGGTACGTCCTAATATTGACCCTAAATAGAGGTCAATAAAACGTCCCCTTTGTGGCGAATATGGTACGTCCTGATATTGACCCTAAATGGACGTCAGTAAAACGTCCACCAGAGACGAATATGATACGTCTTAATAATAACCCTGAAGAGACGTCAGTAAATCTTCCACTTTGAGGCGAATTTGGTACGTCCTAATATTGACCCTAAATAGAGGTCAATAAAACATCCCCTTTGTGGCGAATATGGTACGTCCTGATATTGACCCTAAATGGACGTCAGTAAAACATCCACCAGATACAAATATGATACGTATAATGAATGTAATAATGACCCTGAATAGACGTCAGTAAATCGTCCACTTTGTGGTGAATATGGTACGTCCTGACTTTGACTCTAAATTGACGTCAGTAAAACGTCCACTTTGTGACGAATATGGTACGTCCTGATATTGACCCTAGATGGACGTCAGTAAAACGTCCACTAGAGACGAATATGATACGTCCTAATAATGACCCTGAATAGACGTCAGTAAATCGTCCACTTTGTGGTGAATATGGTACGTCCTGACTTTGACTCTAAATTGACGTCAGTAAAACGTCCACTTTGTGACGAATATGGTACGTCCTGATATTGACCCTAGATGGACGTCAGTAAAACGTCCACTAGAGACGAATATGATACGTCCTAATAATGACCCTAAATAGACGTCAGTAAATCATCCACTTTGTGGCGAATATGGTACGTCCTAATATTGACCCTAAATAGAGGTCAATAAAACGTCCCCTTTGTGGCGAATATGGTACGTCCTGATATTGACCCTAAATGGACGTCAGTAAAACGTCCACCAGAGACGAATATGATACGTCCTAATAATGACCCTGAATAGACGTCAGTAAATCATCCACTTTGTGGGGAATATGGTACGTTCTAATATTGACCCTAAATAGAGGTCAATAAAACTTCCACTTTGTGGCGAATATGGTACGTCCTGATATTGACCCTAAATGGACGTCAGTAAAACGTCCACCAGAGACGAATATGATACGTCCTAATAATGACCCTGAATAGACGTCAGTAAATCGTCCACTTTGTGGTATTCACCACAAAGTGGACGATTTACTGATGTATTCGTTATTACCATATTCATGGTACGTCCTGACTTTGACTCTAAATTGACGTCAGTAAAACGTCCACTTTGTGACGAATATGGTACGTCCTGATATTGACCCTAGATGGACGTCAGTAAAACGTACACTTTGTGGCGAATATGGTACGTCCTGATATTGACCCTACATGGACGTCAGTAAAACGTCTACTTTGTGGCGAATATAGTACGTCCTGATATTGACCCTAAATGGACGTCAATAAAACGTCAATTTTATGGTGAATATGAGACGTCGAAATAATGACTTTTAATTGACGTACATTATGACGTCATCGACGACGCATTAACGACCGACCCTATTATGACCTAAGAGTGACGTCGTTTATGCGTCACTGACGTCACTTTGCTACCTGGGTTATATGGTAAGAACTCTACTCTATACATTGATCTATAATAAAGGGTTCAGTAATGAACAGTAAAGAACAGCTCTATTTTTTCGTAATTCCAGGGTTGATCCCATAGTAAAACATGTGCATATTTCGTATTCGTAGGATGTAGTACTGACTAATTTAGAACCAATATAAATGACGTAAGGAAACTTTATTGAAAAGTTTGTGAATAGATGCTGGGAAGTGTTGTTGCTTTGTGATAAACCTATTGAGTATGGAGTTGGCCTTGATTCAATACGACGTGAAAATGTGTGATGTGACTGTAGAAATGGCTTGAAATAATACATGTTATTATATATACACAAGAATGTAATTTTATAGAAATGCACGAATTAGTCATGCAAAACTAACAAAGAAGTATAGGCTAGTCCTGGTGCGGACACTACAACTTTTCCGTTTAATTTATTTTTCAACATGGAAATAATGTTGCACTCTTTTTGTTTTTAAACTTTCGCGATTTGAACATATTATTATTTTATACTACGGGACTAATCGCGCACTAAAATTACGAGATAAATAAATACCTCCTCATCCCGACGTTTCGGCCGAGTCGCAACGACCGTGGTCACGGGTAGACTCCGTGTTGTTCGGGTTGAGTCTACCCGTGACCACGGTCGTTGCGACTCGGCCGAAACGTCGGGATGAGGAGGTATTTATTTATCTCGTCATTTTAGTGCGCGATTAGTCTCGTAGTATAAAATAATGTTGCATTCGTGTGAATATAACATTTCCATGGGAATAAACTGCAGGCCTATTAGTACATTTTTTGAATTTGAATTGTTAATAAAAGCCTTATGAATGTATTATGCTGTCTGAAATTCTAACTCCTTACCAACTGAAACATTTTTTACGCTTTGCATAAGCTATACCTCTAGCGATCGTAACTGGTTTACGTTTCTTGCTTGGTTTTAAAGGAAACATATCTGAAACTACTTCCGATTTCAAATGGGGTAGTTGACTGGTATTCAATTAATCAAAAGTATTAGGATTAGTGAATTTTGTATTTAATTATGATTCGTAAACTGAAAAAATAATTAATAATAATTTTGGCTAATCAAATTCAGAGAGAAGCTTTTAAAGATTTTAAAACCACAAAAAGCAATAAAACCTTTCCCACAAAGCATAACATAGCGATGTATGACACTTACGGGCAGTGACGTCATAGCCTGCAATAGTGCGCTCTTTGTCTAGCAAAAAAAAAATGCTTGTAACTTGTTTATTTCTAGGTTGATTACATTTTTGTTTTCGTTAATCCGCTCTGTTTATAGTTAGCAGTTACAAGAGGACATCGAAAAAAAAAATTTCAACTATACTCTATAAAATTTAACTTGATCTCTGCGACAGCTGTCAGAAAAATCATGCTTATGAAGTCCTGAATGTCTTAATAGTACAGACAGTACCTGTTAATGTCATACTTTATGAGCATGCTAATTAGTGATGGGCGACGAATGATCGTGACCACAGAGTTTTACATAGAGTTTTATTTAAAATATCGATAGTTTATACTAACGATATTTTAAATAAAACTTAATTTATCATGAATTTTAGTGTATATTTTAATATCATAACATTTTTTACATGTGTAATTAAATTAAACCCGATTATATGTTACATTAGCATCGATAATAGTAAAAAACGTCGACAAATACTATCGTTACATTATTATGAGTATTTAATTAATATCATAACATTATTTACATGTGTACATACTTGATCTCAAATAATAGTAAGTAAATAAAGTCCAATTTCTCACCTTCAACTACTCATTCGATTTCATTACAACATTGTTTGAAAATCGTTTTTTTCCACCACTATCTTAACTCTAAAAATGTCAATCTTCTATGTTAATGTCACTGTCGCAGAGATCAACTTAAATTTTATAGAGTAATGAGTGACAGTAGCGTGCTGATGTGTTATCTTAACTCTTTTAAATTATCTAAGAACATTATGGTTTGGAATAAAATACAATAATATTATAAGGAATAAAATCCAGAAAAGTCCTATCTAAGCAGATTGCAAGCAGCTTTGTTTGGGAAAAACTTTATATTTCCTCCAGAAACAAGTCGATATCATTTCAGCAAATAACGATTAGCGTTCTGTTTATTATACTTCTTAGTGTCATCATAATAGAGTTCCAAATGGCAGCCTCACTGCTCCTCCTATTGTTTTTTCCACTGAATAAATCATGGAACCGCTCTCTGAAGGAAGTGTAATGTAGTGAAATATTCAACAATTCTACGCAACAATGGCGCGATATAAAACTGATGACAGGTTATATTGAGCTGTCAATATCCGATAGACCTGGAATAACTCCAAGTTTTTGTCACTGTTTTATGAAACGAGATTTTTTATTTAGCTTTTTTTGGATGTCAATTCATTTCATTACTTCTGGAATTGAGTTTTCAAAATAATATGCTAGAATCACCTGTTAATTGAATGAGTGATTACATCGTTGGCCAATTTGTCTGTACTATTTACCTCTAACTAATGTTATTATGTATTAAGTTGAAATGGCGATGACCAGGGTACATTTGGTGAGCAGGGTACACATCACAAAAGTCTGATGCTCGATAGAGTTGGAAATTTCTCTAGTGGAGATCATGTACCGGCAAGTGTAGCACGTCTATCCACAAGGTGGACGAATGACTTCCTTAGGACCATTTGCAATCGTTGAATTTATTATCCACCTCTTAAAAAGGTATCATTGTTCTGACGCTTTTTCCGCATTTATGTTGATAAATTAATTAAATTAATTAGCCAGCAAAGTTGAAATTAAATAATATAATGCGTAACACACTCTTTGATATTTTAATCAGGTTATAATTTTGTGGTTAGCCAGCTATACCTATTTGATTAACCTCTCATCTGATATAATCACTCGGTATATTACATAATTTTATTATGTAACGATTGATTCACATATTAAAGAATAATGGACTGTATTGATTTATTATTATTAATTAACAGAAAACATAACTTAAAATAAGTCTTCGGGAATTAATAAATCAGCGTCCTTGGCATCTAAATAATGACTAAATAAACTTGAAACGAAACACTCTTAATGGAGAAGCACGTTCAGTAAAGAGTAGAAAAATACGAAGAAAACTAATTTTATTCATTGGCATTAGGTCAGAATAATCTAGTCCTTATTCTGAGGGTATTAGTTTTTTTTTCCATTTATAAACTCACTTAACCTGTCCCCTGCCATGTATCATACTTACCACTAAAATAAACAAAATGAAAAATGTCCAAGTATGTCAATACAAAGCCACGGGAGCTTGTCGCATTGCGTGTCCGTATTCCCTCGGGCATGTCCCGGACGGTCCCCGGACGGTCCCTGGACGTACTGTTCCGTCCCACTGACGCCGACATAAGACAGGTAACCACATGAGGGTTAAAAGCTGCACGCTCTTGATAAACTACTCTATGACAAGAGGGTAGAGTTCAAAATGTGACGTGCAAATTTTGTAACCACGTGAGAGCTGCAAATTTTTGACAAATTATTTATTGCTGGAGTATAGAGTCGAAAATGTGACTTTCGAATTCTGTAACCACATGAGAATTGGACATCTTTGACAAACAACTCTCTATTACTGAGGAATAGGGTCGAAGATCTGACGCGCGATATAAAGGTGTGCTTTAGATTGATGATGCGTTTGTCAGTTGTTTTAATTTTGTATGCGTAGTTGGGAGAGGAAATCTTTTCGTTAAGGGGGCGCCTAATGCCAAAATCAAGCGAAAGGTGTATTTTTAAAGACGTAGTGTAAAGGTAACGAACATAAATATCCATATAAAAAAATACTATAGGAAAGGAAAAAACCTATAGTAGCAGAGTAATTGCGTAGAATTTTGAAAAATAATTTGGTTACTTTAGAAAAAAATAAAACTTTACATCATAAAAAAAAATATTTTATGTCAAATGCTCGAAATTATCAGCGATAATATCACATTATTTTTGACAAATTACGTAGCCAGACTAATGCTCTAGTCAAGTAATTAGTTAGTTTTTTTATTACATACTTAAATTTTGTATAAATAAATAAAATCCCACCTAAAAATAAAAGTTGAAGCTCAAAGCCAACATTGTCATAACTTGTGTCATGCGATTTTCGACTCTAAACAAAGCAGTATAGATGATAGCGGGCGATGCAAGAAGCGCGGGTGAAATCTGATTATTACATGGCATTAGGCGCACTCTTAAAGACTGTCCAGTGGCTAGTGAAGTAAGTTCGTATAAGCTGGTGGCTAGCCCTGGTTTCATAGTTTTTAAGCCGCCTGAAAGCCTCTGATACAACTAAACAGCTAAAACAGAAGGGACCTACAAGCTCGGGACACGAGCCACGGTGGCGCTCAGTTTTAATGTTTTATGATTCAGTGACTGGTCAATACATCACACAAAAAGCGTAAAGTTGCAACAAGCATATTTTTGAAATTATTTTATATCGTGCTTCACACACTAGGTGTATAGAAACTTTCTTTTTGTGATAAACATTTCAAAAATTGACGCGTTACTATTACTAACTATTACTACCTATACCTATTACCTATATACCTATTACTAACCTAATAATTTCACATTAAGTGACTGACTGGTTTAAAAAGCAGTTCTCACAAATGGCGCTTCTAACAATGTAGTAGTTAGTAAAAATGATAAACACTCACTAATTCGGCGCCTTCGCAGAGAGCGTTTTAGCTTAATTGAACAAAGCATCTGGGCCGGGGTCCCAGAGGATGCAGGTTCAAATCCTGCGAACGCGTCAATTTTTGAAATGTTTATCATAAAAAGAAAGCATATTTTTGTTCATAAATGTCTCACTAAGCATTATGAAATAGATTCATCTAGATTACACAAATAAATCGTGACAAACTGTTTGTAAGAACACAGAAGAGTTGTAAAAAACTATTTCTAACATTATTTCAAAGAAAAAAGATATTTTCTCAACGTACTAGACATTTTTATGAAGTTGAAGTATGAAGAAAAAGTCAAAGTAGGATATTTCATCTACATTCAAATTTCAGAAAATAATTATAGCAAATCTCTGTTATTTACATTCTTTACTTTGAAAGTATCATACAACGGCAGTTGCGTGTCTAGATATACATTTGTAAGATAAACGGATTTAAGTGTATACATGCTAAGAGGCTATAAAAGCATTATCAGAGTTCAACAAGATCGAATCACAAAGCGGTACCTACCTACCATTAAAATGTTTATATTTCCGTAACGTGCTCAGAAATGTTAACCCACATCCAGACAAGACGTTACACCCCATAAAGTCATAAACTCCATCGTCATTACTCGTTCTGCGTCACTGTAATGACGCTTCAAACCATTACCGGCGTCATTTTACAGACAATTCCGAGGGCTGAAATTTTTAGTAAAAATGAAATTTGTGTTTATAGCTCACTGTGCACCGATAATTGAGGAAATGGATAATAGCTACGAGTATGTTAGAAAATGATACTGTTCTGTACTGTACGAGCATTTTTAATAGTCCACTGCTGGACGTAGGCCTACCCACGAAGGGTGATTGGGCCATATCCAGCACGATGGTCCATTGCGGATTGGTGGATTCACACACACTATCAAATTTGTTCTACGGACGTATGCAGGTTGCTTCACGATGTTTTCCTTCACCGAAAAGCTAGTTGTGAAAATCCGTACATAAATTCCAAAGAAACTCATTGGCATGGGACCGAGATTTGAACCTAAGAATGACAGGCCAGCGTTGCAACCATTAGACCACCACGGCTTATACTGTTGATAATATTCTACAGTTTAGACGTTTTACTAAGAAGTTTTTTTTATGATTGACAATTCAATTTGTCACCACCGCAGTCTGGATTTGAACCTGCATTCATTAATTATCTTACCGGTTTCAATACCGGTTTTACTTATTGTTTTACTAAATAGTACGTCGTTCTACCACTGAAGTACCACTAAAAACAATAAGCCCGATTATAGAGACGCCAGCGTAAATTTAATAGCAACGTTTAAAGCGTTATCTTTATCGAATGCCTAAAGTGAAAAAGAAACAGAACTATGCTATTTAGCTATTATAATTACGATGGCACCTCTGTAATAGGACTTATTGTCACCATAATTAATTATAGACGTTTTAACATTCTGACGTGCTTAAAACAGCGTCTTTTTCACTGATCAACCTTCTGAAAAGGAGCTTTTATAATTCTACTTCAAAGCTTGAGAGAAAAATTGAAATAGAAATAATTCCCTGCCCTACACCGTAACCTAACGCCAGTTCATAAAGACTCCCTAAATAGTTAAGCTGAGTGCACAACGGCGGGGTGGATACGCATCAAGCACAAATGATACTAAAATGAAGTCATTTACGTCATTACGATATCGTATCTACTGAATAAGTTATGATGATTGAATCCGTATCGCACGACTGGTATCGTTTAGCAAACGTAATCAAAGGGGGATGACTCTAACTTGAAATGATAGTAGAAATTGGGAAACTGCCCTTATTAACTAAAAATACCTTTATAGAAATACTATAACTAATGCAAAATTTATAGAGTGCAGACCACGTACCGGCAAGCGCAGCGTAGGACGTCCACCCACAAGGTGGACGGATGACCTCATTAAGACCGCAGGATAGCGCTGGAAACACGCTACGAACCAGTCTTATTGGAGATCTTTAGGGGATACCTATGTCCAGCAGTGGACGTCCTATGGTCGAAATGAACGAAGGAATACAATACGCTCTCAAGTAAGTATGGTCATTTTGCCACGCACCGCGTAGTTGGCCATGTTTCGGCAAGTGCAGCGTAGACGTCCACCCACGAGTTGGACAAATTATCTACTCATCAGGACTACAAGTTTAAGCTACATGCAAACTGAAGAAGTAGTAACATAGTTCTATTGAAGATCCATAAGGGAGGCCTATGGCTAGCAGTGAACGTCTTATGGCTGATGACTAGTATCGCGCTGGATGCGAACCGATTCGAATGGGTCTTATTGGGAATTAATAGAATAAACTAATACATAATTACAACGCGGTCACATTAACTAGACGTTTGACTATGTGAAGTTATTTTGGCGCTCAAGTACGGTGTGCGAAAAAACTGGCCAAGTGCGAGTCGGACTCCCGCACGAAAGGTACCAAACCACCTTCTATAAAAGATAAGTTTCTACCTGTTTATTAAGATCGAGTAAAATTGCTTAAAATTTCATGCGATGCGTCGAGTTAATGTGACGGCGTTATATACAGTACAGGATTATAATCATCATATCATTATTTGAATCGAGATTACCATATAATAATAGTGATTTTGTGAAACAAGATCATTACATACCTAGTTTTTTATATTCAAACGCGAAACTCTATTTTCACGCATTTAACGCAAAGTAAAAAAAAAACATTTGATTAGGTACAGCTTGATAAGGTATTTTTTACTTCGTTTTATCATTTTTACTTAAGTCATTAGAACAAGAAATAAAGTCATTATGTAGAGTTTAATATAGTGATATTTTTTTATCTATCTAGATACAAATAATCGCAATTAGTAGTACTTCAATTTAAAAAAAAACTTTAATTGGGTAATCTGAGACAAAATTCTGTACATTACTAAAAATTTTACCTTTTATTACTTTTCAAAATGAAATACGGTCATCGACCATGAAACTGTATAAACTTCAAAATCAAATACAAACGAGTATTATGCGTTGACTTGAACCAATAAGTAAGGAGATTACGACAAATTTTATTTTATATACTACGAGATCAACCGTGCAAAAAATTGTATGTACATTGAAATTGTGAAAAAGCTAAATAAACGATTACAACAAACTATTGAAAGGAGATGTCTACAAAATGTATGGAGGCTGGTATAAGATGTAACGGTATTCGTCCTCACCGTTAAAATATGTGTGCACACACATATTTAGAGTGTTAAACCTTTAGAAGTTTATCATCACCATCAGCTATGTAGATATGTATAGACGTCCTCTATATACCAACACGATTTCAAACTTTACCTCCCAATCAGCTATTTTAAGGAACTAAGCACTTATCTCAAGTGATTGATCATTTGCTATATTAAAAGTAATTAAATTAATCCTAATCATAGCAAAATAAAAGCTAAATTACTCCTAATGGACTTGGGAAAACTATGCTAGAAATGAAATATTTAATTTAGTAACAAAACAGTGTAATTTTATAAAAAGAACACAGACAAACCAATACATGAGGTAAACAAAGTGTAAATAACAGATAAGTTTACGAACATTAAGTTTTCTTATACATAACAGAAAATACAATAGGGCATAAAACAATGTAAATAGAGAAATAATACGTAAATAATATTTCTATATTTTTCTAGGGATTCCTCCTCTGGGGATTGTATAAGATAATTGTCTTTTCCGGTAAAAGCTCCACCACTGATCGATCGATTAAAGGAGTTTCCTTTAATCCAAAGAAAAATCCTTTAATTAAATCTGCCCTTCATTTCAATATCGCCTCAATAGAGATTTTTGACCATAAAAGGGAAAAAATCACTATCTACACAGCTTTGCCCGGCCCCCTTAACAGGGGAAGACCTAACTGGTTAAATTAATCAGTACTTAACACAGCATTTTTGCTGTGAGCCTTCTCAAATAGGCTCAAAATCAAAGGATACTTAGCTTGAAGAGCTGATTTCGACATCAATCCCTAGGTTCTAGCCGAGTACAAAAGTACACGGATGGAGCCAAGTATACACATGAGGTTAGGACACACAAACAAATATTTATAGTATTTTTAAGTTATTGTACTTAGTAACGCTAGATCCAGAGATTTTAATTATAGTTATCAAGACTAACCTTTGAATTGAAGTCTAAAACATATCTGTAGGCTATTAAACCAAACAGTCAAATCCACTATTGCAAACAGTAATAACGAAGGGTTTTATTGAGATTACTTTTATAATTAATTTGATAAACTATATTGAATACAGGCGTAAAGGTAATATCTGGATCTAGTGCCCAAGATGTTGAAGGTAAAACTTAGCTCTCATTGCTGTCGTCCGTCTCGAATCTTCATCACTTTACATATTTTAAGCGCGGACAAATAGACATTACTTCAATTAACTATTACGATCGCGCACTTTACAAACTGATTTTGTATTTCGTAAATCTCCCTGACCACCTCTTCAATGCGAAGCTAAAACTTGACTATCCCTCCTATTTTTCACGCTGGCCTAAGGGCAGTTGTCGGCTCCGCCTCAACTCTCGCGGGGAAGATGCTAAGGATTCTTCCCATTGGTTGAGATACCCGCGTACGCGCAGCGTCACGCCCGAACCCTCGGGCGGTCCACATGAAAGATAAAAAAAATATTCCTAGAATTCTTTTCATAAAAAGTTGGTATGTTCTCATGATTTCACAAAAGTACAAACTTAGCAAAAAAAATAACCGATCCTAAGAAAGGTCCCTTTTGTCTCAAATTTCTAGCCATCAATATTTAAGATAACAGCTATTTCTTTTAAACCTCGAAAAAAGGCAATAAAATATAATGACAGATAGTTTCGCTTCTCAAAATGTTTAACACGTGTTTTACAACATTCCCTGGCACGGCGTCATGGCTTTATTGCGAGTCGATGAATTAGCCGGTATTTAAACAATGCAAAATTAAGCGAGTTGGTGGCCAAATGCAGATCTATTCTGCATAAAAAAAAATGCTAATACCGTCACATTCCACCCTCAACTTAAATGTGCAATTATGTAAGTAATGAATGAATTAAGTTTCAATAAGCACTAAACTAAGTTTCCAGCTACTTAAACTCGTGATAAATCCATTTTTAGAGGTTTATACATGATCCAGCCACCCTCAGACTCTAATGTGATTGTTTATTTTAAATTTGGAAGAATCCATTTGACATTATTTACTTCAGAACCAAGTTGTTTGTTGGCTTAAAATGTAAATCGTCTGATTCACATTAATGATCGAAGTTGAAAAACATGCTAAATTACAGTGCAGGTGCGATTCACACAAAACTCAGAAAATGTAATAGATATGACACAGTCGGCTACTTCAATCCTATGTTCAATTGGAAGTATACAAAAATGAATTAATAAGTGGGATTCGAACCCACTGTCATTTTCCAATTACATATATTGTATGTAATAATAAATTTTCAATTGTAAGTATCTAAGGCGGATTCCTTTGTTTTTTTTTTATACAACAATAAATCAATAAGTAGGATTCGAACCTACTGTAAGTTTCCAACCACATATATTATGAAAATAAATTTATAAAAATTTCAATTGTAAGTACTTATCTAAGGTGGAGTATTTTTTTTTATACAACAATAAATCTAAGCAGGAATCGAACCCACTGTCATTTTCCAACCATATACATTATACTTATATTATGTAACAAAATCTGAGCCCAACGACGAAACTATAGTTTCCATTGTGATTGTACAACGTAAAATATCTAATAGCAGGGTTCGAACCTACTAGTGCTACTATGTAAATTTATGTATCTATATCGTCGTACCTTAGCGCACATAGGTATTATTGTTTTATTTTAATCCTAAATCGATTCTAACCGTCGAATGAGGTCCAATAGGATTATCTCCACAACAGGACAAGAGGCTGAGGTTGTCAGTTGGTATCTTACAGTGCAGTTTTAGAAGTGGTCAAGAAAATAGGACCGAGTCTCGAGGACTCTATCCTACTTGCCAGGAAGTCGTCGTTGCTTCAGTGGCGTCCAGAGATGTTTTCATATTAAGGACAGACATAAAATAAATAGTATTCCGGGTTAAAGATATAGGTCAAGATTTTGTTAATTTCATTTAATTTTATTTGTTAATTTAATTAGTCATTAAACACTATTTTTACTGATTTCTACAACAATAAGCCGTGGTCACCACTAAGCTCAGGTTTGGTAGTTCGCCTCACTTCCCTTATGATAAGAATGTTGTAGGAGCTCCCCCTTTTAGGAGCTCCCGATGCACTACTTGGCCTCTGGGCCTTCCTTTCCTACCGTGAGGACTTTCTAGGAAGGGGAGAGGTTAGAGAGTCTTCTCAAGAGCCCCGATGAACCTATTTCATCGCCCCTCGTGAGTTTTCCTTTCCTACCGTGAGGACTTTCTAGGAAAGAGGGGTTTAAGAGCCCCGAGCGCTCTAGTGCATCTATACCATCGGCACCTACGAGCTTTCCTTTCCTTCCGTGAGGACTTTCTAGGAAGTGAGGTTTCGATGTGATAGGGCAGAAACGTTCCCAAGGTCCTGGGACGTTAACTATAGCAAGCTTTCTTACCACAGATTATTTCAAAAGGTATCCGAGTCTAAGCTCGAATGGCACAAGGAATTTCTGATGTTATTTTATTATATCCCAGACAACAACATCAACCTCTCGTTCCACAGAACGTAAGGGAAAACATCGCGAAAGAACCTACAACATGATTGTTGAAAACAATAACATGATCAGTGTACCATCAGTGTAGTAATTCTCACATAATAACGTAAATTTTCATACTATATAATGTACTCGTATAACTTCAATATGTATAATATATAATGTATGTATAATGTACTCGTATAATTTCAATATGTATAATATATAATATACTCGTATAATTCCCCTTTTTTATTGTTAACCGATTTTAATAAAATTGAGACTCCGGTTATATTAACTGTTTAGTCGTATAAAAAGTCTTCAGGCAACTTAAATCCTCTGACACCAGGGCTAGCCGCCCGGCCTACACGAACTTACTTAATACAATTTTAAGGTACCACATCTGAAGTATTATCTACCAAATATAGTCATATCAGTCCATGATTGGCGGATTAATCGCGTAACATACATACAAAACAATTGAGTCGAATTGAGAACCTCCTTTTTTTTGATGTCCGCTAAAATCTATATGATTAAAATGTGGTAAATATAAATAATAAATTCTTGCCCATATATTTGGGTCTCTATGCTAATCCAGAAATACCTTCTATTTTCCCGAGATAAAAGTATATACCTAGTTTATGACAATTCGACTTTTATCATACAATATCCAATAATTATATCCTTGCTAAGAATCTAGTCAAACTTTTGCTCTGTTTTCGGACGAAAGAATAACAACCAACCCAATAAACCAACAAACACTTTACTTATTACAGTTTTAACAAGGGTTATCTCTACAATTATTCATCATCGTTACTACGTCATTATAATTATATAGGACGCGTTTATTGAACTGGACATAGACCTCGCCTAAAATGCTCCAATAAGAACAACGGAAGCTCGGAAGCCCGCGTCGCATGCGCTTTGGTTGTTTCAATTGGTTTAATCAACAACCACTCTTTCGGTTTAGTATTATCAACAAGGGTGGTGTCTATAATTCATCATCATCGATATAGACCACGTTTATTGCAGCCAGACATAGACCTCGCCTAGAAATCTCCAATAAGATCGATAGGAAGCGATTTTGCGTCGCGTGGGCTCCGATAGCCTTTAACTTCTTTGTCTATCTAAGTACAACTATGTGTGTCGCGTTACCAACACAATGGAGCCTGAATGGTGCAGAAAAACTTAGTTTCTGTTGTGATTTCCATCACTGCACATCTTTCAAAATATTCGATTTTGTAAGGGCCATTGTTATTATGGCTGCTAATCCATTAAAATAAAACACTCCAAAGATAGAATAACCCGCTGTACCTATTACGTCGCTTGAGGGATATTACGTACAGGCAGACAGATATATATACACAAACACAGCAATAGCAACTTTGCTTTGTAACATTATGTAATGTCAAATGTTTGGAGATGA
Source organism: Hypomecis punctinalis (assembly GCA_949316475.1). Taxonomy (NCBI): domain Eukaryota; kingdom Metazoa; phylum Arthropoda; class Insecta; order Lepidoptera; family Geometridae; genus Hypomecis; species Hypomecis punctinalis. The sequence continues at coordinate 84,480 of CASGGB010000008.1, forward strand.
AAGATATGACGGCATCCATTAAATTTATCTTCAGTAAATATTTTATCTATACACTAAACATCGAATAGGGTAAAATTGATTTTGTAATTCGATCGATTAGTTCAAATATGTGACTGTCTTAACTACCACCCTCGGAAGTTGTGATTATAAATGCCACCCTCGGTCTCTGAGACTTAGTAAGTTTCTGGATAGAAACTCCCTTTTTATCATTGAAACTTTAGCAAGTAGTATTTTTTTCTAGGCTTAAAAGTTACAGAAGTACCCAACGATTTTCTATCTTTAACTTTAAAATGGCTGAAATTCGAAACAAATAATTTATTTATTTAGACATAAGTACATAATTATGTGTGTATCGCATTAATACAGTCATGGTAATTAATGGTTATATTCAAATTACCATCATAATTTATTATCAAATATATTCAAAATAAGTTTTTAATCTATAGTAATATCTCGTTTGGTCTTCCATACAACTATTTTCTATTGGAGGTTAATGTTGTCGTATGAGAGATATTATTAAATACTGCAAAGATAAGATAATTCTGACAGATAGGGTACATAAATACTTTTTGTACTTCATTTGTGATTACTCGTGAGAACATACCAAAAATAGAAAGTTTCAAAATAAAAACATCTGAAATACATGCAAAAAAGGCGTTATTTAACAAACATGCACTTATAAAATACACCGTTTTTTTTTCCAACATTGTGACCGAAGTCTGTAACTGTTTGCGGTAGATACTAAAATCATTGTTCCATAATAATCCACAAGTCCATCAGGTAGAGATACGAAACAAGTACCTACAAATTCCAGGTAGTTGGCCATATAACTATCGTGATCGTAAAATTGAATAGAAATTGGCCTCGTGTTGCGTTTTTTGTTTTTAATTGTAAGATAAACTAAGATCAGTTATTTATATGATCTAAAAATGTTATTGTGATCGTTCATCGAAATATAAGAGATCCTACGTTGTGTTATTTTTTTTTTGTTTATAATAATCCAAATTGTTTTATTTAGAGGCAATATGTAATAAATTGCGCGTCTAAATCCTGCTTCACGTGCATCATCTGTAACGGTATTCGTCCTCACCGTTAAAATATGTGTGCACACACATATTTAGAGTGTTAAACCTTTAGAAGTTTATCATCACCATCAGCTATGTAGATATGTATAGACGTCCTCTATATACCAACACGATTTCAAACTTTACCTCCCAATCAGCTATTTTAAGGAACTAAGCACTTATCTCAAGTGATTGATCATTTGCTATATTAAAAGTAATTAAATTAATCCTAATCATAGCAAAATAAAAGCTAAATTACTCCTAATGGACTTGGGAAAACTATGCTAGAAATGAAATATTTAATTTAGTAACAAAACAGTGTAATTTTATAAAAAGAACACAGACAAACCAATACATGAGGTAAACAAAGTGTAAATAACAGATAAGTTTACGAACATTAAGTTTTCTTATACATAACAGAAAATACAATAGGGCATAAAACAATGTAAATAGAGAAATAATACGTAAATAATATTTCTATATTTTTCTAGGGATTCCTCCTCTGGGGATTGTATAAGATAATTGTCTTTTCCGGTAAAAGCTCCACCACTGATCGATCGATTAAAGGAGTTTCCTTTAATCCAAAGAAAATTCCTTTAATTAAATCTGCCCTTCATTTCAATATCGCCTCAATAGAGATTTTTGACCATAAAAGGGAAAAAATCACTATCTACACAGCTTTGCCCGGCCCCCTTAACAGGGGAAGACCTAACTGGTTAAATTAATCAGTACTTAACACAGCATTTTTGCTGTGAGCCTTCTCAAATAGGCTCAAAATCAAAGGATACTTAGCTTGAAGAGCTGATTTCGACATCAATCCCTAGGTTCTAGCCGAGTACAAAAGTACACGGATGGAGCCAAGTATACACATGAGGTTAGGACACACAAACAAATATTTATAGTATTTTTAAGTTATTGTACTTAGTAACGCTAGATCCAGAGATTTTAATTATAGTTATCAAGACTAACCTTTGAATTGAAGTCTAAAACATATCTGTAGGCTATTAAACCAAACAGTCAAATCCACTATTGCAAACAGTAATAACGAAGGGTTTTATTGAGATTACTTTTATAATTAATTTGATAAACTATATTGAATACAGGCGTAAAGGTAATATCTGGATCTAGTGCCCAAGATGTTGAAGGTAAAACTTAGCTCTCATTGCTGTCGTCCGTCTCGAATCTTCATCACTTTACATATTTTAAGCGCGGACAAATAGACATTACTTCAATTAACTATTACGATCGCGCACTTTACAAACTGATTTTGTATTTCGTAAATCTCCCTGACCACCTCTTCAATGCGAAGCTAAAACTTGACTATCCCTCCTATTTTTCACGCTGGCCTAAGGGCAGTTGTCGGCTCCGCCTCAACTCTCGCGGGGAAGATGCTAAGGATTCTTCCCATTGGTTGAGATACCCGCGTACGCGCAGCGTCACGCCCGAACCCTCGGGCGGTCCACATGAAAGATAAAAAAAATATTCCTAGAATTCTTTTCATAAAAAGTTGGTATGTTCTCATGATTTCACAAAAGTACAAACTTAGCAAAAAAAATAACCGATCCTAAGAAAGGTCCCTTTTGTCTCAAATTTCTAGCCATCAATATTTAAGATAACAGCTATTTCTTTTAAACCTCGAAAAAAGGCAATAAAATATAATGACAGATAGTTTCGCTTCTCAAAATGTTTAACACGTGTTTTACAACATTCCCTGGCACGGCGTCATGGCTTTATTGCGAGTCGATGAATTAGCCGGTATTTAAACAATGCAAAATTAAGCGAGTTGGTGGCCAAATGCAGATCTATTCTGCATAAAAAAAAATGCTAATACCGTCACAAAGAATAATCAAAAATTCTAACCACACCACTCGTTACATTTCGAGAAGGCTCATATTTTTCTAAGTCTATTACATCTGTTAAAACCAAAAATAAACCCTCCGTTTTTTTATTATTATTTTTGAATCTACCTATTAGGATATATAAATATATTTGGCTCAATAGGTAGTTTATCTCTATCAACCCTGATTAATTAACCTCCAAATTGTTAAATAAAAGCATTTTTTTCCAATTAGACACAGTTTTTAAGTGATCTTTTGTCACATTGTACCTACTAACTGATCACACTGGTAGGTCATAATTTTTAATTTAAATTTAGATATGAATGTGGAAGAATCAGCTACGAATGCAACTAAAATAACGATAGAAGCACTTTATTATTGCTAAACTAGAAAAAATACGAGTACATATTTGTATTACTATTTTTCATACAGTTTATGTTTCACATATTAAAAAAATGGAGGAATAAAAAAAAAAATATTTTTGAGAAGCCCATAAATCAAACTATAAAATAATGCATAATGTACCACTTGTGGACGTCATCTTTAGAATAAAATAATTTTAAGTAATTCTTCAAAACTATCGGCGCTATAACAAGAACTCTAGAAAATTACTACTAATACCTAAGACAACCGCTGAAATACCCTCAGATTTTTTTCTCAAAAAATACCAATCAAATTTAACTCTAACTAAATAGACACTTTGATCAAAGTAAAAAATTCTATAGGCACGGTTTACAGTCTGTTTCAAGAATTCACAATCCGGCTGGATCGTTCATCTGCACTCATTCTGATTACTTTTGCTTGTAAACCGAAAAAGGTTTCACTCAAATTATTAATTTCGAAGGGTTAGAAAAATGCAAATAAAAATATTCAAGTATTTGAAAAAAGTTGTACGCATTTTTGTAAAGTTTTATTGCTCTCGTAACATGTTGAAATTGAACGCAGTTGAACGCGGTGATAGTGATACTGCAAATTCATAATGGACGAAGCTTTGAAACAAATTATATTGGACATACAAGCCAGTTTTCTGCAACAACAGAAACAGATGAAAGAAATGCAAGATAATATAACTGAAAACATAAATAGGAATATTAATGACAAATTTGATCGGATTGAAGAGAAACAAATAACTATTCAGAAAAAATTACAAGACCAAGAGATACGCATAGATGCAATTGAAAGGGAGATAAGAAAGAAAAATTTGGTATTTTTCGGTATTGAAGAAACTGAAAGGAACTACGACGAGATGCTAACACTTGTCTTGTGTTTGATAAACGAAACAATGAAAATAAATTGCGATCCCCGAGAAATTTCCTGTGTAAGAAGAATAGGAACAAAAAGCGACAAACCTAGACCAATCATTCTCACATTTCTCACAATGAGTAAGAAATTGGAAATTTCGAAAAACAGGAAGCTTTTAGCTGATTCACAATATTATTTGAAAGAAGATTATCCACCAAATGTCTTAGCAAAAAGGAAAGAGCTACAAGAAGAGTACAAGAAGCAAAGAGGTGAAGGAAAAAATGTTGTCTTGAAATATGATAAACTAGTAGTACTTAAAGATAAAAGTGTCTTCACAAAAGAAAATTTAAAAATAAACAGCAAACGTGGACTGTCGGAATCGCCAGAAAGTATCGACAATATAACCAATAAGGTAAACAACTTCAAGCAGAAGCCAAAGAAAAACAAAAAAAACACCATAACATCATACCTAAATAAAATGTGACACTGTGCCACGAACTAAATTACTCGTATGAAGAAAAGAAAACAAAAAAAACACAAAAATTACCTAAAATAAGAATAAGAACTCGTCAACAACTCCCCCAAGCCGGCTGGTCACCGTGGGGGAAAAGACTAAAACCCCTTGGTTACAACCATATGTAAGTAGGACGTACTACTGTTTCGAAATTGTATCATAATTATTCAAGAAATTAACCAAGGGAGGCCTTACGCCATTTGGCGACTACTACTCTTAAGTTATTTTTACACTAACAAATAACATATGTGTATACTCGTACCTTATCATTCGTTACTAGTTAAGTGTAATTAGTTGAAAAGTTTGATTGAATGGTGTAAAGTCATTTAACACAAAACAAGTTTGAAATACCTACCCTTTAAGTACAAATAAAATGCCAGCTATGTATTAGAATAAATTTTTACAACAATGTAGGTACATATTGTAAAATGAATATTAAATCATAGATTCTAAAAAAATATCACATTACTTACCTACCTACATGTAATTTACTATATGCTAAATACCGAAATAACAATAATCACGAGGTAAATTATGTTACTGTTACAGCAAGCGGGTATATTTACATAGGTACATATTCATGTTTATAAGTTTTCATTTGAGTTTTGTTATTATAAGTTAAACTTCTAATTAAAATAAGTGGGTCCAGACTCGTGGTTACACAGGTATTCCATAGTGTACTTAGTTCCTTAAAGTGCATCAAAACTGTATAAATTGCCTTACCCATTTAATAAGTCACAGAGTAGGTAATAGTACATGGCGAATCTTAGTTTATGCTAAGTGTATCGCAAAATGTAATGTACCTAGTTATCAACATTGTACCTACTCACACCGCAACGTTTTTGCAATGCTGTAATTAAAATAATACCAATTTGCTGTGAAGTTTTCAAAACCTTCAATATAATTTTCTGATTACTATTTTAAGAAGGTACTGTACATACTATTTTTAAGATGATGTTTTGTGAGTAGTAGAAATAAAGGCTTTTTTTTTATTTTATTTTATTTTATAACATGTTGAAATTGATTATTTTTTTTGTAGAGATACAGTATAATATTTTCTTTAAAACTTAGGGCGTATTTTGTCAAGCAGTAAAAAAAAAACCGGACAAGTGCAACTCAGGCTCGCACACCGAGGGTTTCGTCCAAATCCAGAAAATTTCACAAAATTGGGAAGTAGATTGTTAAAATCTCTGTATTGATATTTTTTTTTACATTTCTCGTCATACATCGAAAATTACACATGGTCAAAAAAAATAAAAATCTGTTTTAGCATGTACTTGATACTTGTATATGATACCTTACATGATACGATTTACTCACTTTGAATTTTCAACCCATATTGTGTGAATCTAGGCCCGATTTTTTGTAATAAAAATAAAAAAGTTCAATTTTCAGATTTAATCCTATATGTGTACTCTGTTGTTATGTTTCTGGCCAAAATTCACAGTTATATGTCAACGGAAAGTACCCTGTAGGTTTTGGTTTTTGTGAGTGTCATATTATGCAGTTTTTTATGACATAAACGGCTCTAGCTTTTTTATACGATAATTGAAAAGTTTTTCTTTTACACAACTGCAAAAGACCACAGACATACCTAAACAGTTTAAATTTCAACTAGATATCTTTTCGCGTTCCTGAAATAAAGAGTCTTGACATACACACAGACGAACAGACGGACAGACGGACACCAAAATGATCCTATATCCTAAAGAAACCATGGATATAAGTATACAGTTTAAATTTCAACTCGATATCTTGACGCGTTCCCGAGATAAAGAGTCTTGACATACACACAGACGGACAGACGGATAGACGGACAACAAAGTGATTCTATAAGGGTTCCGTTTTTTTCCTTTTGAGGCACGGAACCCTAAAAACATTAATTATTACGGGTAGTTCTTTGAAACAGAAAACAAATCTAAGCTTAGAGCCTAAAGCTCGATTTGACTATCAAGACGTCATGATAAGCGTTAGTTTAGAAACAAAAAACCGGACAAGTGCAAGTCAGGCTCGCACTCCGAAGGTTCCGTACATATCCAAAAAATTTCACTAAATTGGGGGAAGTAAGTTGGTAAATGTCTATACTATATCATCGACAAAACTGTTTTTTTTTTCTCTTTTCTCGTCATACATTAAAAATTACACATTGTTAAATTAATTAAAAATCTGTTTTAGCATGTGCTAATGAAGCTCTTTTATATGATACATTATACGATTTACTCACTTTGAAAATTTAACCCATTTTATGTGAATCTAGGCCATTTTTTGTGATTTAAATAAATATGTACGGTTAATCTTATATGCTTACTCTGAGACAATTTTTCTCGTTGAATTTCGTAGTTCTATGTTAACGGGAAGTACCTTGTAGGTTTTGATTATCGTGATGTTGAAATATGCGATTTTTTAAGACATAAAGGGCTCTAACTTTTTTATACGGTAACTGAGAAGTTTTTCTTTTACACAACTGCAAGAGACCACAAACATACTTATACAGTTTAAATTTCAACTCGATATCTTTACGCGTTCTCGAGATAAAGAGTCTTGACATACACACAGACGGACAGACGGACAACGAAGTGATCCTATAAGGATTCCGTTTGAGGTACGGAACCCTAAAAACAATCACTTCATTAAAACTCGCGTGAGTAATCATTATACTAAAGAATACCGATGTTTTCTTTAGTATAACACAAGATTATTTTTTGGAAAAATGACACATGACCGACTTCACCCGTGTACAGAATTCGCGAATATTTCGCACGGATCGATGTAGCATTTCACATTATTGTTGATTTATCAAAAATGGCTCAGCCGATTTCGATAAAATTTAAATGGGACCAATTCCAAAGTATACTCCTTTCAATAAAAAAAACTATTATTGAAATCGGACTACGACGAAAAAAGTTATGCGTGGTTATAAATTAAAAAAAAATACGCGTCGAATTGTATACCTCCTCCGGTGGTTCGTCGGTCAAAAAAAGAAAACACCAAGAAACTAAATTACCAACTCCATTACCATCATATCTGTTTTTAGCTATTAGGTTTGCCAATACTTATCTTACTTCCTACTATCCTATCCTATATATATAGGATAGGATAGTAGGAAGTAAGATCCATCCAGATGGAAGGATGGACGTTTGTTACAATTTTAGGCTAAAAATACTGAAAGGATTGAGATGACAATTTGCAATAATATAGCTTATATATCAGAATAACACATAGACTATAAATTATAATGATATTGCGTCGAAAATCCAAATATCAGGCGGGCGAAGCCGCGGGTAAAAACTAGTAAAAGATAATGCAAAAATATGTGTATATCGAGCCTAGGCAATTACCTACATAGTACAGTATTCAATTAAATTTATTTGTTTTGGAATATAATTTTCCTATTAATACCTTTCACGACAATCTTCGTTCAAAGGAATTTCATATATTCAGACCTTATAATCTTTTGACATTGCTTGTAAAACATGGCGGCGTCTTGGTGGCCTTGAACAAAAACCAAATCAGTAAATGTAAAATTCCATTGAAATTAAGCATTCAATGCGGTTGTTTTACTCTGCGCATTTATTTACCATATTTTAATGTTTTTTCAGCTACTGTTACACAGTGTGGTCTCGCTTTGAAAGATCTTTTTCATCACATCTATTCGAAAAGGACTACTTGGTTCGCCTTTAAGTACGCCCAAAGGAGGTGTTTTCTAAAAAGAACTTTATAAGTGCGCGGGAATTATCTATGCCGCGCACTTTTTGAATTTGGAAGTATTTGTAATGTTTAGTGTTCAGCGCCAAGAAAATGAATGAAAGGAATGTAAATATAAGTTTCCATTTGTTTTATTAGTAGATACCATTTAATTTCAATTTAGTTGTTACTCCAAGTTTTATTAAATAATAATCCTACTAATATTATAAACGCGAAAGTTTGTGAGGATGGATGGATGGATGGATGGATGTTTGTTACTCTTTCACGCAAAAACTACTGAACGGATTGAGATGAAACTTTGCAAACTAATATTATAAACGCGAAAGTTTGTGAGGATGGATGGATGGATGGATGGATGTTTGTTACTCTTTCACGCAAAAACTACTGAACGGATTGAGATGAAACTTTGCAATAATATAGCTTATATATCAGAATAACACATAGGCTAAAAATTATATAGCGAAAGTTTGTGAGGATGGATGGATGGATGTTTGTTACTCTTTCACGCAAAAACTACTGAACGGATTGAGATGAAACTTTGCAATAATATAGCTTATATATCAGAATAACACATAGGCTAAAAATTATAATGATATTGTGTCAAAAATCAAAATATCATGCGGGCGAAGCCGCGGGTAAAAACTAGTATTACAATAAAATATGAAGCGCCTTTTGTTTTCTCATAGAGGTGATGAAAAGTAGAGTGTCCCACTCGGGAGCAAAATATATTTTTGGCTCGGGCGACGTACTTTGAATCCCTCGCTACATTCAGGATTCTACTTTAGAATCCCTCACTTCGCTCTGGATTCAAAAAAGCGCCCTCGCCGTAAAAATATTATTTTGCTCCCATATGAAACAACCACTTCCATTGCCTCGCACTTTTTGAATTTGGAACAAATAAATGATGATGAATGATCTTTGCCGCGCACTTTTTGAATTTGAAAGTACCTATTAGGCCAGAGTAGAACCTTTAAAAATAATAAAGATTGAAAAAAAAATAATAGTAGGATGAAACCCATTAGAAAAGGAGGGGAATATTATAAAAATAAAAGGAAAAATAATTTACGGGCGATCTGAGGTCGGGAAGGGGTTGAGGTAGAGATAGTATTTACCTTCCTACGCATCATGCTTCATAATTTATATCTGTATCAATCAACTCAAACATAAAAATCGTAATATTTTCTTTAAAAAATAGTATGCTTAACGTAACATAACCTAAAGATTGAAATTAAATGATATTTTAGTACAAGATAGAAAAATAATAATCTCCTTAACTTTAGACAAACAAATTTAGTTAATCCCATGAAAAAAAAAAATTTCAAAATACATAAAAAATATATTAAAAATCTATAAAAAATATATAAAATATATATCGTAAATATATTTTTAATAACAAACTTTTGGCCGATTTCTATATATATTTTATACATTTTTAATAGATTTATAATATATTTTTAGTACATTTTGACATTTATTTCTTTAATATTTATTTTCGATTTTTTGCATTTTCTGAGAAGATTTACTATAGTAACATATATATTTTTTTTCACCATCGGAAAGTAGAGATTTCAACAAACAGAAAACATACCAACTTTTTGAAAAAAGCTGATATTTTGACGGTTGAATTTTCGATTGAAAATTAGGGTGTTTTTTCGATATTCATTCAAAATAAGGTGAAAAAAATTAATATTTTTAATCAAATAAATTACACCGTATTTGGGACATAAAAAGGTATGTTTTCACCAAATTTTGTTAAAAAAAAAAATTATTGTAAAAGATAAAAATAAAAAACCAAAAACTCGGTTTTTTGGATTTTTCACATAAATTTTGAGGTTATGTGAAAAAAGTGTCAATACAAAAGTTTTAGATCTTTTTATTACCTACAACTTTGCTATTTGACTTTTTTCGATAGGACTTTTAATTTTGCCGGAAATCGAGAAAAACCGTTTTTTCCCCTTAAAACCCCCCCCTCAACCCCTTCCCGACCTCAGATCGCCCGTAAATTATTTTTCCTTTTATTTTTATAATATTCCCCTCCTTTTCTAATGGGTTTCATCCTACTATTATTTTTTTTGGTTGCATAAATTATCGAGCCTGGTGTATATTTGTAATGTTAGTGTTCAGTGCCAAGAAAATGAAACGACGTAAAAATATTATTTTGCTCTCATATGATACAATCTACTATTTTCCAATAAGAACGTTGTAATTGGTACTTAATAATTTAACTTGTCTCGAGAGTTTTTCTATACTTCTAATGAGGTCATCTGTCTACTTTAGTGGCAGATGTCCTGCGCTGCGCTTGCCGGTGCAATCACTTCAGCACGCTTTGTCTACTACCACTATAATTTGCTGATATCTAGGTTAGATTAGGTTAGTTAGATAACTTTATTTTTTGCAAAAAATAGCATGGCCGGCTTACCCGTGTACAGAATCATTGCATAGTATAAAACAAAGTCGCTTTCCGCTATTTGTCCCCATGTATATGCTTATATCTTTAAAATTACGCAACGGATTTTGATGCAGTTTGTTTAATAGATAGAGTAATTCAAGATAAATGATTATAACTCGTATATTACACCTGTGCGAAGCCGGGGCGCATCGCTAGAACGCAAATATTATGCACGGATCGATGTAGCATTTTTCACATTATAAGTGATTTATCAAAAATGGCTCAGCCGATTTCAATAAAATTTCAATGGGACCAATTTAAAAGTATATTCTTTCCAATAAAAAAAAAGTTATTGAAATTGGACTCTATAAAAAAAGTTATGCGTGGTTATAAATAAAAATACAAAAAATCGCGTCGAATTGTATACCTCCTCCGGTGGTTCGTCGGTCAAAAACGGATATTGACTTATTCATTGCTCCATATTTAGTATACTTATGATTCAAAACACATTTTTTTATTATTGAGACGAATGTCTCAATACATAATTTAAAAAATCGTCCAAGTACGAGTCGGACTCGCGTTGAAGGGTTCCGTACCGTATGGGGGCCCATCCTTTAAAATAACTTTTATTCTGTGGACGCCCTCTTAAATATTTATTTTATTCTCTTTTTAGTATTTGTTGTTATAGTGGCAACAGAAATACATGATTTGTAAAAATTTCAACTCTCTAGTTATAACGGTTCATGAGATACATCTGGTGGGTGATTCTGTATGAAAACAAGCGTGTAACGCGCTCTAACGTGCTCTTTATTTTTAAGAAATTCTTATCAAAAATATTTATTTTTCAAATATCATAACTTAAACTCAGTTTTTTATTCATTTTAACGTAATTTTTTATTTACAAAATATTTCTCCAAACGAAATTCATGGAAATCAAAAAAATACTTACCGCGTTACGTTACTTTTTGTCGATAGAGAATCAGGCCCCTGGTGAGAGTCAAACGGACAGACGCACTGACGGACGGACAGCAGAGTCTTAGTAATAGGATTCTGTTTTTACCCTTTGGGTACGGAACCCTAATTATGAATTGCATTTTCTAAACTTAGATATTTACAAATGTCAAACAATCTAGTGTAATATTGCTTTTGTAAAGTTAGGTCGTTTATTTTAATGTTTCAACTTTAGTTTTTTAATTTGCTAACTTTGAAGTTTTGCTGAGTAGTGAAATTGAATTATTTCTTCGGTTGATTTACGCAAGTAAGTTAAACTTTTTTAATATTGTTTTACAGTGACGTAATGCATAAAAGAGGTTTTTCATCAAATATACCTAGTCTGTTATTAGCATTAAGTTTCTAGTACCATCGCCGTGTTATCAGTCATACGATGTTCCGTGCTTATCAAGTACTCGTGTTTCCTTTATTTATTACATTAAAAACATAAAGAAGTGGATTTTCATAATTATTAGCAATCTAGACAGATATTTATAGAGGTTTTTCTCTTACAGAGTTCAAATGTTTTGTGAATTTGATATTATTATGTACATTTTAATAACATTACATTACCGTGATAAAAAAATATATATTGTGGCTGTTACTTATACCCATAGACGTGCAATATAGTACTTAACTTAAACCTCAATTCAAAACTCAAATCTCTTTAAGAGTGCGCCTAAAGCCATGAAAAACAGATTTCACCCGCGCTTCTTGCATCGCCCGCTATCATCTATACATGACACAGTCCACGATGATTTGGGCTTCGAGCGGCAGCTTACATTTTTAGGTGACATTTTATTTATTTATTCAAAATTTAATCATATATTTAAAAAAATAATCAATTACTCTACTAGAACATTAGTCTGGCTACGTAATTTGTCAAAAATAATGTGGTGTTGTCGCTGATAATTTCGAGCATTTAAAAAAAAAGTTTTTTTTATGATGCGAAGTTTTAATTTTTTTCTAAAGGAAATATTATTTTCCGAAATTCTACGCAATTACCCTGCTACTATAGGTTTTTTCCTTTTCTATAGTATTTCTTTAATATGGATATTTATGTTCGTTATCTTTACACCACGTCTTAAAAAATACACCTTTCGCTTGATCTGGCATTAGGCGCCTCCTTAAATCTCGAGTAAATAGATATCTTCTAGGTAAGCATGTTACATCCTGCATACAGACCGCATATCTGCTTAACATCAGGCAGTGTGTAGTCTAACACAAACCTATTTTAAATAAAAAAATAACAAAATTCTAACTGCAAAGTTAGCAGCTGTAAGCACAAATCACGCTACGGGTCTTTTTATTACAATCCTTGCTATTCAATAAATTGCTCGAATTGAACACGCACTTTTTGCGCCTTAGAAACTCGGAAATTCCAATTTCAAATGCTTGATTGATAGCCACTATTACTGATTGGTTGACCGAAGGATCCGTTTCTACGACAACCGCTAGGCCTTTGCAATCGAACCCACTCTAACTTGAGCCCTGATTTAAGTTATTGCTGTTATTGATTGCTATCATTTTCATGGCTCATTTAAGACTGGTTAGTGCAAATCATTGGACAGAATTATGTTTACAGCTTTTGGAACTTCTATTTCTGTGCGTTAAAGTTCATTTTTGATTGGGTAGTTGTTTCGTAGGTTGCATAAAGGGGGTTCTACACGTGTGTTGATTGGCTCCGTTGACAGTTAGGAAGATAAACGATGTGTATCATTTGTCACTGGTGTCCCTTTGACGAGTTCTTGTGCACTCGTCCTATTAAATGCAGATTATAATGAGAAATTTTGTACGTTGATTGATGGCATTCGATGTATCGAGGGGCGGGAATGGTGTGAAATGGGGTTTATAGTAAGAGTGCTTAGTTAATAGTCTTTTTCGACGTTTGCACAGTGATAGTGGAATTTTTTCGCATATTTTAACGCTACTTTCTTATCTCAGTTACAATGTAATTTTTATTTTGTATGAATAGGTAGATAATGTACGACAGCAAAAATATATGCCATGACATTTTGAATCACAAAAGAGAGATCTAGTTCTGCTGTTTTGTGGTTTGAATGGCGGATGAATGGAGTTATTATAATCTAACCTTATTTTCATACGATAGATACCTTACTTGTTCCAGTTGTCGTGGTATCACAAATGCATACCTACATATAAATAGTTATTAATCAGTTGTAGTTCATTTTAATAATTCAAACACTATGACCATTTTTTGGCACATATTCGGCGTCAGAACAACATAGTAACATTGTTCTAAAAACTAAAAACACAGGTGTAAAGTGTGTGTGTGACCACGTTTCTGAGTTCCGCGCTAAGCTCAAGTGGCTCCCCATTCGTTGTCGCCGGGATGCTCATATTCTTTCCCTTTTGTATAGTACCCTGTTTATTCCTTCGTCCCCACCCTACCGCCGAGAGCGTTTTAGTTTTCGACACTCTCTACTGAGCCGTTACCTAAAATCTTCAGATAATCTCACCCTTAGTTTCCCTCGTCACAAAACATCTTTCTACTATTCTTCTTTCTCTGTGGAGGCAGTCAGACTTTGGAATGATTTACATTTAGAAATTAAGCGTTCACCTTCCTTGACTGTTTCCAAACAACTTGTCTAACTATCTGAAATCATAATGCTACTTTTCCTATAGCTACTATTTTATAACGTATGTAGGTATAATTCTGTAGGTATATGTAGGTTTAATCATCTTAATATATATAAATCTCGTGTCACAATTGTTAGAAACTACCATACTAGCACCTCTTTGTACAGATATCACAGTGGCAACACTACCGTTGGACTAGCCTCCTTACTGGGGCCTCTAAGCGGGTGCCGGCAGAAAGGTTTTGCGCAGCGGCCATGCTGTTTCTTGGAGTCATTATTTTGGTTATTAAAATTGAAGTACCTACCAAGTTGTAATGGTTGAAAAAGGGAAAGTAGGTCGAGCATTTAAGACGAGGCACCGGGCCGAGAAACACGAAAACGGCAAAAACGAGTACTTTTGAATGCGCGATGTGAGAGGATGAATGATATCGATTCAAATTTAAAAAATGTCATAGATAAGGGAAAATCTTAATAAATTGAATGAACCGGACAAAATTTTGAAAAGTAACCGGCTTTATTAAAAAAAAAATAAAACAAATTGCTCACCAAAAAAATTTTAGTAATTCGAATGCTCAGAATTATCAGCGACAACACCCCATTATTTTTTACGAATAAAATAGCCAGATCCCTTTTCTTTATTATAAACCGAGAATTTTTTTTTTTTAAATTGTATATTATGAGTAATTAATTAAAAACTCAATCAAATCTCTTCGCGCCTACTCTAGTTTAGCTTTTACTCTACAGTGTTTGCTCAGAATATTTGATCCGGCACTATCTGGGCCGCCGCCGCCGTACCGGTGCGACGTTGCGACTCCGACGAGCGCATGATTCGCTCAGCGTCGGGCTGGCAACGCCGCAAAGTACGGACGGCGCGAGATGCGTGCTGTTTGTTTTTGGTTATTGTCTTCTAGGTACTCTGTGCGACGACAACCGAGTAATTTACTTCAGAATTATTTTCAAAATTATAAGTTAGACTTTAGTGTACTATATTATATTGTAGCTTTAGAACATTATTATAGTAGGTAGTAAGTTAGGTACTTAGTATTTTTATTTGGTAGTGTGTAAATAGTAGTGAACAAGTGTGCATAGAAAATGGGGAGGAAAAATAAGCGGAAAGAATTGTTTTTACAAAAACGAAAAAGAAAACCTAAAAAAAATGACGGAATGTTTGGGTAAGTCGAATTACATATATAATAAACTTGCAATAAATAGTTGCACTCTAATGCCCTAATAATAAAGTCTATATTTGGCAAATACACATTCGTCTACAGATTATGGATTATCACATTCTTACTACCTAGGTACTTCAATTTTTCTGCATTTACCTATATTTACAATTTTTTTAGGTCAAAAAAACGGAAACTGCAACCTGACGATTGTCAATCCACATCCTCAACAGGGCCAGTAGATAGAGAGTGAGTCCATGCCAAGTACCTATCTATCATGTCAGCAATCAATTTAAAGTATCTAGTAATAATACTCCGTCTATTCTTTATTTTCAAGTGTGTACCTACTAAGATTTGTCTGTACAAACTAACCATACTGTAGGAAACAAATATCAGAACAAAAAGCTATGGAGTCGTCTCTTGATATTTTAGAAACCTATCTAAAATAATGATATTTATTAGGTGATGTTCTATCACCTAAATAATTGTGTTAGCTTTAACTTTTTAATAATTATATAATTACATCATTTTATTTTGTAGCCACCCAGAAATATCACCAACATACGCAGAGTTACACAACGTGTTGCCGACATCTGGGGATTCAGAGGAAACGGTAAATTTAAACACTTTTTTTAAATTATCACGGTTATAGTATTGTCTTTTACCGACTTCAAAAAAGAGGAAGTTGTCGATAGGGTTATTATTTTTTCTTCTTTTAAATAAACGAAATTAAAATTATTCTCCCTGCTTTATCACAAAGATTTTGATCAGGCATAACTCAGTTGAGATATTTGCTTTTATTCTTTGATAGCTCATTAAATAGAGGCGTAAATAAAAAAAAATGGCCAAATTGTTGGATATTAATCCACATTGGCAAAGCAAATTATATGTTAAAAAGCAAAGTAATGTTCACTGATTGAGAGCGAATACGATAAATTCGACAGAATGATAAACTTTGCAAAGTATATACGTATTAATGGTGAATTAATAATGTAACCGATCAAAGAGGTTTAATATAAAACACCCTTTATTTGACGTGCATACAGTTATGTGATCTATAGTCCTTCCGATATTTCCGAAATTATTTTGCTAAGCTCAATATAATTTAAAGTTAAAAATTGTCAATGGTGTAAATAATGGTGTTGAGTTTGTCAAATGAATAATTGATAATGATAATGAGTTCTGTTTGCAATATTATAGCGGGTATTTGGCTACCACTAAACAGTGCATCATATTGACAAATAAATGGTATGATAAATAGTACGTATTACGTACGGAGAATAAAGAACGTATTGTATGAAACGTTCAGAAGTAAGGTCTCGGAAAATAATCTAGGTGAAGTCAGTGACAACTGCTTCTGAAACCTAAGATGTTGAGCCCTACAAAGCACTGAATAACGCATTTTGTGCGTCGCTAACACACCAATAAATTATAAATTTAGTCGCATCTGGCGGCAGTATTATTCGGTTCAAAATTAAAATTTTAACGATGGAACCAAGTTTGATGAAAAATCAGTGAAAGTTATCTTGGCCGATTACTTTGATTTATTGTTAACAATATTGTCGTTACTGTTGATGCTAATTTTATTAGTGGTGCAATGGTACATAGACTTTATTGGTGTTATTCTATGGTTTATTGGTATCGATTTCGTTGTTGTTATTGTTGATGCTAATTTTATTAGTGGTGCAATGATACAATGACTTTATTGGTATATGTAACCAGGTATACACAAAAAAAAAAATGTAATCATAAAATAATGTACTTTAATCTTGACTTCTATTCTATTGAAGACTATTTTTTTTTGTTTAAATTACTAATTTATTAAGTTTAATGAATTTATTTTTATTAATTTATTGAAGTCAAGAGATATTGTAAGTAAGTTCACTAAATTAGTATGAACCGAATTAATACAAGGTGTGAGATGTGGTAAACGAAAGGTTTATAAAGCCAGTGGTCAATAGAGTGAACTCTATAGAACCAGGAAATAGATGAGAGACAATTAGCTCTTATCTGGTAGATCGTTACGATCTAGCGATAACGATAGTAGAATAGATAGTATAGAAGTTCTAACGATAATACAAAAGCCCGTTGTAGAATCAACCGACATAATGTTGTAAACATCCAGCAGATTTGATAACAATAACAATCATTTGATACATTTTAAAAAGGGACCTACTCGTACGATACTTGAAAGAGTTGAAAGGGACCACAGATTTAATTTAAAAAGGACATTTGAGAACTGAGCCAAATATTTATGTCACGAGAAGTAATGTTGTTATGATATTTATAGTGGTAGTGTATTAGAACAATCATCAAAGCACACTATTTGTTTGAATTCTTTGAACAATATGAATCAGAGTACAATACTATACCTTATTGAAAAGGTAGTTTCAATTACTGAAGCCTATGTAACTCACTGTATGCATAAATAAATAACATTTTGATATTTAAATTGTAGAGTTACTGAAACAGTATATTTAAGATGAATAATTGGTTTGATTGGGTTTTTCTGGGTTTTCCCCAATCCTGCGCAACAAATGTTGAACCAATTTGAATGTATCCCCAGACAAGGTAGGAAGGTGTGTTGTGTTATTTTAATTGTATAAAATTTCGTTATCAAAATAGGAATTGATTTTTAAATAGATTAATTTTTGAGGGGGCGTGTTGGAATATGATACAAAAACTAATCTATCTCACTCTAACATGTAATGTATGTGAGTGTTTCTCTTTCCTTCACGACGTTTACATTATAGTAAAATACCCCTTTGTTCTACAACTTTAATGCTTATTATGAATTCCTCACCACTGTTCTTATAGAGCTGTGCTAGACCGCACTCGCACCTATCCTACCAAATATCGGTAAATAAATGATTTATATTTTAAACCGATTAACTAAATATTTTATTTCTGGCATCCAAACCCTTTTCTAAGTGTGTGAAGCACGATAAAAATAAGTTCATTGATTATGATACCTGTACATAATCAACATTAATTTGTATACAGGGTTATTTCTAATCAATTAGCATCCTTTTAGAGGTTTATTCTGTATATGTACATCAAAACTAACAACTTTTGTTCTGCAACATTTCTCAAAACTAACAACTTTTGTTCTGCAACATTTCTCAAAATTAAAAAAAAAAAGCTGTTCCATACATTTTGTTGCGGGTCACGGGTAGACTCACTATTCTACGGAGTGTCTACCCTTGACCACGGTTGATGCAACTCGGACGAAACGTCGGGATGATGAGTTATTTATTTATCTCGTAATTTCAGAGCGCGATAAGTCCCGTAGTATATAATAATAATGTGTTCAAATCGCGAAAGTTTAAAAACAGCAGTTGAAATAACCCTGTATTGTATGAAAAAAAAAAACATTAAAAAGATCAAAATAATTTTTGCCTTTTTTTTAAATTGTTGATTAAGGACAAGGCGACTCCATGATTATCTATGCTCTAGGCAAATTGAGTTGACGCGTGCCGCCGCCGCGCCGTTAGCAGCGCCACGTACGCTAGCCCAGCGTTGCCGCCCGCCGCTCTGGCGTGATCCTGTCAAGTGAGACCGCGTAAAATTTTGTCCGAGTGAAGGGGCGCGGTACTCGATTTTGAAACTATAGTTTATCAATGCGTCACCTTAAGGTACCGTGTTGTATTCAAGCTATTTTTTAAAATAGGATTCAAAATTAGAGCTAATAACGATAATGTTTCGCATTTGTATTCATGATCGTTTTCTTGTTAATTACAATAATGAAACTGATCATAGACGTTTTATTTCAACAACATCGTCGAAGATATCATATCAGAAGTGGTATTGGCGGATAAGTTACCTATATTTTATCCGTCTATCCTAGCCCAAGTGATGTTTTATCCACCTATCTTTGCTATAAATATTTTTTTTTCTCTAAAACGCTATGATCAGAAAGAAGTTATTCCACTTACATATACTTACCTAATTTACATATGCGTGTGATTGATGTAATATGTATTAGAGAGATTTGTGCCCAATATTGAAAATGTCTGAGTACCTAGTGTAGGATTTAAACACCTCGTGGTGGGTGGTGCAATATAGTTTATTGAATATTTCTCCTTATATCAACTGGTATACCGCTACGGACATTTTTCTATTCATTCTCGATCGTTGAATATTTCTCCTTATATCAACTGGTATACCGCTACGGACATTTTTCTATTCATTCTCGATCGTCCTTTGTTTTTTTTCCTTCTCTCCATTCCCGCCAAAAGTTATGCTCTTCTTTTATGTTTTGGCGTCGCATGAGCTGAGCATTTGCCGGTGTCGGTATTCGGCCTTCATTCTCTTTTATTTTAAAATAATAGCCAATTCGACCTGACTTGGCCCGCGACTCCCGTGAGTCTGTTTATGTGCTGAATAGGTTTCTATGTGATGCATGAACTTCATGTGCCACTATGTGAATATAGTATGTGTTGGCGGGTCAAGTTACTTCGAATAATTCACAGCTGGTTAGATCTATTTATGCAGGGATATTAGTCACTTTTAAGAGACTATAAACAACCTTACACTAGTGAATACCTATTATAGTAATCCGACAAACTCTGTTATACTCACAGGTATACTAATACCTTTTTCGTATTGGCATGATATTTGAAACGATTAGGTGTTCAAATTAAATTGGATTATAACTGTTCGAATTTATTCTGTTGGCACGTATTAGAATTGTGGAGCAAAATAATATCTTATTTGCAAAATCGAATGAATGAGGGGACTGTTTCCGAGCTCATACAAATACTGCAATAATGGGCTGGAAAATAACCAAGTCGGTTAACGACTATTAACGACCAATATTCACAAATTTCATGACCTATTACGAACTTACTGTACATAATACAATAGTAAAAATCCATTGCACACAAATACGAGTACCTACAGCTGGGATTCATATCTATCCAGAAGAACTGATAAAATTACTAGATTTATATATTATAAGATTTATGACATTACATATCGAATAGATTATTAGGTATCACCAGCAGCTAGCTTAGCATATGACCACGAAGGGATTTGTCTATCTGTGAAAAAAATGACACATTTACTTCACCATAACTCTGTCTCGTTCTGACGCGTCGAAGGAATTATTTCGTGGTGCGTATGCTGGTTCGGCTGGCCTAGTCTTTTGAAATTTTTGTATTAACATACTGCACTTGATTACATAATGCTTCTTTCTTCAACATTTGAGGCTTCTAAGTTAGTTGGCATATTGTCTAAACTATTTTGACCCGATCAATATGTGAACAACTCAGTTATGCTAATAGATTGATGATGATTAGATATGACATCTCATGGCGGATGAGACGTTAAAATGTAATAATGTTTTAACAGTTTAGCCATGTCAGAAGTCTTCAGGCGGCCTAAAACCACCATGCCTGGCCCGTACGAACTTACTTATTTCTTGCTTATTTCATTAGGTATAATAGTACAGAAATGTGTGTACCCAAGAATCGGGCATCATTCGTGCAACTAGTAATGCTTGTAACGTAAGTTTCAGATGGTACGAAAGAGCTAGTTCCGGACTGAGAACGCTGAGGATGGGCGGTGTCGAAGTTGCGGACACGAATCTGAACCGAAATGCTGTGAGAGCATCACTCGTCGACTCACATTCATAGACCAATATAATGGGTTCCCAATTCCAAAGTATTAAACTATTCGCGTTAAAATGATGTAGTTATTGAAAAATCATATAGCTATATATGACTATGAATTTTTAAAAAAAAGGTTGATTATTTAATTTTCGCGTTAATTGAAGTAATATATTATTTTTTCTTGGCAATATTTGAAAGTAAGTACTTAACGTAAATGATACAAATATCTGATGATAGCTTAGTGACTGCGGTTGTAGTGTCATGCTGAACTCGAGAAACTAGCCGAATCTTTGGCGTACTAAAATAGGTACTTACCTACTAATTTGAATAAAGTGTATTTTAAAGTAACAATGAGAAAACTTTAGATGCGACCAAAATTACATCAATGACGGTTTAAAAATAATAAAAATATTCTGTTAGTTTTGTGTTAGTATTCAACCTACTATTCTTGGACGACTTAGTAGTTGATTAACGGCGTCCGCGCCATCAAACATATGGCCCAATTATTAACAATAATTTTAGATAACAATATATAATTTTGCACTTATTATGTTTACCAAATTACGTTTCGCAAGTTTGTATTGCAAAACGGAACTACCTAAACGAACAGTAAAATATACAGTTTGAAAGTATGAACTCCTTTGAAGGAAAACGAAATTAAATTTTGATAGCTTATCTTATTTTTATAATGTTGAGGACACAAAGAATTAAATATGAAGCTTAGGTAAGTATAGGAATCACGTTTTAACGCACCCTTCTAATGGAAACGGAAATTATTCCAAATATTTTAAGAAGACTATCTATGTGTTGATTGAATGACTCAAGCGTAGATACGCAGGACTGCCCATATGTTCTAAGTTTTATAGGTACATTTTATAATACAATACAACAGTATTACACTGTATTTATATCTGTGCCTTATTGTCCTGAATGATTCTGGAATATTTTCATTACTTCATCATTCATCTGGAATATTTAAAAATCTGTCATTACTGCGAAACTTCAACTTTTACTGCAGTATGAAGTTAAAATAATTTCATAAATGAGACAAATTAAATTACTTTACGAACTAAATAAGAAAAATAACTCGCGCCTAAATCACTATGACGTTTGATTACACAATCTACTCAACGACTTTGGATATAAATTTTAAGAGATCCTAAAACCATTGAACTACAAAATTAATATTATTAGTTTTACAATATAAACAAAAAAAAAACTTATTCAGTAGGTTGGGTGGTAACTGGTAACTTAAATACTACTCGCGTAAATTATTTATGTAATGACAACTGACGATTGGACTATTTAAAATTAAATTAGATCTTAGTTTCATGATCAATCGAGATAATAACTAACATAATAAACCAACTATTAACTACTGTAATGTATAATTACTCTAAATGGTGTAGTTATATTAATCATTACTAAAAGTAAAAGGGATTAAGATATAATAAAAACTCAATGATTATGTATAGAAAGCATCACAACAATAATTTTGCCTTCTGTTTTGAATTTTTGAGCACCTCCTAGAAATGTTTATTGTAAAATAATAATAATTTAGACAACAAAGTTAACGTTGTTGCGTGAAGTCCTTTTTAAAAAAAAGGGGTTTTTATGGTTTAGACTTTTAATTATAGTATTGCAGAAAATAATTGTAAATCGTGTTAAATTCGTTGTATTTTGACCGGACTGCCAAGAAAGGGTACTGATTTTTATATGTTAGTAATGTAATACATTACAATTACTTGGGTGCTGTAAGACTGTTCGGTGATTAAGATAGCATTCAACTTCAACTTTTAAAAATGGTCTAACTGGGATTTCAATCATGATGTAGACAAAAAGAATAAAGGCCAAATTATTATACTAATAATATTATTATACTGGATCGGTAAATTGATAAAATTCGTGAATTACACAATAATAGCGCTCATCAAGTACGATTATAGCTTCATTTTAATGATTTTATGGTTGCACCTCCGGTGTGCCACGTGGCATTTATAATGCGTTGCGACAAGCTATGTCTATAGGTGTTAGACCTCTGAACCTATTGCGAGATGTAAAGATTTGGGAACCCTGGTCATAAGGAGATAAGCTGTGTTTGTGATACGAGTATAACGAAATGAGCGAATAAAAACTAGTCTTGGAGTACAGGCAATACCGCAAGCGTTCAGAGTGAGAGAGTGGAGCGAGTCTGCGTAGCAGGCGAGTCCGTAAGCACTCCGAGCGAGAGAGTGGGTGCCTGTAAGTTCACAGACAAGAGCCTAAGAGTACAGGCAATGCCGCAAACGTTCAGAGTGAGGGAGTGGTGCGAGTCCGCAAACGCTCTGAGCGAGGGAGTGGGTGCCTGTACTGAGGGCATTTTCATAAAATCTCGGAACATGACATCACTATCACGAAGAAATCGAGCAGTGAGTTATGACGGCAACAAAACTAAACGAGACGTGAATAAGATTAAGAAGTTGAAGATCGAAACGCGACCACTGGGGTCAAGCTGCGATTATGAACATAATTATGGTTTGTATCACTATTTACCCCCTGGAAGCTGTAATAAGAGTAACAATTGGACTAATCCCGACTAGGTTGGTTAAAAGATTAAAATAGAGTTTTCCCCATCGAGGTGGCGATTAAGTTTGAGTTGAGTTAGTTTTTAATATAATTTTGCTATTAAGTACCCTTTTCGTAATGAAATACGTCGTGATGATGGTTTTTGATTCATTTAATCGTAGGTTCCACCTGATTGCATGATAATTACTTAAATATTACTGATTTGATTTAAATGACCAATTAAGATAGATTTATCATTTCGTATCCGAATTTTGTAGTTTCATCAAAAGAGCATTGGTCTTAAGTTTTGAACAAATGAACCGAATTTTGTCGGACCCATAATCGAAATGAATTAATCTGTGTTCATGTTATATATATTACCATTTTATTGAATCACTTATAATGTACTGTACTAACATTTTTAATAGCCCACTGCTGAAAGTAGGCTTGCGCACGAAAGATTATCAGGCCATACTACTTTCGAAATAACGAAGTGTAGGTGTACTGCTTAAAACTGATAAGTCCTTCACAATTTGTGATTATACTAGACATTTTAATAGGGTTTCATAAAATTAGACTTGCACAAATAACGTACAAATATATTGATCGTAATGGAACTGAAATGATTTTTATTATAATCAGCATAAATGCTGATGTGTCTAAATAATAATTGCCTATTTAACTGTCAAGGCATTTTTTTCATTATTTAAAAGGTCCAGTTCGTTTTTAAATATGCTTATAGCCTAACTATGATCTTGCTAGCCTAACTATGAGCTGCTTTCAGTTGTAGGCTACTTATTACTGAGAATGTGCCACGCTATGTTGGTTAGTGATGATTTAGGATGTAACATAAATTGATCGCGTCTGCTGTCTCGTATGTTTTCTTTCAGAGTCCACATGCATGTCGTGCACATCGGGAAGATTATAGGTACCTTTGAGAATTTTAATGGTCTTGATCAGGTCTCCACGCAATCACCGTTTCTCGAGAGTGGTGAGACGAAGAGCTGCGTCATGCGGCGCAGAGCATATGGTATCCTGGTAACTTTTATTCTGCACTTTCAAGTAAATCAATATTTTTCTTAAACTCTACACCTGAAAGTCATATTCCAGAAGAAGGCTATAAATCTAGTACATATTAATAACTCATTCATTGTTACTTACTGTCTCAAAGGACTTACATAATATGTATAACACAAATAAATGAGCTCGCTGGTTTGACTATTATAAATGTAATATTTTATATTTATCACAAACAAAAAAATTGCTTACATATATTATCTTATGTTGTAAAATGACTTGTAGTTTATTGCTATGCATGATAAAATACTGAACTATATTGTTCAATATATATAATATTAATAATTAAATTCAAAAACTTTAAAATACGCTATGACGAACACGGAAATATCATTTGAGCAATGTAGCTTTTAAGTCAAAGCATGTTTAGCATATATTTAACCGTAAAACATAAGCTATCTATGACCAGCAGTACCAGTGAGTTATTCATGATTCTCACAACATACTTTGTGGATTGAGTTATACAAATAATATAGGTTACACCTCACTGCAGGTCTTTGACCTTGTAAACTGATTATAAATAAGCAAAAATGTAGCAATGAATAGGCTGAAAAATGATCGGCATCTGGTGCTCGTTTGTTTGTAGAAAATTATTTTCTGAATTAATTTTCGTTTTTATACTTTTCGAAACTATGCTGTAATTAATAACAATATAATTAGAAACCAGCACCATACGTAATTGGTACTAAAGAAAATGGTAAAATAATAATTTACCAAACAAATAAAGCTAGTATTCAGGTACGGTATAAAGCCACGGTCTTTATACATTTTTGTAATACGATTTCATCTTTCTTCATACGTTGATTTTTGTAAATTTACTTTTACTTAATATATTTAATATACCGAATCGGTTGAGACCAAAGTATTGTTTGCGAAAATAACATAAAACCTGTGTAATAGAATAAGGTTAACGTGAAAGTTTTATGTAATAGTAATAATCTAACAATGCAATTGTCTATGCTTTGAATACCTTGTTAGCGCTCCATGATAGAAAATAAAAATTATAAAGTAGCTACTACTTAAATATTGAGCGATACAAGAAGTAATCTTCAGTTAACAAGTTTTGTTCAAAGTACGAAATACCGTTGAATAAATGTAAATTAATATCATGAAATTTTGAGTATAAAATATGTATCGGATTGTTCCCACCTTACTACTAATTACCGACTCATCGATGACTATTAATGTATGAATATGCCTAGTCTACCGTACATCATATGTTATTCGCCACACAGTGTGTTTCACTAGTTAAAATGAATAGCTGTGTCAGTGAGATAGACTGCATGTTTTTGGGGAGAACTGATTACTATATTTATGCCTTCAATTTAGCTGTAAATGCTTTAAATTATATAACTATATCAGTTTGTACTGTTAAAATTACTAATGAAAAGTTTCATATAGTTTTGTTTACCTTTTTTCTGTATAGAATTATTTCAAATCGTATTGCTAAAGCGCGGGGACTCGCTTTTGCAGGATGGCCGAGCTGTTAGAAACTACCATACTAGCACCTCTTTGTACAGATATCACAGTGGCAACACTACCGTTGGACTAGCCTCCTTACTGGGGCCTCTAAGCGGGTGCCGGCAGAAAGGTTTTGCGCAGCGGCCATGCTGTTTCTTGGAGTCATTATTTTGGTTATTAAAATTGAAGTACCTACCAAGTTGTAATGGTTGAAAAAGGGAAAGTAGGTCGAGCATTTAAGGTACCGTGTTGTATTCAAGCTATTTTTTAAAATAGGATTCAAAATTAGAGCTAATAACGATAATGTTTCGCATTTGTATTCATGATCGTTTTCTTGTTAATTACAATAATGAAACTGATCATAGACGTTTTATTTCAACAACATCGTCGAAGATATCACAATGTTTGTCCTCAATGGACTCCTAAACCACTTAACCGATTATAATAAAATTCGTACACCATGTGCACTTGTGCAGTTCGATCCAACTTGAGAGATAGGATAGTTTAAATCTCAAATTATAGTCGCAATTTTAATTTATTTAGCCACAGCAACGCGTGGCCGGGTCAGCTAGTGTAGATATATGTAGGGATATATGTAATATAATTATATGTATATTATCGTATATATGTAAGTATATTTAGTTAATTATTTACAGGTGTTTTCTTTGTTAGTCTCTATTTAAGGCCACTATTTCTTGTTCTTGTCGGTTCATATTCGTGCAAGGTTGCCTGGAAGAAATCGCCATGGGTGATAAGGCCGCCACTTTTTAATCATATTTTTTGTCGTATATGTGTAAACAGTGTTTATTTTTAAATTGTGGTTGTAAATAAAGAGTTTTGTCTGTCTGTCTGTCTGTGTAAATAAATTACACATACACGGGCACGTATAAATTTAATCTGAAATGGTTATTAGCCGTCAAGTACTGTACTGTACCAGCCTTTTTCTTTAATAGCCCACTGCCGGAGGTAGGACTACCCACTAAGAGTGATTGGGCCATATCCACCACGCTGGCCCAGTGCGGGTTGGTGGATTCACATACGCCATCGAATTGCTTCTACGGACGTATGCAGGTTGCCTCACAATGTTTTCCTACACCTAAAAGCCAGTAGTGTGAAATCCCGTACATAAATTCCAAAGAACACATTGGTACGGGACCGGGGATTTGAACCCACGACCTCACGAGTGTAAAACGGGTGTCACTACCTCTAGACCACCACGGCTTAGCCGTCAAATGAACTTACTAAAAACCCATGACACTCGCTACAATACAAGTAACCTGACGATACCACTCTTATCAAAATTAATTCAACACTACACTACATTCACAAATTTTAGTGAAAAAACCCGTACACATATCTACACCTACATAAACTCTGAAAATACAGCACTTTTTATGGATATTCATAGAAAATTTCACAAAAAAATTGTTTGTCTGTAAAGTTGGTTTACGGACGATAATTTTACGCGATAACGTCATAAGAAAACATTATTGATGTATTGAATCAACAACTGAAACAAGCCGTACGCTTAGGCTGATCGTGCCTCTCTATCCCTTGTTCCGCGCTCTCGCTTGCACGCCCGGCTCAGGCAGAAGGAGGCAATCGAGGGTGCAGCCGTCATTCATCGGATTATAAACCGTTTTCACGTCAAAAATAGTAGTATTAGTAAAAGAAATTTAGGAAACCAGTTTCCTAACCCCGGTTTCCAAGGCAGCCGATGTGCTAAATCTGCGTACAGAACATCGCTAACTAATAACATAATTATCTTTCTTTACTCCTATACAAATAGTATATGTGCGGAGTTATTTACCAAAACAGGGACAGCATGTAAACATGTTGCTTATTATCGAGCAGGCGTCGGCAGCGGCCCGTGAAATTATGCCCCGGGCGCCGTGGTGTTGCACCCTAGTCGGGCTTGGGTTAACACACAAGATGCAGCGACTAATTTACCTACACTCTTAGGTTAGTACAAAATTATGAGTATTAGTATTTAAATTTCTACATTAATAATAAATAATCATGTTATGATTTTATTCTGAGTGCTTTCCACACTAGATTTTATCTCAAAGAGTTATCTTTGTAATAAGCATTTCAAAAATTTGAAGCGAACGCAGGATTTGAACCTGCCCCTTCGGATCACTAGGCCGACGCTCTAACCAACTGAGTCACTGAGTGATACTTCTACGCAAGCGTCAATTTTTTGTAATGCTTATCACAAAGATAAGTCTTTGAAATAAATAATCACACCGTTCGATATGGTCTTGTCATTTGTCCAGGGTGCCGAAGGTACTGGTCAGTTATCAAGAATGATCGTGCATTGCTCTACTGGAACGGCTCTTTCATCATTGACAGTACTACTTCCGTCAATCCGCATATGCATAATATTGTCTCGCATGACAAGAATTTCGTAAAAGCTGAGAAGGACAAGCTCAGCAAGTGTTAGCTGTGCCTATTATTACGAGTACCTACACACAGTCGCAGCACACTTCGGTATTATTTTAATATGAGGATAGACCGAAAGGTGTTTCGGGCGACGGGCTGCAAGACCAGTCTATGATAGTGATCGATGGTGTATGGCCATGGGTGAGTGTGAAATAGCTTTGATAAGCCAGTAGTTGAAGCAAGCTTTGGAAGTACTTTGAATTTTATAATGACTGCCGAGATATTGGAGATCCATATAATTATCCAATAGTGTATCATCTGAGTGTCATACTAGAATCTAAGTGACGCTGTTGGAGATAGTTCTCCAGCCTATCAGATAAAAATTAAGAAGTGAATCGAAAATAAAACGTTTTTTTTATCACCTATGAGATGCACAATCTGATATGCCATGGTAATTATTTTCATGAATCAAATACATAATTATTAATAATTATAAATTAGGTGGTGGAATAAAATAATATACAGTATAGAATCTTTTAACTTGGACATCAAAAATATTACTGCAGGGAATTAGGGGCTACAGGGTGTCTGTACCTGCCTTAGTTATGTTAGGGAGATCCTCTCTCAAGAATGTTAATTTAGACATTTTTGACGTTGACTAAATGACCACTTTCTTATTTACTAGCTGCCCGTCCCGGCTTTGCCCGGGTATGATTGGCTATACATATACTTACCACGTAATGTAGGTATGCGCCACACACATGCTAGACATACCGGATGAACCATTATGATGAGTTAAAACCTACCCAAATCGCGAGAGTTTTCGTAGTCTTAAACTGTTCGAAGTTTATGAAAAATAGATAGTAGGTATTGGCATATCTAAATAAAAGTGAGTTCGTATGTGTTGGGTGGCTGTACATAATATATAGCCCTGATTTCAGAAAATGACAATGATGAGAATGAAAGCGACGTTAAAATATTACAGACCCACAGTCTATACATTCTACCCATGTAAGTTAGTTTCTTGATCTTGTCTTCACTCGAGAATTTTGAAAAACATTGGATATCAGTTCTACTTCTACGAATTGTGTGCCCTACCTAAGGCCTCTTCAACTTGCTAACTCAAAGAGCTGTGATGGAAGGAATCGAAGCGCTGGCATCCAACGTGTTCCGGACGCTTCGCTACACTTGCCAATACATTCTACATTCGAGAACTTTAAGGTCGACAATTCGTTTCACATACTATGTGCAGGGGCTTAGCTACCGCAGTATCAGCCGTGTCAATAATACGGGGCTCCCGGGCTACAGAGGCCTTAACGTGTGTATGCAAAACCTAGTAAAATGTTATCCACAATGTCACGTAATCTCGTGCTTCCCGAAAAAAATCATCTTTTTTTTTCCCGGGTTAAGCATTCTTCCAAAAGTTGTCCTAAGAGGCAGAAATTTTATAACAACTGAAATCGTCTTCAGCTAGACTTACTTAGCTGATATAGGTAATTATATTCTATTCATTATCAATTATCAATTTCCTGAAAAAAAAAAGGCAAGAAAAGTGTATATTTCATTTGAATTGTTTGGCTAGCTCAATTTCTAGGAGGAAGTGACAACTTATAAATAACCGTCTTACCACTAAAGTTTTACGCAGGCTTTAGACAACGTTTAACAGTATAAATTGTACGGCTAAACAGTGTTTAAATCTTTTGCGGTAAGGCGGTATATATTTATTTTAATTGAATGCAAGGATATTTGTTTCTTTTGTGAGAAATGAGTGATTTGGGCTCCCCAACTATGTTTGATTCTGGGCTCCTCCAAGGCACGCTACGCCACTGCATACCTATTTACTACTAATAAAACATAAATCGACACACTAATGGCGGAGATATATAACGTTGGTGGTCTAGTGGTAGTAACGCCTGTCCTACAATCGTTAGGTGGTGGGTTCAAATCCCGATCCTGTATCAATGAGTTTCTTTGGAACTTATGTACGGAATTTCAAATCATTGGCTTTTCGGCGAAGGAAAATATTGTGTGGCAATCTGCAACAACCCACACTGGGCCCTGGCACTGGTGGTGGATATGGCCCAAGCACCCTTCTCAATTCTCGATGACCCGTTTCCTCGAATCTCGACGTTATGTCACCTAATAAGTGCCTGTAACCGAGCACTCTGGCATCGCGCGGCGTTGTAGTCGGCTTGGAATAGCCTTACGACTAACTAAAAAGCCTGCCCACTACGTAGCTTGGGCAGGATTTTGGCTCGGACACTTTTTTACGATTGTGACTCTACAGATATTTGCTCGAAGTGAATTTTGTATTATGTACATTGTACAAAGTACCTACATGAATTGCCAAGCGGAGTGAGCGGCGAAACGAAACTTTTATAATACTTACATTTTTGAACTCGTAATATCTTTGTAATAAAGTGTCTGAATTAAATAATTTAAAAAGTTTCATAAAGCTATTGAAACAGTCTTGAATATGAAATAATTTATTTTGATAAGGATTAATACCAAGATACAAATTAAGATCCTTTTCCTGCGACGGTATTTCAATTAATTTTTAAGAATAAAAGAACAGTTATTACGGCTTAACTATAATAGTTGGATATATGCTGTCGCGACATTTTTTGTAAATTATGGTGTGTTCTATAAAGTCGTAGTACATTATTTTATTCCATCATCAATAGTTTTCGCAGCGCACGCGACGTAAGGAATTTTTCAGGTCTTTTTTTTACACCTTATGTTACATTATTGGAGTTTTAGTAAGGATCCCTATTTTTTTTTAAATATAATATAGCCTATGTTACTCGGGGATAATGTAGCTTTCCAAAGGTGAAAGAATTTTTGAAATCGGTCCAGTAGTTTCGGAGCCTATTCATTACAAACAAACAAACAAATCTTTCCTCTTTATAATATTATATATATATATATATATATATATATATATATATATATATATATATATATAATATATATATGTCGGGGTCTGAGAGTGATCGTCTCAATCACCCGACATCGTTATTTGTGGGTCATTCATTGGTACAGCTCGCCGGCGATCTCCAGTTGTCCATCTCACCAAAATAAACACTCTGTACTACTGCAACGGGTGGTTTTATTGACATAGGATCACTTCGTAATCAATTTAACAAGAATTATCGAGGATGGAAACCGATTTCAAAGTCAATGGATTTGCACGGGTGCAATCCGCCTCGCGCTCGGAATGGCATGACGTCAACTGTCAAAGTCATTTCATTCCGACACAAGCATGCAGTGTTGCCACGTGCGACCCCATTCGGGTGATACCCACTTTAAAATCGTCACTATTGCTTTCAACTAAAACCAGCTATGCTGTCTCACTCCGTCACGGCCATCCTGCATCTTCATACGTCCTCGTGTGAATTTTCTTGTTCGCTTGGCAAAGCAAGAACTAACGCTGTAGTTAGTAATCACACCAGTTGTAACTATATGGGGTCGTGTCCTATTTTCTCGCATATTCGTACTCACACAGACTTCTCAAACGGATTTAATTCTCACACAGAGTTAATTCTCACGTAGATTTAATTCTTACACCGACTTTTTAAGCAGAATTCTCCCACAAGATTGTTGCTACACAGAATTGCCACATAGAGTTACAACACGGAGTTACAACACAGAGTTACAACATGAAGTTACCACACGGAGTTACCAAACGCAGTTACCAAACACAGTTACCAAATACAGTTACCAAACACAGTTACCAAACGCAGTTACCAAACGCAGTTACCAAACACAGTTACCAAACACAGTTACCAAAAGGAGTTACCAAACGGAGTTACTTACCACACGTAGTAACCAAACGAGGTTACCACACGGAGCTACCTCACGGAGTTACCACACGGAGTTACAACACGAAGTTACCACACGGAGTTACCAAACCGAGTTACCAAACGGAGTTGCCACACGAAGTTACCACACCAAGTTACCATACGGATTTACAACACGGAGTTAGTAACCACAGGGAGTTACCACACGGAGTTACCACACGAAGTTACCACTCGGAGTTACCTCACGGAGTTACCACATGGAGTTACAACACGGAGTTACCACACGAAATTACCACATGGAGTTACAACACGGAGCTACCACACGAAATTACCACACGAAGTTACCTCACGGAGTTACCACATGGAGTTACAACACGGAGTTACCAAACCGAGTTACCAAACGGAATTACCACACGGAGTCGCCACACGAAGTTACCACGCGGATTTACCACACGGAGTTACCAAACAGAGTTACAAAATGGAGTTACCAAACGGAGTTAGTTACCACACGGAGTTACCACACGAAGTAACGAGGAGTTGTCACACAGGCTTGTTACACGGAGTTGCCACACAGGCTCGCCACACAGGCTCGCCACACAGGCTCGCCACACAGGCTCGCCACACAGGCTCGCCACACAGGCTCGCCACACAGGCTCGCCACACAGGCTTGTTACACATAGTTTTCACACAGGCTTCTCACACAGAGTTTTCACACAGGCTTGTCACACAGGCTTCTCACACAGAGCTTTCACACAGGCTTCTCACACAGTTTTCACACAGGCTTATCACACAGAGCTTTCACACAGGCTTCTCACACAGAGCTTTCACACAGGCTTGTCACACAGAGCTTTCACACAGGCTTCTCACACAGAGCTTTCACACAGGCTTCTCACACAGACTTTTCACACAGGCTTGTCACACAGAGCTTTCACACAGGCTTCTCACACAGGCTTCTCACACAGAGCTTTCACACAGGCTTGTCACACAGAACACAGGGTTTTCACACAGGCTTATCACGCAGAGTTTTCACACAAGCTTGTCACGCAGAGTTTCTACACAGGCTTATCAAACAGGCTTGCTCCACAGGCTTACCACACAAAATTATCACACAAAATTATCACACAGGCGTACCACATAGGCTCACCACGCAGGCGTATCACACAGGCTTACTACACTGTAATACACAGCCATATCACACAGGCTTACTACACTGTAGCACACAGTCATACGACACAAGCGTATCACACAGGTTTATCACACAGGCGTATCACACAACCGTATCACACAGGCGTATCACACAGGCATATCACACAGGCGTATCACACAGGCGTATCACACAGGCGTATCACACAGGCGTATCACTCAGGCGTATCACACAGGCGTATCACACAAGCGTATCACACAGGCGTATCACACAAGCGTATCATACAGGCGTATCACACAAGCGTATCAAACAGGATTATTACACAGTCTTACCACACAGGCTTATCACACAAACTTACCATACAGGCTTACACAGGTATAGATTCACACACACACACACACACGCGCACATACCGAATTTATACCGTCGTCATTGGTGTAATGACATCGTGTTGTTTATTGTCATCAGGTACGGAATTAAATAGTAGTGACACTGAAAATCCGTGAATCGAAACTGGCGCTAATAATTGAAGTTAACAGTGAACATTAGAATCCTCGATTACTACAAGTGTGACTGCGTTATTTTGTTGCACATCATGAGATCTTCCCACGTTACTTTTTTTTATTTAGAATGTTCATTCTATACACAAATCGAAACAAAATGAAAACTGCTCACCGGATAAGAAAGATGGTCGATCACTGGTTGGATCGCAGATGTTGACTCGTTGCTCTACTCGTACGTCACTACCTTCTTTGCACGGCGCGATGCAACGCGTGTTTTTTCTCTCCGCAGTAATGGCACGAACGTGGCACTTTCGTATTGGACCTTGGCTGAGTTGCCTTACTTTTTGGTCATTGCACTGCGCCATTCAGTGAAGCTGTATCCCCATGTTGTGGGCGTTGTTGGGATCCCACTTCTGATGTCGGGGTCTGAGAGTGATCGTCTCAATCACCCGACATCGTTATTTGTGGGTCATTCATTGGTACAGCTCGCCGGCGATCTCCAGTTGTCCATCTCACCAAAATAAACACTCTGTACTACTGCAACGGGTGGTTTCATTGACATAGGATCACTTCGTAATCAATTTAACAAGAATTATCGAGGATGGAAACCGATTTCAAAGTCAATGGATTTGCACGGGTGCAATCCGCCTCGCGCTCGGAATGGCATGACGTCAACTGTCAATGTCATTTCATTCCGACACAAGCATGCAGTGTTGCCACGTGCGACCCCATTCGGGTGATACCCACTTTAAAATCGTCACTATTGCTTTCAACTAAAACCAGCTATGCTGTCTCACTCCGTCATATATATATATATATAATATATATTATTAGTATAGAAGTATAGATAAATATAGCAATGAATGTTATAAATATAGTAATGTACCTAGAGCCACTTTCAACTGTTCTCATTAAGAATCATTAAGGAAAGTCTGTGTTCAAAAGTGGGTTTTCATATCCATTCTTATTGGAAGTCCATTGAAGATATATTGAATACCGTCTTACCACAAAAGTTTTACACACGCTTTAGACAATGTTTACCAGTACAAATAGCACGGTTAAACAGTTTTTAAAGCGTGTTTAAATCTTTAATGGTAAGGCGGTAAATTTCCTACGACTGGTAATAAATTATTTTTGAAATACTACGTAAGAAGTACTATCTGTAATTTATTAATAATCATCAACATAGTATTTATTGCTTTCCAATATAACATACTACAAATTAGAAGCTGAAGTCAACAGTGTTTTATTAGTATTTAGTATTAAAATTCCAATTCGATAAGGAATTAGGGGAAAATCATTTTAAAGAAATCAAAATATGACTTAAACTAAATCAAAAATCATATTCAGGTTCAAAAAATTAAAATCTTGATTTAAAAATAATTACATATCATTTAGAACTAGTAACACTGGTCCTTTCCTTAGACGTAATACTTAACAGATTTTTTCTTGTTAAAAAGCAGCAATGTACTGCAATCTTCATCCTTTTATTTTCTGCTCTTTCAGCGTAGTAAAATGACTTTGATGTTGGTCATAACGGTCTAAAAATAGAATTTATGTGACAAGCACGAAATTGGTTCTAAATTCTTATTGGATTTTTGTCAGCTTGCCAATTTGAATCATGGCTGCACTTCATAAAACGGATCGTCAGTAAATCAGTTGCAAAATGCGTACAAGCTTTTCATTTATTCTATTTAAGTACTAGTAATATCATAGTAACTCTACAAATGCTACGGAAATACTAACTTACTTGCAATGACTTTAATTAAAGCAGGATCAAAACGATTTCATCTACGCCATAGAAATATGAAGTTGATGATAATACTCGTATATGAGTCGTATATAGTAGAATAAAATATTCTAGATCTATTCAAGCTAATACTCAATAGCAACCCTTCAAAAAAGATATTTTATCGTAGACCTAGACTTGGTACCATGTTTCAAAATAAGGAGTATGTTTGGAAAACAAAAAGCCTGCTAAAAATACGTCAATATTCAAGGTTCATTAATTTGTGTAACAGAAACATATTTTCTGAAGTCATTTTTGTAGGCGAGACCATATTTTTCGAGCGACGATATAATAATACGATCGGATAATATTTTTCCACTCAAAATGTAGGCCGTTATTAAAGAAAATAATAACAAAATGTTTTCCATAAACAAATAAAGCTTTAATTTAGTACAAGGTCATCCCACAATTATCATACGACATTTTTGTACGTTTCGAATAACTTTCTACTTATATTTGCACGATTACAGCACCTCAAAAATGTTGCAGAAACTCTTGAGTATAAAAACCGAAAGAAAACAAACTGCCTACCAATATTGCAAATGTTACCAAACGCCAGACAACAATTCAAAAAATGTCGTAAAAAATATATTCAAAAAGAGGGTACTTAGCATGCCTCCACCGTTGACACACGTAAGCGCCCTCTCCCTTCATGACAACGACATCATAGCACATAGATTACATTTTGAAGACGATTTAAGGCAACACATAGGTATAATAATGATTATCAAATACGCTGCAGATATCTGTGTTCATAAAGTCAAAACTTGTTAGCTATAATTTTAATAATTATACCTAAGTAATCGTTTACGTTATATGACTAAATTAACAGACGCAACATAGATAGAGAAAACCATTTTTTTATTCAATTATTTTATCAAACAACAAGGAATTTCTGTTAGCAAAAATGTTAATGCTGCCCTCTTTTATGTTTATTGTCATGTATTTTTTAACCAGAAGAAGCAAAGCGTCCTGAGACTCTACACTTGAATCAATAGAATATCTGAACGCATGTGTAAATGTGAATGAGACCTAGTAAGAGGAAGAGTTGGCACTGAAAATTTATGCCAACAAAACAAACAAAAACGAACTGAAAAGCCTGGAACACAGGCGGAAAGTAGCGTGTTTGGCAATTTTCTATAGGCTCCATTTCGGCGAGTGTGCGCTCAAACTCCACGATCTGATTTCTTCATCTCCTTTTCACAACAGAACAAGCCGGAAGTCGCATAAATACCATCCCTACATAGTCGACGTACCACGTGCTCGTACTAAGCGATGTATTTCTTCCTTCATAATGCAGACCGCCAGGGATTGGAATGCCCTGCCTTCGTCATTGTTTCCTGACAATTGCAATTTGGATACCTTCAAATCAAGAGTGAATAGGTATCTTCTAGGTCTACATGCTCCATCTTCGTCTACAACTTTGCTTTTCATCGGGCGAGTCGGTGGCCAAATGTAGCCCTATCATGCATAAAAAAAAACTAAAGAGACGATACAATTCTTTGCGAATGTTAGAATTGACTCGAGCGTTGCAAAAATTGGGCTTCTAATCTGTTTCTTAATTATCTATGAAATATCTTTTAATCTATAAAATTGGTGTCATATATTATGATTTAAATAGAGAAAAAACGTGTCTACCCGTGTAAATAAGTCATACAAATAAGGTTTTCATGTCTATTGAATATTCAGTTGATGTTACAGGGTAATGCGTAAATTATATCCCTTCTATTTACCTACTTAAAGTTCAGGGAGTCGTGAGTGTGAGTAAATAACACTTACGGTTGGGTTGAAAACGGGAAAATACATTCGAATGATTATTCGATTGACTTGTTATTGGGACTGCTCGATTATTTCAAAAAGCTTCAACATTTATTACTGTATCTCTTTGTTTGATATATGCAACTGTATTATATCGTATTGTACTTAAACATATCAATCAACTTAAAGGAGTTAAATATTTTTCATTATAATATATATTGATATTTTGTGTGACTTTATTGGCTAATTCCTACCTCAAAGCAAAACTCATCTTTAACCCTTTAACGGCCAAGCAAAATTTTGGTTTTTAACTCAGCAGCTTTGAGTGTAGACCGGTTACAGCAGCTTTCTAGTAGCCTTCGCCAAATGAACTGAATTTAAAGTCAGCGAGCACATGGTAAGCTTTCACTGGTTTTTTTTTTCTTCATAAATGTTAATTATTAGCTAGTCTCAGGAAAATATCACAGGGTAGTAATAAATATTGAAACAAATTTATATTATCATTAAATTACATTTAAAAGTGTCAAAAAGTATTAATAAGTACCTTACTGGAAACTGCGCAGTGATAATAGTAAATAACATAAAAAACGATTAGTACAATTATCAATAAATTACGTTAAAAGTGTCGAAAACTATAAATAAGAACTTTACTGGAAACTACGCAGTGTTAATAGTAAACAACATAAAAAACGATTAGTACATTTCTACATATTGCGCAGTGTTGGTCACTTACAACACACAACTTCAACCAGTTACAAATAAAAACATATTCACTACAATCAAATGACTGTTATACAAACACAAAAAAAATATTATTTAACTCATTTATTATTTCCAATATTCATTATCGATGCAGAAACCTGCACAAAAACAAAATTATTTACTTTCAGTTTACACCCAGTTACAGACATGCCACACGGGCGTTGACGCCGCGTAATTGCACCGCGGCGTCACCGCCGCTGCACCGCCGCGTTGCAGCGGCGGTGCTGAGCGTCGTCGCGGCGTCACCGCGGCGACCAGTGTTGCCGGTAGCGATTTAGACATTAAATCTAGAGTATTCGAGTATTCTATGAATTTTTAGCGGGAAAAAAGGTTTTGAATTCATCAATCCGTTCAATCTTAAACTGAAGATGAGAAAAATCCCTCGTACACGTTAGAAATCAGATCGTGTAATTTGTCACGACGAATGTCACAGTAACAGCTTTCCAAGTGACAGCTGTCAAACTTCAAAGTGATTATCTAGGTAATTATCAATTCTAGACTACTGTTGTTTTCATAAAAGTGATAGAACTCGACAAGATCTGCATTTTGGATGACAGCTGTCAAACTTAAAAGTGATTTATCTCGGTTATTATCGATTCTAGACTATTGCTCTCTTCACAAAAGTAATAGAACTCGACGAAATCTACATTTCGGATGACAGCTGTCAAACTTAAAAGTGAATATCTCGGTAATTATCGATTCTAGACTACTGCTCTCTTCACAAAAGTAATAGAGCTCGACGAGATCTATATTTCGGATGACAGGTGTCAAACTTAAAAGTGATTTATCTCGGTTATTATTTATTCTAGACCATTGATGACTTCACGAAAGTGATAGAGCTTAACGAGATCTACATTTCAGATGATAGCTGTCAAACGTAAAAGTGATTTATCTCGGTTATTATCAATTCTAGACTACTGCTCTCTTCACAAAAGTAATAGAGCTCGACGAAATCTACATTTCGGATGACAGCTGTCAAACTTAAAAGTGATTTATCTCGGTAATTATTGATTCTAGACTACTGCTCTCTTCACAAAAGTAATAGAGCTCGACAAGATCTATATTTCAGATGACAGCTGTCAAACTTAAAAGTGATTTATCTCGGTAATTATTGATTCTAGACTAGTGCTCTCTTCACAAAAAAAATAAAGCTCGACGAGATCTACATTTCGGATCACTTTGAAGTTTGACAGCTGTCATCCGAAATGTAGATTTTCTTGACCTCTATCACTTTTGTGAAGACAGCAGTAGTCTAGAATCGATAATAACCGAGATAAATCACGTTGAAGTTTGACAGCTGTCATCCGAAATATAAATCTCGTTGACCTTTATCACTTTTGTGAAGACAGCAGTAGTCTAGAATCAATAATTACCGAGATAAATCACTTTTAAGTTTGACAGCTGTCATCCGAAATGTAGATTTCGTTGACCTCTATCACTTTTGTGAAGACAGCAGTAGTCTAGAATCGATAATAACCGAGATAAATCATGTTGAAGTTTGACAGCTGTCATCCGAAATATAGATCTCGTTGACCTCTATCACTTTTGTGAAGACAGCAGTAGTGTAGAATCGATAATTACCTAGATAAATCACTTTGAAGTTTGACAGCTGTCATCCGAAATGTAGATCTCGTCGAGCTTTATTTTTTTTGTGAAGAGAGCAGTAGTCTAGAATCGATAATGGCCGAGATAAATCACTTTAAAGTTTGACAGCTGTCACTTGGACAGCTGTTACTGTGCCACTCGTCGTGACAAATCACACAAGTCCATACTCGATGGGCTTATGAGATATTTTTCATGTCACTTTGCACAAATCAATGCATCTATTTCAGATTTTATCGATCGGCCACATTATTTCTCTAATATATCAAACGAAGAACAAAACACTTTCTTTCTGCGGTTGGCTCACACAAAATCAGACTGTATATGAGAGATTTTCCTTATCTTCAGCCGGTTATCCCTAAAACCTTTTTTTCCGCTAACTGCCTAGATGTCATCAGTGTCTAAGGCAACACTGGGCGCCGCGGTGTCGCCGCGACGACGCTCAGCACCGCCGCTGCACCGCGGCGGTGCAGCGGCGGTGACGCCGCGGTGCAATTACGCGGCGTCAACGCCCGTGTGGCATGTGCCTTAGTGTCCTCGCCACCACTTTGAAAAATAAAAGAAGAATAAAAGAGAATACAAGCGATTGGTCCCACTTAGTATTTAAATTTTAGTAGTATATATTTCGAAGATGCTAAATGAAAAATAAATGCAATACCTTTGATACAAAAGGAACATGTTTTTTTTTGTTTTGAATGTTGTTTATTTTATACGCTGCGAACTAAAGTATTAATTACTTAGTTTTATATGAAAATCTAAAATAGTTTATTTTTACCTTACATACTTGATATTCTTCATAAAAAAATAATTGTACATGTACTTGTGACACACTTATAACTTTATGTTATCTTTGTCGAGCGCGTAACAACCTAGACAAGCTTTAAAAATTAAAATAGACAAACTTAAATTATGGGGTAGAGAATCCTCATTCCTCATACGGACAACCAGAATGTGGCACGCATTGCCTGAGTCTGTCTTTCCACTAAAGTACAACGTAGGTGTCTTCAAATCCCGAGTAAATAGGTATCTTCTAGGAACCCTAAACCACATAATTATCAGGCAGTATGTAGTCAAACGCAAGAAAAGAGATCTTTCTGTCTACTATTTTACGCCCCTCCGCTAAACGTGATAACTTTATTTGGAAAAAGATATGAGACATATAAAAATGTTCTACTTAAGTACCTGTAATCGAACATATTGCACAGGACTTGCAACGCAAACGGATAATAGGTTGCAAAATCAAACCTGTTATGAGTTCAAGCAATCATGTTATTGGAGGAGTGTGTAGTTTTAGACTGAAAAGTTTCTTTTTAAACTATATTACTTACCTATTGTATTTGTTGTGTTTGTTATTCGAATATAGTTACGAGTATGTAAAATTAGCAACGACCCACATCACTACGCTCCTACTGTTACAGTCTGAGAGTTACTCGAGATGTTAATCGGGTCGCGATTTAAGAGGTCAACTATTAATGTTATTCTAACACGAAGAAAGTACAACTTCTTTGAAATCAGATAACTTTGCGGTGTAGAGATTGCAGTTACAATAATTTTCGTTAAAGTAACTCATTTGTTTTGATTTATTCACTTCAAAGGCGAAATAATTAAATATACATTGAAAAAGAAAGCTTAATATTTTTCTACTACATAGGTCATATTTATAGGTATTTTTTGTTTCAAATTAGTATTTTAGTACCCCAAGTTTGAAGTGTGTGTGCGTGTTTGTTTATGTGCGTGTATGATAGATGATGTACGGTAGGTACCAGGAGATAACAAGATGCAAAAGATCTTCCAGGATCTTTCATACATTCCATGGTCCAGTTGGACTACCATAACTTAGCAAGACCCTACCTGAAATAGGTATTGTACGTTTACCATGTAGGCTATATTATTAAGTACCTATATTTTAATATGATTCGCTTGAAACTATTTGCAGCTAGGGGTTCTATTTTCAAACGATAGCGCGCTAAGTCGTACGCGTAAATGGTCACGAGATCGTAAAAAGTAGGAGCGTGGATGCGAAAATATATGTTAGTGCAAAAATAATATGCCATTATAAAAGTAATTTTCTGACATTTCGAAAATTGAGCTCCAATTCTTACAAAACTCTAAGAACGCCTTACTAAGACGCAAACGACAAATCTCTTTGTAACAATAACATACAAAAACGCTTATTTAAATAATTTCCTCATAACTTTTATTTCGTCAAAACATACCCTCCACGAAAAAGACAATTTAATTAAACAACATTTAAATTCTTCGTTTCGCATTACTTATGCACCCCAAAATTAAACATATTACTAGACCAAACACTCTGTACAATGCGCTCCGTATAATGAGAACACCCTGTATAATAGGGCTCACCCTGTATTATGCGCCCTTCGTAATGACGTGCAGTGGCTCGCGAGCTCTAACAATGAGCAATCAATGGCTAAATTAAACAACAACCTTTTACAGCAAAAATTATGAATCTATGGAAGAGACTTGGGTGGAGTTGAAATGTGGCTCTGAGCGTAGTAGCTAGCATGGTAACTACTCAGTTAGAAGAAGTGGTCAACAAAGTGATGAGACATGAATGTTCGAATATTTAAAACTGAATCAATATCTATATTAAGAAATAAGTCGAAACAGGAATCTCTCAAAGCCGTTAAAAATCAGTTTCATTGTAAGTTTTTTATGCATTATATTTTTTAAAAGCGTAGCCGAGCAGATTATTCTCGCAAAAATAAAACAATTCAAAAGTGCTAAAAATAAACTAATTTTAAAAATAACCAGCTAGACCTGGTGAATATGGCTAAATCTGCCGTTTTGGGTGGGCATATGTTCAGCAGTGGATTATTTAAAAGGTCAGTAGAAAACATTAGCGTAATTTTTTTTGGGCACAGCATAATCTTTGAAAGAACTTGATATTTTTTTCTTAGTATCCCTATTGTTTTAGACGGTAGGTAATTTATGGTCAAATTGTAGATCGGGTGGAAGATGATATACAAAACATCATGCATGTTGATACTGAGATAAGTATTTCAGAATAAAATAGCGCAACGAAACGTGCTGTGTCAACCAC
Organism: Hypomecis punctinalis; assembly: GCA_949316475.1. Classification (NCBI taxonomy): domain Eukaryota; kingdom Metazoa; phylum Arthropoda; class Insecta; order Lepidoptera; family Geometridae; genus Hypomecis; species Hypomecis punctinalis. The sequence goes on from CASGGB010000008.1 coordinate 127,486, forward strand.
GCCTAGTGGTGAGGACAGGAAGTTTCCTTGTCACTTCCAGTCGTGGTCGTAGCTCTTAGTCCCTCTCCCCTTGTTTACTCAGCGTGAAGATGCCTCGCTGAGTGATCGGCTTATTTCGTACGGATAATTAAAGCGAAGGCACAAAGGAAATAGACACGTTTTAATGTACCATTACGAACGTTGAGTTGCAATGTACTGTGGGCGTAGCAAGTTCCAGTTCCGGGGGCCTAACCGCCCGGCTATGAGTTCGGGCTTTAGCAGCAGCGGCAGCGGCGGCGGGCAGTGGGATCTGTCAGCGCTGGGAGCGGTACGTCGTGGCGTCATTCGAATATTTCAGTACATTGGTTCTTTACTAATAGAGCGCTACCGCTCGTTACGAGTATACTACCGCTCATAGTGACGAGGCCGAGCAATAGATCTATTTGATTTGCAGATTTACAAGTTTGAGGACTTTTTTAACATTTATAGGTTTGCGTTTGACCACATACTACCTGATGTTGAACAGATATGCGGTATAATTTAATAATCAATGTCTATCGCTTTTCCGCGTGGTAATGCTGCTAGCATTATGGGCACCTTTTCACCGGGAACCATGAGGGGTGGGTTAATTGACTTGAATTTGTAAGTTTCGTTGTTATTTACATTTATTTTTTAAATTGACATGTACGTAATAATAAATTTGACAATTGTAATGATTTAAATAGCAAGGATTAAATATTTAATAATAAAAATGTTTCTAAAGGTCACATTGGAGAGATTATTGTATTTAAAAATATAGTAAAACAGGTGCAGCTTACACCTTGCAAGCAAAACCTTTGATTCTACCAGCGTAATGACCATCAAAATGTATGAATTACATAGGACAGAAATTTTCATCAAAAAATGCAAAGTAAATCTTTGCAAGTGTAAATTTTGTCCTTGAATGAATTGTCAATTCAGACAGACGCTGAACGTAAACCCTTATATTACAAGTTTATTATGGGGGTCTTACTCCCAAGTCCATCCTGAATACGCCCAAGAAATTTTAAAAAAGTACGCAGCCTATTAGACGGCGATGTATTGAACAAATTGCTTTTTAGAATATGAGACAGATTGTATAAAATAGGACGGTATGTTTAAAGTTACGTTGGGGGTCAAACCCCCAGGAGCTCCTCCTGGATACGCCCAAGTAATGTACCAATACGGAGCCTATGGGACGGTGATGTATTGACTTCACTCCCGGCCCTGTGAGACCCGCTGACTCACGAGGTTAAAGAATGAGTACGAATATTTTATACTTAGTACGTTAATTGAAGTCATTAAGAGTATTTCTTCCGTGCGTACTGTTCCTGGAGTAATATGTATTGTTTAGGAATGAAACTGACAAATGTTATGTTATACGAGTGAGCCGTAGTAAGTTCGTATAGGTCGGATGGCTAGCCCTGATACCAGAGTTTTTCTGAGATGGCTAATCGGTGAAAACAACCGGGACCTACAGTTTAACGTATCATCCGAGCCACAGTAGCGGTTGTAAATGCCACCCGCGGTCACCCATCCGAAGACTGAGCGTGCTGAACATTGCTTAACTTTGATGATCGCTAACGCGAACACCTAGTCAAAATACTCTATGAACCTATAGTAGAATTATTGCTGTAGAAGACGTAAGTTACGTTCGGGATTGCCCCATTGTAAAAAAAAACCGGTCTAGTGCGGGTCAGGCTCGCACATCGAGGGTTCCGTACAACATTGTTAAAATAATTAATAACCTGTTTTAGCACGTGCTAATAAAGTTGTACCTTTCATGATACTTTGAATTTTGAGCCCATATTTTGTGAATTTTGAGGCCCTATTTGTTGTGATGTAAATAAAAATGTACAGTTTTCAGATTTATTCCTATATATATATATATATATATATATATATATATATATATATATATATATATATACTCTGAGACAATGCTTCTTGCCAAATTTCATAGTTCTATGTGAACGGGAAGTACCCTGTAAGTTTTGATTTTTATGAGTGTCAAAATATGCGGTTTTTTCGACATAAACGACTCTTACTTTTTTAAATGACAACTGAGATGTTTTTCTTTTACACAACAGCAAGAATTCATTGATATACGTATACAGTTTAAATTTCAACTCGATATCTTTACGCGTTCTCGAGATAAAGAGTCTTAACATACATACAGACGGACAGACGGACAGACGAACAACAAAGTGATCCTATAAGGGTTCCGTTTTTTCCTTTTGAGGTACGGAACCCTAAAAAATTATAATAATTATTAGTACCTATATTATATCTATAGCTATGAAAATCCTTGCACTTAATAAAGCAAACGGCTTGTATATCACAGAGAGTTTGAAACTCTTTACAAAACTCAAAAGTTGACTACAAAGATTTTCAACCAAACTACAAACAGAACTAAACGTCAACTTATAAAAAGACTATTTTAATGGCAAAATATCGAAACTATTCAAATGTAACTAAATTCGAAACGATACAAAATAAAATGCATAGAAAAGGGACGTTACGTTTCTCGAAGTTATCCGAACTACAATGTAAAGACCACAAAGTAACTGTCACTTGTTAAGGCACAAAGACGTACTCGTATGATGTCGTTCGTTGAATCCAATGGTTGAATCTTGTTTAGAGAAAAAGTGTGATTGCGATTGTGTCGGATACGACTTTTCCTTGTAAAACATTTTAAAAATACACAATACGTTAATGAAAATGCCATTAATTATATTTTTAACCTACTAGAATTTGGTGTCTTTTTTTAAAGCATACTTATTAGGTAATTATATTCGTCAAAGGTCGTCGCGACCCTCAGTCTCAGCGGTTATTGAGCGGACTATACTCTATATAATGGAAAGCTCTAAGTCATAGAGTAGACTTTTTATGGCTAAACTAACATTGACGCACTTTTAAATGTTGTGTTGATGAGCTATAGATATTAGATGCTACCTATTTCCGAAATGATATCCACACTATAAGTACGAATGGGACGTACCGCGCTTTCGTATTCGCTTCATTGGCGGATGTTTCCACGTAAGTATTTAATTTTGCTCCGTAAATTTTTTTCCGGACATAAATCTAACTTACCACATTTTTTACTCAAAATCCAGTAAAAGAAGGAACTTACTCGTAAATTCCAAAAATCTCGCAGTCAAGAAACCAATATTTAAACCCTATCCATCGAATACCTACCACGCTTTCTTGACTGTTAAATTATCAAAAAAAAAAATTAAATTATGTGTGTCGCACGACTAAGTCGCACATTCGAAAAGATGCACAGTTCGCTTTACGAGGCACTCTTTACGTGGACTCGTAAACCGAACCCTCAACGGATCTTAACAAACTTATGTATCGGTATGTTCAGCTAAGCCGGAAAACTACTGCATACGGTATTTTACGACAGTTTTTGACATAAACTATAAGAAATTTGATAGCATACGGAGGACACTGATGGGAACATGGGAATTTGGCTGGAATTTCCATCGATGCGAGTCTTTACAACCCTTTTCTAGTTTACTTTTACGGGTAGGTAGAACGTAAATTGTCAACTTAAGTTATAGGATCCTTATCTTGATTGCTGGGACATGAGGTAGTGACACATTGAGTAGATAACGTCAAAAATATATTTATAACAAGTTAAATAAAACTTATGTCGACTTTTTTCGTAACTTGAGAATTTCTTTCGTGGACGTTCACCAATTTAATAGCCAAAGCATCTGATTTACTGCAGAAAATGATTTACTTCTCTTTAATAATATTACTGTACTGTAACAGCTATTTTTCACTGCAGTACTCGAGTCTACCGACGAAGGTAAAAAGGTTGGTGATTCTTATACGCCATCGAGTTTCTTCCACTGACGCATGCAGATTGCCTCACAATGTTTTTTTTTTTCACTGAAAATCCAGTGGTGTCAAATTCCGTACATAAATTCCTTAGAACTCATTGGTACGGGGCCGGGATTCGAACCAACAACTTCACAGCTGTAAGGCGGGTGTCACTACTACTAGACCACCACGGTTTTTTTTAATTATTGGTAAGTATACTTGTCATATTTTGTCACCTACAGTCCAAAAGTCTTCGTGGATTAGCACTACACCACTCATTAAGCTAAGATAAAATATATCTGCCCAATACGAGCGTAACGGTCGAAAAAATTTATTCACTCACACTGCTTAAAAAGCACAGTTCACTTTAAAATTCTTCTAAATTTCCTAAATTTCATCCTCGCTCAACGTGCTCATACACTCGATAAATCCTCTTCCCAAGTAATAAAAAAAACCGGACAAGTGCGAGTCAGGCTCGCACACCGAGGGTTCCGTACTAATCCAGAAAAAATCACAAAATTGGGAAGTAAGTCGTTAAAATCTCCATACCATCGACATAAAAGTTTTCTTTTTTCACTTTTCTCGTAATACATCAAAAATTACATATTGTTACGAGTAAATAATTAAAAACCTGTTTTAGCATGTGCTAATGAACCTCTTTAATATGATACGTTACATGATACGATTTACTCACTTTGAATTTTGAACCCATATTTTGTGAATTTTAAGGCCCTAGTTTTTTGTGATTTAAATAAAAATGTACAATTTTCAGATTTATTCCTATATGTGTACTCTCAGACAATGCTTGTCGCTAAATTTCATAGTACTATGTCAACGAGAAGTACCCTGTAGGTTTTGATTTTTGTGAGTGTCGAAATATGCGGTTCTTTACGACATAAACGGCTCTAACTTTTTTAATCGATAACTGAGAAGGTTTTCTTTTATACAACTGCAAGAAACTATAAATATACGTATAAAGTTTAAATTTCAACTAGATATCTTTACGCGTTCCCGAGATAAAGAGTCTTGACATACACACAGACGGACAGACGGACAACAAAGTGATCCTATAAAGGTTCCGTTTTTTCTTTTTGAGGTACGGAACCATAAAAAAGTAACTCTATATGTCAGGTCTAAGTTTGTTCGTAGTTTCAGAGTACGTACTCGTAGCTAAGAGATAGAGCGTACTGCCGTATCGTATATCCTAACTTTAATGGTCGTATAAAGACGTCTCCCGTCGACTGTAAACTAAATACCTATAATAAACCTTGTCGACATTAACTTAAAGCTCAGTCGATGGCCTTGGCTCTTTTTCGATATCATCACAAACATTGCAAGTCTGTTTTTCCTTAGTAAACTTTGTAATTTTATTTTCTGAAGAAAATATTAGAGATTAGCACAAAAATTGGTGGTATTTTCTTTTTACCGACTTCCAAAAAGAGGAGGTACCATTTTCGTCGGTATGTTTTTTTTGTGTATGTTCATCGATATTTTCGCCAATCGTGAACCGATTTCAAAAAATATATTTTAGTTTTAAAAAACCTTTTAGTCAACAAACTAAATAGCCCAATATCAGATAGTTCTTGGTGTCAGGCTTCGCTGCCCATTCGGCATGGTGGCCATGGTATCCGGAAAATTACCAAAGTTTCTTTGCCTGCTTTTTTATCATCTGTATATAGCACAAGGGCTCTTTTCTCAAAAATCATCGAGAAATCTCTGGGGAACGTAGAAACTGATTCATTGACTGAAGCCACTGATGCATGGTCCACAATGTGTCCAGGTGAAAACTTACCGGAAATACCTAGTTTGCAGAGGCTCTGGGACGAGCCGCTAAAAATCGCTCAAAACGATCTACTTAATAATTTAACCTCTCCTAAAGATCAAGCTCGTATTTTAGCATCTGCAAAGCGAGAGTCAGGGTTTTGGCTTCAGGCGCTACCTTCAGTCAATATTGGCACCCTACTCGACAACAATACTTTTGCTCTCTCCATCAGCCTCAGAATTGGATCTAAGACAAACGATATATGCTACTGCGGTGCATCTGTGGACCGACTAGGTCACCACGGACTCTCTTGTTGCCGAAGCGCTGGTCGACAGTCTCGCCACGCCTCATTGAACGACGTCATCCGCAGGGCTCTTGCTACTGTCAACGTGCCGGCCATATTGGAGCCGAACGGTATTGCACGTGATGATGGTAAGAGACCCGACGGTATGACGTTAGTTCCATGGAGTCGTGGCAGATCGCTTGTGTGGGATGCTACCTGCGTCGATACGTTGGCAGCATCTCACATACCTTCCACCTCTAAATCGGCAGGCCCGGCGGCGACAACGGCCGAAAACCACAAAAGGCAGAAATATGAATCGCTCGGCGATGGATACATGTTTATGCCTTTTAGAGTAGAAACTTTAGGTCCGTGGAGTCCTAGCGCCTGGGGTTTGTATAGAGAATCAAAAAAATTAATAGAAAGAGCAAATGATCCAAGGGCTGGTGCTTACCTCGGTCAAAGACTTAGCCTTGCTATCCAACGGGGTAATGTCACCAGCCTCTTAGGTACTTTGCCCGCGGACAGCGACCTCAAAGCAGTTTTTTATTTATAATGTAAATATACTCGTACCTATACCTTATAAAAGTATTTTTTTTTAATATAAGTTTTGTTGTTTTTTAAGGTTTATTACAATAATTAAGTAATTGAATTTGTTTTAGAAAAAATAAATCAATAAACTTTTAGTTTTAAAGGTAATCCTCGAATTACTGAAGTGATCCTATTCAAATTTTATCGAAATCGGCTGAGCCATTTTTGAACAATCCACAAAAATGTAAAAATTGTAAGTACCAATTCTAGCGAACTATTAAAATTTTGTACGCGATCGAAGTAGGTTTTCCCTTTTTTTCGAAAAATAATTATCTTTTTAAATTTATGTATGTCCATCTCAGTCATAGGATCTCAGCCGTAAGACATCTCTGCTAGACATTGGCCTCGTTTATAAACTTTCAACAACATTAGTAAGAAGAATCATACTTATATCCAAATACGTATTAAAAGAGAAAAGAAAACACCATAAATACTTTGCTACTTACCTCTGAAAAACACTTTACTTCACTACCTCTATATGAACGGTAGATAGACCACCCCACTTATGCAGTATAAAATTTTATACCCACACGCAGGTAAATTCAGACTAAAATAGTCAGTACGGCATTATATTACGGATTGTTAGCTCGTAATAATTAAGCTCCGACTCCGATATCAGAAAATAAACCAGAGTAAAACCGCCGCAATGCTGCAATTCCATTCTCAATATGAACTTTGCTGGAATCGCCGCATTATCTTCCTAATACTGTTCTACGACAACACATTTATCAAGTTCCACCCATCAGTAAATTCTGCCAGTGAGTTATAATAATAAAACTTCGAGCAAATTTCTATAGAGTCACAATAGTGCAAAAATTTTCTGAGCCAAAACCCTGCCCATGCTACGTAGTGGGCAGGTTTTTAGTTAGTCGTAGGCTGAGTACAACGCCGCGCGATGCCATAGCGCTCGGTTACAAGTACCAATGAAGTGACATAATGTCGAGATTCCAGAAAATGGGTCATTGTGAATTATATGTAGATAGATATATAATTCTTTATTAGCTTAACCACATACAATACAAACACATGAAAAATAAAAACATTAAAAATTAGTTATACTAAATGGCGGCCTTATCGCTTCAAGCGATTTCTTCTAGGCATTTATGTAATATATTGACTGCCTCGGTGGCCCAGTGGTTAGTGACCCTGACTTACGGGAAAGAGGCGTGGGTTCGATTCCCACCCAGGGCAAATATTTATGTGATGCACATAAGTGTTTGCTCTATGTCTGGATGTTATTTAGGTATTATCTATTTAAGTATATATTAAAAATATGTATACTATAGTATATCAGTCTCTGACAACCATATCACAAGCTTTGCTTAGTTTGGGATCAGAGACCGTGTGAGAAAAAAAAATTACGTCGGTATGTTTGACGGCGCTCGGATTTTTTTTACTAGTTTCACTTAGGGTCTGTGGCTCTATAGATATTTGCTCGAAGTAATAAACAAGAGAAATTTCCTATGGTATAGTGACACCAGCGTAGCCACAGGTAAAAGCTAGCCAAAAAGAAAACCAGAGTAAAACAACCGCAATGCTGCAATTCCATTCACAATATGAACTTTGCTGGAATAACCGCATTATCTTCCTAATACCGACCTACGGCAACACATTTATCAAGTTCCACGCATCAAGTCAGTAAATTCCGCCAGTGAGTTATTATCCAGTAATGCGGACTAAATGTTCGCGCTTTTTCTTTATGTACCCAACGCACGCACGTATGGGAAACAGATTAAAATATAAATTGGACAGACGCGCCGCTGAATAAGTAATCGTTTTCTGTACCTACAGTGGATTCTGAGTTGGCAAGTTTTTAATGACATTTTGATGTGGACGCAGCAGCATCTACTGTTTGCTACAAACCGCTGTATGTTACTGTATCATATCATGATGATATGATACAGTAACATACAGCGATGATGATGTTTGCAAGTAGCAATGAACATTTATACCGACTTAAAAAAAGAGGTTCAAATCTCCATTGTTTTTTTTGTTTATACTCGTACCTACGCAATTATTCCGCCAATTAGGAACCGATTTTGATGGTAATTTTTCTTATATCATACATCAGGGGTGGTTTTATTTAAATTTTATTGAAATCGGCTCGTTTTCGAAAAATAAACAATATTATTTGTAAAAAATGTCTGAATCGATTCGGCCGAACTATTTTAATTTTTCAGTTTTTTTCCGTTTCCGTTGAAGTCAGTTGTGCCCTTTTTTGGCGATAATAATGTCTTTACACTTAATGATTATTTATATTTGCTAAATTATCTGGTATGGATGGTAATAATATCGTGAATCAGAAGCGTTTGTTTCATGCCTATATGAGCCGGGATTTCTGTTAACAAGTTTTAATGAAATTTTGGTGCGAACGCGAATACGGTTTCCTGCAAACAGCCATGCTCTATCATAAGTAGTTTGCTATTTATAAGTAATCAGCGTTGCAGGAGTGTTTGTTGCGTTAGAAACTATGAATACCCGCCTAAAATGTGTTTTAATGACTTTTTGAAATGACGCGCCCACAGTTTACTACTTGCTAACCTACAATGTATTACTTATTTAGCTTGTTATTTTTAAGTAGGTACATTGTAATTGTTCATAAAGGAGGAGGTTCTATGCTCGTCTTTACGTATTATTTTTTTGTGTATGATTGTTGATATTTTCGTCAATTATGAACCCAATCGAAAAATCTTTTTTAAGTCGTAAGGGCTCCCGAAGTGGCTCATTTACCTATTTATTTTATAAATCAGTTGAGCCGTCTTTTAAATATCAACAATAATGTAAAAATTGTGTACATACATCAATTTGAGCGAACTATGCGAATTTGTAGACGATGGAAATCGGATTTGACATTTTTTGCGAAAAAAAAAATTGTTTCACATTGATCAAACGCACAGCAGCTAATAGTTTATTATAAAATGTATGTGTAGTGATATGATATTTTAATAATTTGGTAAAATAATGAAGGCAATTGCCCAGTAGTGAGACTCAGCAGGTTAAAGCTACAGACAACAAATTAACAAATTATAATTTGATGTGTGTGATTTGCGGCTCTACTGCTTTATAGTTGTACAAAATAAGTATTATAGACAGACTTTAAGAAATGCTGAACATTAAACAATAACTAAACAGAACTAAGTAGTGTACAATGTAGATACATTTTCTTCTAAACATTCTATAAAAAATCACTATAAACACTATGCTAATACAATAAAAAGAAACTAAACGTGAAACTACTTTTTCCACTTAGAGCTTCCCTCGATTTAGGCAACCCAAACGTTCAAAGTTCATTCTGTTCTACACAAACAAATACAGTAGTGTATCAACATCATCATTACGTAAGGCGCACATGCGAGCCCATAACCAAATGAATTTATACGACTGGCAGTGTACGATGTTGGTTTTACGCTACTTTGGAACATTTCGTAGCCACTACTTAACTATAAGTAAGTACGCAACTTGATTCAGAAGTCAGATTCTAACTTTAGAAGACATCATTCACATTTATTCATTAAGTGACTGATATGATTGCTGCACGGCACTGTAATTAAACATTAAATTTTCTCGTTTTAAGTACCTATCTAGGTATATACATTAGATTTGCATTAAATAGGTACTTGTTTAGGAAAAGTTCATAAAAACTGTACCTACATACTTATAGTATAGTCAAAATATAATAAAAATGAAAATAATTATTTATATTTTTCGCAAAAAATAGCGTGACCGACTTCAACCGTGGTCCTTATTGTGTAAGCGCTCTGACGTTCGGCATCGCTTTTTCTCCTGCTCGCGCCAGTTACTCACGCCACGAGAGCGAGCGGGAGGAATAGCGCAACCCAACGTCAGAGCGCTTACACAATAAGGCCCCGTGTACAGAATTCGCGAAAAGTTCGCACGGATCGATGTAGTATTTTTCACATTATTGTTGATTGATCAAAAATGACTCGGCCGATTTCAATAAAATTTAAATGGCACCAATTTCAAAGTATACTCTTTCTTAGTTAAATTTCTTAAAAACTAAATCTATATTCGTTTAAAAAACAAAAGTAAGAAGTTATGCGTGGTTACATATAAAAATATGAATAAATGAAATGAAATGAAAATATACGCGTTAAATTGAGTACCTCCTCCGTTTCGTCGGTCAAACAATATGAAACGTTTTTAGATACGATAATAGAAAAAATAATTTATTTTTTTATTTACCTACTTATATTTTTATCGCAACAAAACATCAAAACTTAATTCAAATTAAATAAATAACTTATATTTTAAAAGTAAAATTACTTACAAATAAACACAAACAATAAAAAAACTGCTCTTAGGTCGCTGTCCGCGGGCAAACGATTATAATTATTGTTTGGATTTAAACAATATTTTAATATCTAATAACGCACAAAAATATTTATTAAAAGTTTCGTAAATATTTAATTACAATAAATTACAAAATTTGTCAAATTTATTACTAGGTACATGTCAATTTAAAAAATAAATGCAAATAATACAAATAACGCACTCAAAAACAAACTAATCATTTTTATGTTATTACGAAAAAAATATGTTTTTTTTATTATTATTTTTTTGTTATTAAATGACACTACTTGTTTAATACAAATAACGTCTTAACGATAAAATATCCATATTAATTTGTTAGGTACCTTAATTCTTAGAAACAAATTCTAGATGTCTTGAAACAAAACATGTCTAAATTCAGACTACAATTATAATTTAAATTAAATTTCAAATCATGAGTAAAATGAGATAAGCAAGCATGTTAGTCAAAACTGAAATTTAATTTAATTTCAAACACAGATTAAACTAAAGCAAGTTTCATACAAAGCGTAAAAGACTAAAAGTAATTTACTCTGCAAATAACAAAGGTGAAAGAAATGTTTATGTAACAACAGCATTATTAACACACTAATGGTTACAAAAAGCAGCTCTAACAAAAATAACACAATTAATCCAGGGGTATTCCATTATTATTATAGGGGAGCATTTACAACATCCGATGGGATTTAAAAACTTAAAAGTTGTACAAAATATATTTCAATAGACAAAGTTAGGTACTTATATTATTGTTTTAAAAACGTAGGTAACGGTTTCGAAAAATGAGGTTATTTTTTAGGTAGAGATAAGTAATTTATAAAAAAAAATATCATGTAAGTACACAATAAGCAATTTTTATTATTTAGAAAATAAAGGTTCGTATGTACTATAATTGTAAGATGTGTGAAAAAATCCAATCTTTACAATGGATATCAATAAAACACAAAGAATATTTGTTTAAGAAAATTAAAATAAATACGTCGATAAAATTACGAGTATGATGTTAAACAAGGTACAAGGGGTGTTATATCGATAGATGGAGTTTTTATCAATACTTCAATATAACGGTAAAATAAAATAACAAAATTAAAAAATATATATATTCATGGTAAAGTAAAATAGTTACCCAACTGTCATTTTAACCCCCCGTCGAAAAAAGAGAGATGCTATATACATGACTGTGCCTATTGCATTTCTGTGTATTTTTGTACATGCAAATAAAGCACACACCTACCATTGTGTAAGTATATTGTCTATGGCGTCATATTTTTCATTCGGTCCGATTTTAAAGATATTTCTCTAACTTTGATAACTGCAGACTTACGACTAGTACTCTTTGTCGTATCGCAAGATATAAAATCACTGATTCCGATAAATTCCGTTGTTATTATAAGTTTAAAATGTAGCAACAGTATTGGGGCCACAAAGGAATGCCCTTACGGTCGAGTGACTTCAGTTTGAACGCCTAGCGTAGGCTTAAGGCGAATAACAAACGCTGTTTATGATTTCAACTCTTGTTATTTCGTGAGCTTGAATTCAACATCTTTGGTGAAATTTAAAACGTATTAGAGATAACTAAATTATATTGAGAGCGGGTATTTTATTATTGCTGCATTTGATGCTGTGTGACTTTTGATTTTTAACGGACTTGCCAAAAAGGAGGAGGTGGTATGTTTTTCTGTATCTTTTATTTTCTTTTTTGTTTAATATTTATGTATGTTCATCGATGGTTTCGTCAACTGTGAACGGAATTAAAACAATACTTTTTAGTTTGAAAAGATACAGGTAAATACCAACTCCCGTGTGACTACATTCAAGTTTCATCGAAATCAGCAGAGCCATTTTTAATAATCAACAACGATGTAAAAAATGGAAACACCAATTCGAGCAAATTTTTCGAATTTTTTACAGAATGAAAGTCGGTTTTGCCATTTTTGTGATAAATTTTAAATTTTATTTATCATTCAAGACATTTCTGTCGCTTACATAATAAAAATAACTTAATTAACATTTTAAAATATCGTCGTTACACTCAGTACATAAATATAAACATAAACAACCAAAAATTCGTGAGAAATCAATAAATATTATAAAACTAAACAAACAAATAACGCGACTACCCACTCGACTTCAAAAACACTTTTTTATACTAAGTTGGTACCTACTTCCTTCAATATTAAGGTTTTAATTTGTGTGACACACTTCATGCATCTTGTTTTTAGATTATAAATGTATGATTCTTGTCATCTATGGTATCTACGTTATGATGTTTATTTTAAGTGCTTTCCACACTAGATTTTTATCTCAAAGAGTTATCTTTGTGATAAGCATTTCAAAAATCTGAAGCGAACGCAGGATTTGAACCTTACCCCTTCGGATCTCTAGCCCGACGCTCTAACCAACTGAGCCAGCTCGCCTCCTACGCAAGCTTCAAATTTAGCAGTGCGTCATCTCTCGTCAATCTTTAGAAGTTCTAATAACTTCTAGTTGAGTGATAACCTGTCTAATACGGGTATCACAGGTGGCGCCACCAACGCTATAAGTTGGGAAATGTAAGCACTTCAGAAATTTGAAGCTTGCGTAGGAGGCGACCTAGCTCAGTTGGTTAGAGCGTCGGGCTAGTGATCCGAAGGGGTAAGGTTCAAATCCTGCGTTCGCTTCAGATTTTTGAAATGCTTATCACAAAGATAACTCTTTATGGTATCTACGTTTGTAATTACATATGAAAATTTAATCAGGGTTGGGATTTTCGCAGTTTGTAGCTAATTTACCAGACGCCAAGAAGTTTGATTCGGCCTATATATAGGTAAAAGATTTATAAGTAAAGTATCTTATAACTTGAACCACCCAATAATATAAGGCTCATGTTACAATGCACGCGCGTTTTTCGCGTGAATGAACATTGTGTAGATTACAAAAAAGCATTATTCGGTTGTTTTTCTTTTAAAGTTTAAGTTTAAAACAGAATTTTTAAAATTATCAACTAAGTTTCAAATTACTATATTATTCTGTCATTTCTTATGCCGAGATTTTAAAATTTGATAAATTATAAAAGTTTTATATAGCTAAGAAAACGTTTACTTAGATTAATGCTTTAAGTGGCGTTTATGTAAAACGTGTGTAGTAAGTACTTACCAAGTTTGTCTTTCATTCAAAGTTTTAAGTAGCACGCGTTTTCTTAGTAGGTACTAACCTAGCACAATATAAAATGCCAAATTAGGTATAAAGATATTTTATTCTCATTACAAGATGTACATCGCTTCTATGAGAACACTGCTAATTATAAAAAAAATAAATAACAATTCGTCGTCGTTGAGAAAACAATATTATGTGCATGACAACATTTTTTTTTTAAAAATACCTAGGTAGGTAGTCACACGTACAAGCGTATACAAGTACCTACCTATGTGTGTACTACTAAATAAATACATAAACTCGTTCAATGCTTAATATGACTATACTTAATGAATTGTCGGCAATAATGTATTCTGCAAGATTCTTTTTAAATACGTTAAAAACGAGCTTATATTTTTAACATCCGAGGGTATATTATTGTAAAGGCACGCACCGTCATATGTTATCAAAGTTTTACCCTTTGATTATTTACTTGTCAATAATCTAAGGTTTTACCATAGTTAGTACGCATCTTTGGCAAGACGATGAAGCTACCACAGCGAGTGTTACAGTTACAGGTAGGTACCTACCTTACTCACGATATGATGGCGATTCAGTACACGCAAAAACTTATACTATAGGACCAACCCTGAAATTAAAAAAATCAGAGGCTTGGTGATATTTTTGGTAGAAGCTGGTAAGATAAAGTCTTTCTGACAAAAAAGTCCTTTAGACGTAACGTTACAATCCTATGGCAGATCCTTCAAAATTAATCTAAAAAAATCAGACGTGCAACTTTATCCACAACAAAGTTATCGGGGCTGAAAATGGCCTGAATGGTTTCTAGAAAAGTATGTACTGCTGTGCTTGACTTGTTCGGTATATTTGATATCACACATTTTGCTGTGTACTGGACTTTTTCCGTGAGACAGGCTCTACCAGTAACCTCGTATAACCTTCCCGACTATAAATGTCATCCATTCACTATGTTCTGCACAAAAAGTGCGCAACCTTTTTAACTTGGCAGTATAGGCCAAAGGGTCCTAAAGTTACAATAGATGCTTCTGCTCGTCAATCAGAAATTCCAAGTGTCAGATAATACCGACACCACAATAGCTGCCTATCCCTCACAGTACACCCGTCATTTGGCCCATACATCACACCGAATATGCGTTATCGCGCCGATTTATATGATTTAAGGACATGGCAATCGATATGTTTGTGTCATTTGGAGATTGAAAGCGTATTTTGTAGTAAACATTTTAAATGATGGAAAATTGTAAGCATTGTGCTTCACTTAAATGTGCAGTTGTCTTCATTATTTGGATCCAACTGTCTGTACTGTATAGGTCTTATAGTCCACTGTGGAAATAACTAGGAGAGAAGCAATAATTTAGCTATATCCACCACCTTAGCTTAGAACGGGTTAGGGAATTCACATACGCCACCAAATGAGATTGCAACACAATGTTGGACCTTCACCAAAAAGCCACTAGTATGAATCCTTATTCCTTAGACAATATACAAAGAAACGCATTACGCTTGGGCTTGTAAGGGGGTAGAGGTTTTCCCACAAGCAACTGTTTCTTGCTTCTTTAACTTAAAACCTAAAAAACGTATTTAACTTCCCCTAGACCACTAAAGTCCAACATAAGTCCACCATCAAGTATAATCTTCGTTCACAATATAGCCCAAACTCCGGATCAAATTGGGAAATTAGGGCCAACAAAATTTTACATCAATAAGGAACACTTAGCCAGTCATTTAGTAGATCGTATAGCTAAGTAATCAGTAGAAATGATGAGGTTTAGAATCTACCCAGTTATTCATCACAGTAGGGCTCAGTTATAATTGTCACTCGCACGACTACGATCACTGTCGATTATGTATTCGAAAACGGACCATAACGACCATATACTTATACTTATACTTATAACGACCATAGTTTCACTTTTGTGATGGGTAAAAAATGCCTAGTCAAGCTATGCAATTAGCGCTAAGATAATGATACAATGGAGTTACGTATTCCGTTTATGCCACCTAAGAAAGACATCTACGCTTTTCTTACTTTAACACAAACATAAAAAACGTTTTTGACTCCCCAAGACAACTAACGTGCAACATAAGCCCGCCATCAAGTATAATCATCGTTCACAATAATAGCCCAAACTCCGGATCGAATCGGGAGATTGGAGCCAACAATGCTATCTTTACGCCGTAATCTCAATCCGGATAGATTAATCTTTGTATCGCATTGTGTTGGGACATTCCCGGCCAGATGTAGAGAGGGATTATTTTGAATTAGTCCTCGTATAAACTGGTTTTTGGTCGCAGATCCAATCATTTAGATATACTTGGTGTAGTTCTGTTTGGCTATGACAATGAGTTTGTGATTTAATTATGAAATTTACTTACGTAATGAGTTTATAGAGAACTTATGTCAAATCCTAATCTCTAAAGGCGGCTTTAAGGCTTTTGACACGTTTTAGCTATTATTACGGGAACTAAATTAGTGTTTTCGTCTTCTATCTACGGTATGAAATGTGATCAGAACTTCTCGCACGCGGTCATAAGTTGGTAAAAGCTGGGTGGCTAGTCTTGATAACAGACCGCCTTACTACAAAACTGTAAAACACACTTTAAACACTGTTTAACCGTGCAATTTGTACTGTTATAAAAGCGTGCGTAAAACTTTTGTGGTATGACGGTTAGTTTTTAAAGGCCTCTGATAACAAACGGTTGAAACAACCGGGAATAAATTTAAGGTGTCATTCAAGCCACAGTTATAGCGCTCAGTTAAAAAATGTCACAATTGGTCACCCATCCGAATAGTGACCGTGCCGAACATTGGTTAACTTCGATAATTGCTGACAAACTCCTCGTAAAACTTCGCTATGTAATGAGTTTTGTAAAGAACTTATGGTAAATCTCAGTCTCTAAAGGCGGTTTAATGCATTTGACTCGTTTTAGTTATCATATATACCTATATTTACAGGGTTATTTCTAATCAATTATTGATCGAATCAGGAAAGAGGAGATCCGTAGAAGAACCAAAGTTACCGACATAGCTCAACGGATAAGCAAGTTGAAATGGCAATGGGTAGGGCATATAGCGCGGAAGACTGATGACCGGTGGAGTCGAAAAGTTCTCAAGTGGAGACCACGTACCGGCAAGGGCAGCGTAGGACGTCCGCCCACAAGGTGGACGGATGACCTCATTAAGACCGCAGGATCGCGCTGGATGCAAGCCGCTCCCAACCGGTCTTAATGGAGATCCATAGAGGAGGCCTATGTCCAGCAGTGGACGTCCTTTGGCTGATGGATGAATCATGCATAACCCGACTGCACCCCAAAGCGGTCGGGTATCTTTCAAAGATTAAGAAAAGGTACCTCGGAAGTATGATCTACCAAACAAGATTCATTAGATCTGACCCCCGACCGCCTAAGCAATAGCAATCGTAATAGCAATCGTTTATGACTTCATTTTAGTCATTTGGCACCGCCTATGTGACGTTAGCCATCAATTGCTCTGCGCAGATTTCGAAAGCAATCGTTGAATGAACAACTTTGATGGCTAACGTCACATAGGCGGTGCCAAATGACTAAAATGAAGTCATAAACGAGTGTTATTACGATTGCTATTGCTTAGGCGGTCGGGGGGCTGTTCATAATTGGCGGAGTAACTATTGCATAACATACATAAAAATATACAGTCGAATTCAGAAGCTCCTTATTTGAAGTCCGTTAAATAGAGCAATTGCTTACTCAAAGCTGACATTATTTATGTTTTGAATTGTTCATCGCAAAAAAATTCTAGAAACATTTTTGTTTCGCTCATGTTTATAATGATATACCAATATCACAGATATTAAAAACTAAATTAAGTAAAGTAGTACAACAACAATTGTTTTATTTCGGAGAAATCTTGTCAAAGTAGGTATGTCATGCTTCAAATTGTAAAATTAACTGTGCCATTAATGTACATTATACTCGTAAGCCAACGTTACTGTTTTAGTAAACGTACATCTTTAGATCGTGGGTATATCTGTTGCTTAGTTAAAGTTAAAGGTCAAGGGACAACCTTATTCAAGATAAAAATTGCCATTCATATTAAAATAACCTATAGAAATATCACAACCGAAATGATCGGTTTCTCTATACCTAACTTTTCTTAAGCAAAACCTCTAACTCGTAAAACCTTTCAGTAAAACCTATTTAACTTCTCCCATTCCACGTACAAGGTCCGAAGCTTTAAAAATGAGGGTCGCACTTAAGTCGTAAGGGTTCTGTAGTTCAATTAATTAAACTCAGTTACTATAGAAGACGTTAAACTTCCAGTCTTTTATGTTTTCAATTGGAAACCCTAACTTTAGTGGGTATACCTGGAAAAAATAGCAAACCACATTCGTATCAAGTACTTACTAGGTATAAGTATTTAATTTGGTTTCTTATATTTGAATGTAGTGTCTAACATTGCCTCTGTAAGACAGGATTAGAGATATGGCGTTGCACGTAATTTTAATGTGGTTTCAAAAACAAAATATACGTATCTCTATCCAATTATAACCTATAGGTACTTACCCTTGATACCTAGTAGGCACATCTGATGTGAATATACGTAATCCAACTTAAAGCCATATTATTTTATATTTTGGTATCAATTGTGTCTCAAATATGGCATTTTTTTATCATGAGTTTTAACGTGTTAAAAACTAAGCTTTTTTATTTGTATAAGATCTAGTCACTAACATATTAATAATTATATTATATATATTAATAATAAATATAATAAATCGCAAGGGCGACTTTGTGGCGTGTGCGGGTGGAAGTGTTAAAGGGCATAACGTCACCGTCTAGTGACAGCGCAGCACACCTCTCGACACCCTAAGCCGTCTACACCAATGTTGCCCCTCCGGCGCCAACTTACGGTAGCCTTTATGGGGGGGCCATTTAGTGGACGGAAAGTCCACCATCCGCTACGAAATTTTGAAATGAGACATATTTAGCGGGTGCCGTACCTCATTCCGTAGTCTAATTTTACAAAACATTTAAAATTTCACCAAAATAGCCCAGTTGCGATATTACAAGTCATTTTATATGCTATAATTTCCATTTCACGCTATCCTTTTTATACCTACTACTGTTTTTACATTTCATAATAAAATTGTAAAATCTCCTCGCAATGTTGGCTTAGGCTCCATTGATGGCTAATAAAAGACCAGAATAAGCCTGTGATTTCAATTTAATAAGTAAATAGACACACTCTCAATATTAAGATAAAATACGCAAAAAGTTTTTCTTCACACATTTAGGTACGGATCTCTAAAAATTACACCCATAGCCGTGAGGCGGAACTTATCCCACATATTAACGGCGAGTATGAAAGAAAAGGCCATAAAAATCTAAGTATGAGTGTAATATTAGAAAATCGTTCGCCCTTAGTTATGAAATTATGGTAATACTGTAATACTTTGCTCTCTTTCAAACTTAATTTCAAACCTTATATCGAAGAAATAAGGTCTAAAGTGTTTTAATATTATGAAGGATGAAGCACAAAAGAGTCACGGTGTTATGGTTCTATTCACGCCGAGATTATTATGAAAAAAAATCTCCCATGGTGTCTTTTTGTCAATAATGTTTGGGGTGTTATTAAGGGCTAAGTTTAATAAAATATGAATCGAATATCTGATTCAAAGCCCCTTGTAAGTCGTATAATTACTTTATTTACAATATTGATTTATATCGTTGTTGAAGGTCTCTTTGAAGAGTTAAAATATGTTTACGTTTTATTATAAAAAGCTTTTTTCTATCAATGGGTTCAATATGGTCTGTAATTTAGTTTTCAATTTATATTTTGGAACTAATAAGTGAATGCGATATTAATTTTCTTGTGCACAAAAAAATTAACACTATTAATAATGATTTTGACGTTCTGTTCGGCTTTGATTAACGAAGGACAAGCAGTGATCAATTTTTATCGTTCTTTATAATTATAAATCGATAAACATGCACGAAACACATTCCGCCTGAGCCAAGAGTGCAAGCGAGAACGCTAAGCGTATCAAGCGATAGAGAGGCACAATATTCGTCAGTAAACCGACTTTACAGACAATCTTTTATTTTTTCATTAACAATGCCATAATTTCATTTCAATTCCATATACAGAACATGACAGAATGTAACGATAGTGAAATTTAAAAAAAAAACAGATATCCTCACAAATTCGAATTCTAGTTACTACTTACTATGCCCACCATGAAATATGAACCCTGAATATATTATCCTTTTTCGAGGAGTCGTGTAAAAATGAGGCTTTGATTACTTCCTACTGCCACTAATATATATTCTGTGGTCAAATCCTTAGCATAAATTAGGAGAAGCAAAACTAACTCGAGTGGTTAATCCAGGTAGCGTCAAGACCACACGCCACTAATATATATTCTGTGGTCAAATCCTTAGCATAAATTAGGAGAAGCAAAACTAACTCGAGTGGTTAATCCAGGTAGCGTCAAGACCACACCTTAACACCCGCAAACCTAACAACTCCGACAAACAATGGACCTCACCCAAAGTCCTTGTAAAAGCAGAATAAAGACATAAAAATAACACTTAAAACTATCAAATGCCACTTAAGCACCACATCTATTCACACAACAAGCCGAAACAACAAACCCCAGCTACCTGCCCCAAAACTTTCGAAAAACAACTGTAAAATTCCTATAAAAATTCCAAGCATACTGCTTTGTACATAAAAACAATAGCGTTTTGCATACTGTTGGAATAAAGGCACTTGAAGATGTTGGTACAGACGGTACTGAGGGGCTCATTGTTTGGCTTAGATAACTGCAGTTGGATGCGCATTAGTGCAGCTATAAATGTCACCAAAGTATACATAAAAAAATCCTCACAAATTGGTGGTATTAGTGATACAATACCCATCTTGAGAAGCTTGAAGTTTGTGTTTTTACGATCATAATTATTTAATAGCAGTAGATGGCATAGAGGAAGTGAGAAGCCGTGGTGGCCTAGAGGAAGTGACACTCGCCTTGCAATCGTGAGGTCGTGGGTTCAAATCCCGGTCCCGTACCAATGAGTTTCTTTGGAACTTATGTACGGAATTTCACACCATTGGCTTTTCGGTGAAAGATAACATCGTGAGGCAACCTGCATACGTCCGTAGAAGAAATTCGATGGCGAATGTGAATCCACCAACCCGCACTGGGCCAGCGTGGTGGATATGGCCCAATCACCCTTCGTGGGTAGACCTACGTCCTGCAGTGGACTATTAAAAAGGCTGGTACAGTACAGATGGCATAACACGAAAGCAACAATGTAATATTGTTATGATACAATGCACCCTGAAATTTCTTTTTTTCGGAATATGAGACATTAAAATATTTGCTATTTTAAAATTTTTGAATTAGTTTTAGATATCTTTATACTTTACATGACTTTACATATTTATACTTCACATGACTTGATTTTGGTTTTCAAATATCATTGCGCTCGAGGATGATTTTCTGATACTGAACAATTTGTTCTTGTCACGGTTACGAGCAAAATGCGTTAGCACTGCGTCTTGTTATACAATGTTCAAGTAAGTAAAGATAGTACCGAGAATTGTTCATTGTTTGGTTAGCTCCGTAGTTCGGGAAGTTTGGTGGTAACAATCTTTTTATGTCGGACAGGTAGTGCAGTCTGGAAGTACTGGAGAATAATGGGCGTGTGCTTTGTTTTACTGCTTTTTTTATGCAAAGAGTTATAAACATAGAGTGTTTTAGATCTTTATTGACCAGTTTATTGATATTGAGCCTTAAGAGTTTAACACACCACTATTTTTTTGATTAGAACAGAAAAAGTATTTTTTTGTAACGTCTAAAAGTACCTACCTACCTAGTGTTATTAAAAGTTGGTAGTGAAAAAGAAATTTTCGTCAATTTTTAAACCGACGAACCACCGGAGTAGGTATTCGTATACAATTCAACGCGTTTTTTTTGTTTTTTATGTATAACCACGCATAACTTTTTTCATAGTAGTTCGATTTCAATAATTATTTTTTTTATTGGAAAGAATATACTTTGAAATTGGTCCTATTTAAATTTTATCGAAATCGGCTGAGCCATTTTTGATAAATCAACAATAACGTGAAAAATGCTACAAAGATCAGTGCGAAACATTCGCGAATTCTGTACACGGGTGAAGTCGGTCATGTTAATTTTTGCAAAAAATAATATTGTTAACTAAACAATTGTTTGAAATTTCATTTCAGGCCAAAGAGTCTTAAATTGTAATTTTTGTAACGGAAAATAGAATTTATAGATTGAAAAGGATGAAATATAAATATAATCAGGAATAATGAAATAGATGTTGGATACTGACTTGATGAACTTCATCTTTTTAAAGTATATCCTGTGTTACTAAATTAGGGATAATCCTTTCCAAAAGTGGTACGTACATAATATAAGAGGAATGAGAAGAGTGGTAGACGAACCCAAAGCACCGACATAGCCCAGTGGATTAGCAAGTTGAACTGGCAGTGGGCAGGGCATAGTTATAGTCCGTAAAACTGATATGGGACTGTAATTTATTCGAATAGCGGCAAATACAGCGAAGGACGTTCAGGGACAAGTAGAACCGATGAATGATCTATTCGAGATCGTTTTAAATCAGAAAAAATCGGACAAGTGCGAGTCAGGCTCGCACATCGAGGGTTTCGTACAAATCCAGAAAATTTCACAAAATTGGGAAGTAAGTTGTTAAAATCACTATATAATAACCATCGACAACAATAGGTTGTTGTTTTTTTCAGTTTTCTCATCATACATCGAAAATTACACATTGTTAAAATAATTAAAAGCCTGTTTTAGCTTGTTATTTATGTGCTAAAGAAGTTCTTTTATTTGATACCTTACGTGATACGATTTACTCACTTTGAATTTTGAACCCATATTTTGTGAATGTTGAGGCCCTATTTTTTGTGATTTAAAGAAAAATATATAGTTTTTAGATTTATTCTTATATGTGTACTCTAAGGCAATGCTTTTTGCCAAATTTCATAGTTCTATGTCAAGGGGAAGTATCCTGTAGGTATTGATTTTTGTGAGTGTCGTAATATGCTGTTTTTTACGACATAAACGGCTCTCTTCTAAACGATAACTGACAAGTTTTTCTTTTACACAACTGCAAGAGACCATAGATATTCGTATACAATTAAAATTTCATCTCGATATGTTTACTCGTTCCCGAGATAAAGAGTCTTCACATACACACAGACGGACAGACGGACAACAAAGTGATCCTATAAGGATTTCGATTTTTCCGTTTTTAACCGGTTTTATTAAAAATTTGGAGGATATACCTAACTATGCCCAGCAGTGGACACCCTACAACTGATTGATAACCATGATGGTGATCTCTTACGAGTATGATCGTAAAAGAAGAACGTACGGATGAATTTTCGTTCATAGCTTCTTCTATTTACCATTGCCCTTTTGCCGGCTACGTCTTTCCTCTTATGACTGTGTTAACGGGAATTCCCCGGTGTGAAATTCGACAGAATTTGCCATAATACAAGAAGTCAAGAGTGAAATTACCAACAATTGCCTAAGAAGCTTATTGTTCACGGTTCAAAGTAACATTTCTCCTATAAAAGATGTTGTCTAAAGTGCCTCTGATAGTTCCATTACGAAGAATTTGAGATAAAGAAGTTATGGAACTGTTTAAGCTCATTGTACTAACTTAAGAGGTTCGCTTTGTCTTAAAAATAGGTAAGTACTTTGTAGTCAATGCAGGTAAAGACGTCACGTACAACATTTTATGATTTTTATACTGTTGGGAACTAAAAGATTTATCAATAAACTCGTTGTTATCATCATAATTTCACTGATAGTACGTCCATTGCTAAAAATAGGGGCCCGCGCGTCATTTTAAATCTTCAATGACTCTGATTTCTGGATCAAAGAGGCGCGTGACTTCGATCCCCACCCAGGGCAAACATTTATGAGATGAACATAGGTGTTTGCTCTGTGCCTGGGTGTTATTTAGGTACTATCTATAAAATTATGTATTTAAAATATGTATATTATGTAGAACTTATATCAGTCTCTGGCAGCCATATCACAAGCTATTTTTATTTTTTACAAGCTAATTTGCTTGGTTTGGGGTCAGAGACCGTGTGTAAGATGTCCCGTAATATTTATTAATTTATATTTATATTGAACCTCGTAATCAGTACCCCAGGTTAACTCTTAGCAAAAATAGCTGGCAAAAACTTGAAAAGATAGGATTATCTTATTACAAACAAAGTTGTGATCAAAAGATGTGATGAAAATATGAAGCACGATGACTTAGAAATCAATTTTGTAAATGAACCTTGCAAATTAAAATCTTGATTCTTATGTAAATCTAAATACTAGTCGTAAAGAAGAAAATCTGACGCAAAGCGGTTAACGTGGTATTTAGGCAGCCTTAATTATGTGAACTAAATTACTACCAAAATTTGTGTTTTCAAGGAAATTGTGGTTATAGGTACGCATGTTAATACATCGCAAAATTCACGTTAGTTACGAGTAGATAAATGTGTAGATTAATTCTTCATTGTACAGATCAGAACTTAAATGAACCAGGAAAACAAGTTTAGTGGAACTTTATAGGTATAGCTAGAGTCAAATGCGCCGGCCTTATCGCTATAAAGCAATTTCTTTCAGGCAACTGCTAATTGTAAAAGATTGTGACGCAGTAGGCGCGGTAATGACGGCGAGTTGTTTACATTTAAATGCGAGATTTATGGTTTTATGACTCAAGCGGGCTCGGCCTTTGTCTGCCGACTATTGTTTAATTGTTTTGGTGTTTTCGTATGGGAGAAATAATAGGAAAGTCTCGAACTTTCAAGTTGTTTATGATTATCCAAGAACACATCTCGTAACCAGATTAACAAAAAGGGTACACTTGTTACTCACTTGTCTGAAAACAGTACTAGGTTGACTGCAAAATCAGCATTGCTCTAGAATGTAGTTGTGTTTGTCATTATGACCAACTTTTAATATTTTCATTGTCAAACTCGAAATAACGAAAAAAAAGAATTGGAAAATCCTCGAGTGAAGACCACGCACTGTCAAGCGCAGCATAGGATGTCCACCCACAACATAGACAGACGAGATAACTAAGATCGCAGTATCGCACATAACATTTTTCATAACAGGCACCTTTTTAAAGATAATATAATAGGGTAAGTCCGGTAGAGATGGCCATATTAAGTTTGATGCCTAATTGTGGAAAAACTATAATTATCGAAACCAGCATTTAAATTTAAAACAATTCTTTGGTTATATTTCTTCAACAATCTTAATAATAATCAGTCTGAAAATCAACTTAACCTAAACTTGTGTACCAAAAATAAAAAGTCACGACTGGCCATCTCTCCCTAGGTGTCCGGTAGAGTTGGCCATAGGGATCTAGGAGAGATGGCCACTACTATTTTTGCTCCTTCCTTTCCCCTTTGACAGTTTTATCTCCTTGTTTCTTTAATTTCCGCAGCCAGAGCACCACTCTTCGATCTCAGTGCAGTTCTCATGCACCCAAAACGAACATATCGTGCACTGTAACCAGTCTTCAATAAGTTCAGTCTTGTAGTTTTCGCCGCAGCCTCTGCAGTTATCTTTTTCATTACTTGGAAAACAAGCTCCAGGATTTTTTTCACAACTGCTGTCTGACAACCTACGAATTGCTTTTCGTTTCTTTACAGTTTTTATTTCTGGCTCCACTATCGAAATCCTTTGTCCTCCTTTTTTGGTAGAAACTGACATAGCTACAGCTTTGGAGCCTTTTTCAGCCTACGCATGGCCTGGGCGATTATTTAGCTGCAACTCTATCACATCCATGTTAAATAGGTGTCCATGCTTGCCTACCAATTCGTTTTCAACGAGGACTCTCTCTGGCATCTCAAAATAAGCATTTACTTCGGGTCTATTCATACCCTGACTTCAAGCGTAAGACTACTTCTGATTTTCTCAAAGAAATGCCAGGGTTCCTCTTCAGGAACTTTTCGAGCCAATCGTAACCCGCCTTTTCCGAAGTCATATTGAATTTGTGTTTTATTTCTAATTGTTCAGCAAACTTGAATGCTATTTTTCTTATGCCATTAATTGTTAAAGGAAATCCTTTAGCCTGCATATCTTTTATGTGGATACAGAGTTTTTTTTTTATTTTCGGGCCCGAATGTTGAAGAAGGGCCCATAGGTCCTTTTGTATCGTTATTCGTTTTAAGTCGTCTCTCCAGTGTTTTTCTAGGGATGTCGTAAATTATGGCAGCCCTATATACTGAAAGCCTCCCATTTTTTACTTCATCCATGGCTTTTCTTAAGTCCTCTTCATTCCAGGTACCCCGAGCATCTATCGTTTTCCGCACGCAGTAGTTGGGCATCTAAAAAATATGAAGACTGTAATATATTAACATATTAGCACTTCAGCTTTTATGGCCATCTCTACCAGAAAAAATAAGGCCATCTATCCCGATTGCCTGGGTGAGATGGCCATATCAATTTAAAAAAAAAGCCGTTATTTTTTTCAACACTTTTTTTGGTTAGGATGTGTGCTAGGTTAGTAGCAACACAAGAAAAGTACAAAAAC